>CM071635.1:18234005-18834005 GCA_036419045.1 Scirpophaga incertulas | reverse complement strand
GTTTTCAGTAAAATAACGGTATAATGCTTTCTTGTGAGAGGCAAGAATGGGAAAGTACATAATGTGAAATATGTTTGTTGAAATTACATTACTTTTGGGGGCGTTTTGAAGATCTATTTGACCAATATTTAATATTTTTGTTGAATAAGCTAAACATATTGTAACGTATGCTATTTGGTTTGATTTGTGCGTGTAGCTAGTAATATAGCACAGAAACCTATTCGCTTACAATTGGCCTTATAAGTAGGTTCAAAATTAACTGAATGGCTTTGGTGTTAGCTATTCTTGGAGATTCTCTGCATTTTTGAATAAGAAACTATGAAATCAGTAGAAGAATCAAGGGTACTATACGCGGAACGATCTTAGGGACAGTCCTCCAGTGACAGAATGACAAACATATAAATGTAAATGATTTAGTCAAAAATCGTGAGAAGGTGTTTGCAGCGATGTGTATGGAGATCCTTGTGAGAAGTATAAGAGGGATGATTATATATAAATTAATTGACATAGTATAATCGTCCAGCAATGTTTATTATTTCTGGATTCTGAAATTAGGTCAAAGCAGGCAATTCCTGTCTGTAAAGACTGTTGAATTAAAGGCACGTTTACTATTAACGACGACAACTGATAATTAAATAGGATTACTCTGATATTGAATTCACTGATTTGTCATTGATAGACAATTTTGACACGATTGCAACAACAGAATTAGTCCCTTGGTTGCCAGCAAGCTGTTATAGTCACGACACCTCCATTTATACCCAAATTCGGTCGGCCCACCCGAACGCCCCAAATAATCCACAGAGGGCCATTTCACGTTCTCGTTTGTTGAAACGCCAAATCGCACAGCATTATTCTAATTCGCTTTCGCGATAGCTTTCGAAGAAGCTATTTATTTGCGTAGTAAGCCCGATCCAAGACTTCGTAGCCTAAATTATGACTGTGAAATAATATTCCAGATAGTCTGACCTGTATCTGTGTGAGCTGCTCGTAAATTACTAGCCTGTTATTGGCACTTATTTCTTGAACACATAGCGTGGCTGCAATCAAATGCTGTTTATCACATAAAATGATAGTATTATCACATTATTTTAAATGAAGACATAAGAACCTTTCAAAATCAACGTTACAAATTTTACATAATATATAAGTGATAATACCATAACTTCTTCATTTTAGAAACAACGTACACGGCTCCTAAGTATGAATCACTAGACACAATAGAGATAAGAGGTGTCTTCATGTAATAGAAAAGACTCGAATGCAAGATACTCCATGTGCGAACGGTTTGATTATCATAAGAAGTTATTTGAGCGGTATACAGAAAATAGCAAATATTAAAATGAATGAATAAATAAAAGTATACCCTTTCCAATGTATTATAGAACAATACTGGAGCACATGTGGCAATCTTTATTCCACAGAAGTGCCACTGAAGTGAAAGATATTTCAGATATAAAAACACGTGCCGATGCTAATAAAGTAAGGCAATATCGAAAAGGTATTTTGTATGAACGGTTTCCCAGAGAGGCCAGAAAAAAGGGACATAAAAACGAGAAGAAACGAAAGTGGAAATATGGCCAAGTCATATTTTATTTACTGCATACAATCGCTTTTATCACTGTTACAGTGTTTTGAGTATGTGCCGTTTAAGGGCGCTGTTGGGCGGGTCCGAAACACATTTTTTGCATACTCCTATATATATTCACGACACATTATTCCCCGGACTTGTAGAGAAAAACAAAAGACACACATTGTCTTCACAAAAACGGTAAACCTCTGTTTTATGGCGATTCCCTGATACATTGCCGAGTCGTTACATTGTAGATACGGTTTAAGATAATAATATTTTGTATAAAAAGTACGTACTTTTATTTCACAGTCGATAAATTCAATCCATTTTGATCCAAAAAGCTAGCAGGAAATGCTACATTTAATTTCAGAAAGCGCAGACAATAACGAAACCTATATAGGCCCTCGCTTTTGGTTGATGCTTGCACAACAAACCAATTTAGGCAGCCTCAGCTGAGCGAAATTGCACATCCCATTGTACCAAACGTACGGCAAAATAAAATTAGAGAACGTCGAAAACATGTTTGCATCGGCAATATTACTGCAGCGACCCTTCGTACTGCGACAGGACAATATTCAGTCAGTTCATGCATTACGTCTTTTGATATTCGAAAGAGTGAATGAAACAAGCGTTGAATGCATAAGACATGCGCGAGTGAGCATCGCAGTGACTGCGGCTCAGACAGGGTTAAACATAAGCTCAAGACCAAGTCGACTGAAATAAGGAAATAAAGCGTTCGCAGGCCAGACTTAAGAGGCTATAGCTGCCTATGTGTAAGTCTCAATAATTGGATTCGAAAGAAACGAATTTTAGCGAAAAAATGTTCGACAATTTGTCAGTCAGCTAGGCGAGGGATCGCAGCGACATGATCGCGCTTCATCATCGTTTTTTCGTCAAAGTGCCTATGCTTACCCGCGCCCCTCGTGCCGCGGAATTCTTATTACCCGCTTTGGATACGTTCTGTGTATACCAATGTGAACTTTCCTCAAAAGAACTTTAATTCTCTCAGTCCTAAATAGCGGAAATCGGGTGACCTTATTACTTTGGGCACGCTTGCTTTTGTTTTCTTTTACGATACCTAAAACACGACGACACGATATAATGCTCTGAGTGAGATATATTGCGATGGCTTCACTCCGCGTTAAGATTGGAAGGAAATAGAAAATGTCTGTTTTGTATCTCACTGTCCAAAATTCTAGTGAGATTTAAATTCTATCTGAAGAGATAAATAAACAAGTTAGAATATAAACAGAATAGAATTTTACTTATTTTTAAAAAATGCGATGTTACAATATGATGAATTAAAGAAATATTTTAAGCGTACAAATATACAAAGCTTATTAAATTACATGCAAATGGAAAATAACGATAATGTATCAGCCAAAAAAGTGAAAATAATATCATTTCATTTATCATATGACAGAATAGAAACAACGTAACCATGATATGTTCTTAGAGATGCGTCTTTTGATACTATATTTTTCCAGTCTAGTGCAAATATACATGATGTTTTTTATTCATGTACTTATCAAATAGGTTACAGTAAATTTAAACAAAATATATTTTTACGGAACCCTAAAATCTGGGTTGAAACCCAATGTATGTACATTTTACCTCAACTACCTCAACAACACCAAAAGATCGACTAATAAACTGATATCTTGGAAATGTGATAACAATACCAATACGCTAGAATATAGAAATTAAAAACATGGATATAAAACAAATCAAAGACATATAACAATTATAGATATAATTACATAAACATAAAAATATATTAATAGCATCTTCTATCATTTTTTTTCGTCACTACTATCGTTGTATCATCTGAGTATATTTTATACAATCTTTAAAATCAAAAGAGGGACCTAAGATACTTCTCTGCGGTACCCAGCATTTATAATTTCTGACTGAGATCCGCCGACAATTTTAGTTTATTCTTTGTTAATTGTATAGATTGTCTTTTATTTTTAAGGCGACTATCCAATGCCTTAAAAATAAAAGACAAATGCTTTTTCCTGAACTATTATGAAATATTGAAATACACATGTGACATTAATTATATTTCGATATGTTATGAAGAAGCTTTGAATAAGGATTTATAAAAAACCTCAAATACAATTTAACCAAGTGTAAGTCGACTTCATGCATCGAGAGTACCGTAATTAAGACAATAAATGAATAAAAATTATGATGTAACTACAAATTTACGGTTTTTGGATTTCTTTACTTGTGCTACATTTCTACATGATGAATTTTATGTATCTAGGTCAACGAGACGGTACCCTATAGGTTATAATTCCGTTGCAAATTTCGAAATATGCGGCATAAACAGAGCATAAAAGGTCATATCTTTTGATTGCATCAACTTCGAAGTTTAATTTTTATTGCTTCGAGGGATTGCAGACTTGAGTATTCGGTTATTAATTTTAACTTGATACCTTCACTGGTTCCTGAGAAAAAAGTAACAAACGGACAAGAAAGTGCTTCTATAAAGATCTCGTTTTTGGTACAAAGTATGGATGCCAAAATTATAATATAAAACCAAGGTCTATAGACAAAACATAAGTCCCGGCATTAAACTTAGTTTTAATGGAATATAATGTATGAGACATCTTCTTCTTACTGCTTTACAGTGACATAAAAAAGACTGCCCACCTTATTAATGTATGCCATAAAGCACTAATAAAATTGAGTACGTTAAATTTCTTTTAAGTAGTCATAAAATTTAATGACATATTTGTAAATTACATGAACAAATGATGTATAGTCAACGTAGTAGTTACATTCGCCTATAAAACACGTGGTTCCTGTGATATATTGTCAACAAATCAGCGAACCCCACAAGAATCACAATATTCTTGTGATATAAAATGGAATGTTACGATGACCACAAAATTGACTGCCATAGCTTACCAATAAAGCCGTAACATAGTTGTGGGAGCACTGCAGCTTTACAGTAGTGATAAGTAAGATGGAGGAACCAAAAAAGACAACAATGGTACAGAGTGAATCTGTAATATGAAATCGGTAATGTTGAACTATTTTCATACATTATCGTAAAATACGAAAACGATTATGCCAACGAAAGAAAGTGCGAATGAAACTTGAGTATACAGAATCAGATTTGGGTTTTCTTATATTAAGCCAAATATGAAATATCTAAGCAATATACATCGATGTTAATATCTTTGCAACATTTTCACGTTACAATAAAGACCATTTTCAAAGGTTTTTATTTTCAAGAATTACCTTACACAAGAATATTTCTATATCGCTTACACAAATGTAAACCAAAATCATTGATTGAATTCAATCGAGAATAGAAATATTTCAGAATCTGAATCTTCGCAGCTTTGTTGCTATTTTTCATCGTTTCCTCCCCACGTCACGAGGTAACGCGTGCGTAATAAAACAAACTGAAACTTGTTACAACGCCTCACTATTGTTTGCCTTACTCGGAATGGCAACAATATAATTCATAATATTATATTCCCCGTGGATTCGGAGGCGCGAAACATTTTTACTGTTCTGCTCTTTTAAGCTCGCTGAGATAGGAACATTTTGTCGTGTTCCACGCTGATGCTTAGTTTATTTCACCAGTTCTCAGTCAAACATCTCGAAAATGTTTTGTTGATATTTTGTATGATAAGTTTTAACACTATCAGCTCAGAATGTAAGTTTTGGTAAATTCATTAACTTTGTGTTAATGAATTTACGCCATATGAAGATTTTTGAATCTCACCACAAAATTTCATATTGTTTTGGAGAACATTTTTATATCTTATTCTTATAATTCTGTAATATAACCTTATACAGAATTATAAGAATAAGGTATAAAAATGTCCTCAGAAACAATATTGAAATTTATGAATACTTAATCATGTCAGTGTGGCGAAAAATATATTTCCAAGTACTTGACAAAACAAACGAATACCTTTCAAGTCTGGACGTTTTACGATAAAATGACACAATTCCATTAAAAGTTAAAAATTTGAACCGAACACAAAAATCGTGGCACAACACAACAAGACTTCCGTGTATCGAATAAACACGGAAAACAAGTGTATGCGCAAACTTTGACAATATTTACATATGTCGCTGAGTGTAATGAGTTCAAATAGCGTATCGTAAACTGGCAAATATTTTGCGGAAAATGGCAATTGCGATGAATAAATTGCATTTGTGTGACTTTTAGAGGAAAGATATAAAATCGGATTAGCGATTATACTCGTACTTTGACTCACGCATGAATTACATGATCTATTAATTTTCACCGCGGTTTCATATGGGACATTCAACCTTATATCCGAGCCCCTCCACCCCCTTTTTCAGCGCATACGCAGGCCACCCAAATCCCAACACCGATCTTTTCTCAGCAATTTTTTCACAAAGCCGTCATAAAATAAATGAATTAGCATACCTAATTGTCCCTCGAAACGAGAATGAAAAAATGAAGAGACCCTCCGCAGAATCCGGACGGATTTCTACGAGGCAATCAAAATTTAGGAATAATTTAACAGCTTGATCCACATGCAAAGCCGGGTTTTTCAAAAGGGAACGTTGACGTGGAAACAAAGAATTTATTTAAGACGCGATCGAGCATAGCATTATGAAATGAAATATTCCCCATTGATTGGCAGTTACAAGTTGTGTAGCTTGCGGCGAGTATTTTTCTAAGAATAAACAGCACTTACTGAGAGTATTTGAGATAGTATTCGAGAAATTCGGGGCCTGTCGTCGATACTGCTGTGTTTTTTAATTTTTCAAATTACAAATGTACATATATACATCGGATATATGTATATCCGACTTTCCTACGGTGAAGGAAAATACCGTGACGCAGCCTTCATACACCAAAGAAGTAATTAAAGACTTCATATAGAAGTCAATAAATCCGTACTGGCCAATTATGGTTGACTAATCCTTATTCTTCCTAATGTAGTGAGAGTAAGCTCGAACCCCTTGGTGGAGATGAGAGAGATGTGAGCTGTTATGATGATTTCAGAATGTCACTTATTACTCATAAATTTATTTTTGATATTCTAAACTATTATTGCGAACAGCTAATACATTCAGTTTAAGACCCAATTATATCTATAGTATTTGATATTGTAAAAAGAGGTTGATGAAATCCCATAGATGTATTCAAAACTGTACATAAAATTTATGACGAAGTTACCCTTTAGACTTTGATTGCACATACTTATATAAAAACATTTGGATATTGTTAATGCAATAAAAACAATAACCAAAAATATTATTGTTGAATTGCACAATAAAGTTCGAAAGGCATTATTGTTATCCAAAAACGAAATCGACAAAATATTTTTATTTTCAGCGTCTCTCTCCTATTTCGCTTGAAGCGGTTTTTCATTTCGTAAATGATCGGCTTAAACCGCCCCATCGGCTCCAGCATTGTAACAGGATCAATCACTTGACGCGTGAATCTCACTCATAGCATATCAATTCAGTTTATAGAGCATCGAGAATTTCAACTGCCCGTCGCGTCGGTGAAATTATTATTGATACAAATAATTATTTAATTTTCTGCGTCATTTATACGCGAATACCTTGGAATATTAAATCGAATCGAATACAGAGACGAGAGAAAGTAAAAAATAGAATTTGGGAGAGCTATCGATTGGAGACTCTCATTACTTTTTCGGATTTGCCCCTCTTACGTGTTTGAGTACGTGAACGTAGCCCCGGGCGCCGACAATTACGCGAACAGTACTAGGCGGCTAATACAAATCGTTCACCCGGGGGGTATGTTTATCTGAAGGTACCTGGCCCCTTCTACACCTCTCGTATCGAGAAAACTATTATATCATTGCCTCGATTTTATTTCGCTCATAGAAAAATACAGCGACCACCAACTAAATTAGAGTGTAGTTTTATTTTATGCATATTAAAAATACTGGAGAGTCTATTTCGCAGATAATTGAGGGTAGGTTTGTGATATTGTTTTGAATTCGCGGGTTCTTTGTCAAATGAGTTAAACGATCCCTCTTTCGTTCACACAGATATTTCTTGAAAATTATGTAAGCTCGAGTTAATGTTCTAGTCGGTATTTGAATAAATTTACTTAATGTTGTTTTGTAGAACACACTTCAGAAAAGATCTCCTTGAGGGGTAATTATGTGGTCCTCTGAACCGTTCAAGAGCGTAATTAGTTCTCCATTAGCCTAATATATTGGAACGTTACTGCTGCCCATTTCACTCCAGTGCAAACAAAAAAGCAATGACTCAATTCTGGAAGTTCGTGATGGTAATTTTTGTAAATGTCTCTGTAAATTCATCGCTGTAGACGTGCATTTTAAGTTATTGTTATAATTATAATATATTGTATGTGAATATACGGAAAGATTAAATTTATTTTAATTTGGTAAATATTTACTTTGAAGTTATTGTTTTTAATCTTTGCTTAAAATATGTCTCTACTTATATGACCGCCCTAAATAAAACATTAAAGAAGTTTTCTCTCGTTTGCTCCTCGTTCAAACGAACGAGGTATCGAAAACTAACGCTAAGTCCACAAACGAATGTCGCTTGCTTTCGGTGCTTTAGTAACCTTCGATCACCCATCAGCACATAACCAAATTAGAGCAATTTAAGTCAGGAAATTGGAAACGCTACCGAGCTCGATGTACCGTTGCAACTGGAACGCCACAATCCACTGGCATTCCAGACATCTACCGTTCCGGCCGGCGAGGCTAATGTCGGAACAATGCACGAATCTGAACAGCCAGATCCGAGCGGGTCCAAAGATAAACGACTATCATGGATCGGTGTAACAACTGATTGATAAACGGCTGACGATGATACTCTAACTATTCCAAATCTAGTCGAGTCGAATTCCTAACCCGCTTCTGTTACAGTTCAAGTATTGTTGACAGTGAACGCTGTTTTGATAGTTGTTGGGAGCGTAGGAATTGACTGAGTTGTTTGTTCGGCTGAAATGTCTATGCGATAACTTGAGGATCGACCTTGAGAGGTTTGTTTGCTTCCCATGTTAAGATTGCTCGATAGAAAATGTACAATTTATTTTTTATAAAGAACACGAAATAGAAGAGGAAATATGTTTGAGCATACGATGTGATCTGATAAAAGGAAAAATACTGTTATGACGAAAAATACATAAAAGTTCGATTAAAATTATTTTTCCATGCCAAGTTTTGTAAAATTTCTTATTAGTATTGCCTACCTATATTGTAACATAGGCATCCATTGTTTACACATTTATATATACTTAATTATATTTATGCCTATACTTGTGTAGTTAAGTTAAGTCTTTATTAATACATAAATTAATATAATGTGCTTGGTCATTTACAATTATACTTGAACACGGTTAAAGAATTTGAGCAGAATTTGAGCTAATACGTACTAAGATACAAATATAATCTTCGCGTGTAAGAGAACGTACGTAGATTGTACCACTGTCATATCGCCATCGGCAAGTGCGTCGGTCAGAGTTGGGAGTAGCTCGGCAGCTAAAACAATAGCGAATCAAGCATGCAACGGAACTTTGTCAAAGACACCCTCTTGCGTGCGTGCGACGCTTAGTGAAAGCCAGCTCACTAACTTTATATTGGTTGAGAAACTTTGACGTCAGCTTGGAAGCCATGATTCAGTAATATAAGTTGCCGAATCGCAAGAAAGCAGAATCTATCATTAATTTAGAGTACCAGCCTTGCAGATTGAAAATCGATTCCGTAAAGAAGCTGATTGAATATGCTTCCACGCTTAACCTTGTTCTATGTATGTGTATATTACTTAGGTCATAAAAATGTGAGAGATAAATTGCTATTGTAAATCACTTTCTTCAATTTGAGGCTATTTTACGAAAGCGCGTAATGAAATTATAAACAATGAGAAGTAACTTCTATGCCAGTTTATATTCAATATAAATTTCAACATTATTACAAGACGCTTAGTATTAAAATTACGCAAGCAATTCTTTTGTAGATGATATTAATCAGCCCCAGATCCAGCGATTACACCAACCGTTCTACTAATTAATTTTTAATTTAGTACTCTCAATACTTAAATTAAGTTTTAATGAATTTAACAGAGATCTTAGCACTACATTTGATTCTTTCTTTAATTTCAAATGATGAAAGTAACTGTTTATTATTTTTACTAAATCTATTGAAACAGTTGGAATACTGTATTTATTTATAATAACATTCTTGTTCACTGTATATATATGTTGTTACAAATTTTATTATAAAATCGAAATTAAATTATTTTTATCTTAAGAAACACCTTGAACCTGTGAAGACTGAATCTAAAATATGCTTGGTTAGATGATTATTATAATTTAATTTGGTATTTTTTAATGTTTAGTATGATTATTTAAAAATATGACTATATTTTTATTACCACACATATTATATTACCACTACAAGTAAATTTAAATCATCATAGTTCGCCTAAACAAGAACCTACAGTACTTATTATACTTTACATAACGTTGGCAACACATATTTACGATTCTTTGAGTATTTTGTTATAAAAAAGAAAGTAAAAAACTACGAGCATTGTTACAGATTTTCACAACACAACATAGTCTTCGTTTTCTAACTAACCACGACGTGGCTCATTAAATCTCGTCAACACTATTAGTCCCAGTAAAACCTCAGACATACAAACAGTTGGAGAAATTATAATAGTTTCTTCATATAAAAGTATTAAATAGTTTTAGGAATTTCTAAAATATGATTAAACTCGAAAGGCTCTTGTGCTTGTCTTACACACGGAAGGTAACTAACTTTACTTGCTTGTAACAGAAAAACAATGAAACAAACATCTCACTTTTTGCGCTCGACGTTCGTCTGTGAAAGAATTTTTTCAAGCTATGCCGATTATAAGCTTATACTATAAGCAAATAATACTTTACACAGTTCTATATTCTTATTAAATCTTTGATACGTGAGCAAAGGATATTTAGGTAATATGTTCCAAATAACAACATACGCAACATTGTCTCGTGACGGACGAAATTTTCGAGATCCGTCTTAGGTCATAAATCCTACGGCTTCTAAATCCTTGAAAAGGCACAGTCAAGCAGCTTTCATCAGAAAATTCTCCATTATCTAGAGGAAATCGTTACCGGGGTCGAAACTCACCCACCCTCGGCCCCTTTCATTTACGGCGTTGCGTGCACGCGTCCCGTGGCCTTTGCTCCAGGTGGGTGTAGTCATTGTGTTCGGTATTTAAGTGGCTCATTTGATATTCCAAGACAGTTTGCATTTGGAAGGTACTCGCACGTGGTACATAAGAGTATTGATGATGTAATGCATACAGGTACTCATGGTCATGCGATGCATGTATCCTCCGCAGACATAAGGACACCACACGTTTAAGAGTTTATCCAATGTTTCACAAAAAAATCATTGTTCTTTTAGGTTTTGTGTCTCAACTATAAAAGCGCCAGCGTTTCTGCTGTTATATCCACCATAATTTTAAATCAAATTTAGACAATAGACTACCAGGCAAACCATGAAATAAGTAATCAAAAGTTGTTTACTGGATAGTAGTTACTTTAAAAGTGAATTCATAGCCCAAAATGCATAAAACATACGCATACAAATATATATGTTTTATGCATCTTGAGCACACGTCATACGCCTAATACACACTATTTCATTTCGTAAATTCATAATTAGAAAATTATTTTATTATAATTTTGACACATATATATAGGCACTACTTTAGTGACTAGTGACAGGCGACACGATGTATAACACTGCTCAATATTATAATCAATATTAAATATATATATATAATAATGACTCAATATTATATATATAATGACTTGAAGATTATTCGGTTAAGTGTTGTGGTAGTAAAAAAAATACCAGCGGTTCACTCATCAATAATATTGGTTTAGCTACGAGTGACTGAGACTGCTCCTTGGATCGAATAAAAAGTAATTTCGGATTACACATAAAGATATAAGTCAAAAATCTTCATCAAAAAAATCGATACAAAACCATTTAAAAACAATTATAAAACTAGGAAGTGTAGTTGTTCTCACTTGCGCACGCATCGCGCACGCACTGCGCATGGCGTGGAGCTTGCGCAATGTTTATCCGCAAATACACTAATGAAGGTACACCTACCCACCTACAAAAGCAACTAGATTGTTAATTAAACTTGCTAAAATGTGACATCCTTTCGGATTGATGCCACGCGGGAGCGCACAGTACGGCTTCAATGTTGTTGAATTAATGAGTAATCAAAACGCCATGTATGCATCCCTGGAAATGGCTGTGGTAGAATTACAGATGTTTGTATATTGAACATCTATATTATTAAAACTAAGAATGGTTCTAAGGAACGTAATTTGAAATAAATGAGAAATAGATTATTTCTCATTTTTTTCAAATTACGGTTCTATATATATTAATATAAATATAACAAAATATATATTCATATATATATATTCATATATATATATATATATAATAACAACGAAATTTGTCAGCAGCGTTTAAGTAACTCTGTCCTTGATTTGGGAATAATGCCTGTAATCAAAACCTGCAAATCGTACATACTTCAGTCACCTGCCTTCGTGTTGCCTCCTAAATAACCAGAATAACCGTCAGTCTTTGTTATTTAATTCAACTAATTGTCGTTACATATTATTTCAAAGATGCCGAAAGTTACTCAAAAGACCCCATCATTAAGCCGCCCACCGAAAGGAATAACCATTCCCTTAATCATTATTCTTAAAGACTCTTCATTAAATTCCTTTTATCTCTCTAGGGATATTTCCTTCTCTCGGCATCAATCACATTCAGTCCGAAAAACTCGTTGGTTTTATTCTAAACTCTCATAATAGGTAATGAAGGTTTTGATCGTCGCGGGCTGGCGGGCGCCGATTACTTTGAAAGCCAGCACAATGACTCTCCGGCTGTAGCCAATGTTGAATTCTGAAAAGTTCCTTAGTCCGCATCTAGTAGATAGGGGCTAATTACGCGAAAACTTTTGTAGATAGACACCTGCGCTGAGTCGCGGCCAGACAAAGACGAGTTATCTCAGACTTTCAGGCACGAACAAGTAGCCAATGTAAATTAAACTCAAGACTCAGCTGCGTAGGTGCATTTTACACAGCATACTCGAAGCGTACAGGTGTCAAATCATACTTATTAAATATCTACTTTCATAGTAGTCTATGAAATCATTGAATAAAATTCTCGTAAAGAAGCGTTCTATTTTAAAGACACATATTAAATTCCTCAAAATTTATAAACCATTTCATTCGCTGAAAATACTGTTCTACGTCTCAGTTTCGAATTTAATATACACCTACTATTGCCATAGAGAAACGAACGCGTTAATAATTATAATACAGTTTGCAAGTTAGTCCGAGCCGCCTTGGTGGTAATGGGTTTAATATTATGTGCGCGGTACGATTTGGTTGTGGGGAAAATTAGCGTTGCCTAATAACAAATGGGACATGACAGCGCAAATTCAACGTACACTTTTCCGAAAAGTTGTGTGTAAATTAAATTTCGCGAGGGAAGTTACCGTAACTTGCCGCGCTCAACGCTGACATGTTGCGTGGTACATGACGATGAAATATTCGAAATTCGTTTTGTTAACGAACGCTGCGTGCTCTCATATGCTCGATGGTGTTATTGTTTCTATATTATTATTAGGACATGGTACTCACCGGTCCGAACTGTTCGAAGTAATTCTTTACGTCTTCAAGCGTTGTGGGTGCCGATAGCCCTCCTACGAAGATTTTCTTTGTCCTGGTAACCATCTGCAAAGGAAAAAGTCATATTAATATAATTATTTTAAATAATATTTTTATAATCATCACGATTTAGGTGAAATCGAAAAATATTTTAAATGACAATCAAGCAGACTGTCTGCCTGATGGTAAATAGTTACAGTCGCCTATAGTACAAGTGGTTCCAATTTCACTGTCTATCTTACTTTACTTTGCCATAGAAATAGATAATTGCTATATTTCTTGCCGTTGATCTTAACCACACGTTATCTCACGAATAATATTTAATACATTTTTATTGAGAATTAAAGCAAAATTAAGTCCGGTCAGTTTATTCTTGAGTCAGTCTCAAAACACGAAAAATTGAAAATTGAAAGAGATTGTCTTGGAATAGTATTGAATGTGGTTTCAAGAGTAGGGTATTTAATGAGGCTGGGGGTTCCCGGAAGTAGCTTGGTGTTCCCGGGGCTCCCTACATGCCTGAGGAAGGTCATCCCTGAGGGTATTTAATGTACAGTCCGCAACGCGTGAAAGAAAGCAATTTAACTTAATGGCTTTTATTGCGTAGAGAATAGAGTACCTTAGAGTTACAGCCTTATGTACAATATTAGAAATATATGAGCGATAATACAGTAAACATAACAATAAAAACGTTGCCACGATAATAGCGACCATCGACCCACGACAGTCACTAAACCCATCAAATACAGTCTGGTCGAGACTAGTCTTGGGAATTAATATTTTTTAACAAAGTGTCTAATCCTCTAAAATATCCGCAGAGACTCGTTAAACTGGAATTCAGTTTACGAAACTCGGTAAATATAATCTTCCATTCACAGGTAATGTTTATTCAATGCATATTTTAACAATCAAAGCATAGTCGTTTAAGGAGGGTTTCGGTATGATGTCGATACAGTACTGTTTCATCTCAAAGGCTCGTTTGTTTTCTCCTTGAATATTTATAGAAGGTAATAACGAGGTAAAAAAGCTGGGACGACTTAACAATGGCTGTCGAGAGGTTGCTAGGGTTCCCAATCGAAAGGCTGAGGTGATACTGTAATTATGTCACGACAAAGTTGCCAGATGTTGCGTATAATAGACGAAAGGGTACGGAGTAACCCGACGTTTATGTATCACCTGACCGGCGGAGTCGCCGACAAAACTCAAACAATTAACCCTCGCAAACGAAACCGCACCTTTTTCCAACTCGGTGGTTGTAATGTGAACTCAGTTTCAATGAGCACAGAGACTTCAATTGTGGGGTAACCGTAAATAACGCTGGTGAACTGTAAAGTTCTACCTTAAAGACCAAGCGTTTCTGCTTCAATGTACATACTTGTATTTAGGAGAAACCTTTAAATAAAATTTCTTTAATTTTTCTTTAGATAGTGTTAGATTCTTTTTTTAACCAAAACATTCTCATATATTAGATAAAAAAATAAAAAAAGTTTTGATTTAATAAAAATTATTTTTGTACCATTTTCTTAAAGTTTAGTAAAGATATTAAACTTTTTAAATTAATTTACGTAATTTTAAATATTACTTTTACGTTTTAGATACTACAGAATAATATAAATGTATGTTTCATTATTAATCGACATTGTTAAATATCAAATGAAAATTCCGATTAGAACTATTTAAAATAACCGCTTAGTGGTAATTGAATAAAATGAGATTAATATTTTCTACTACATGGATAGCAAACGAAGAATTAACTCTTTAAATAAGTAAGCAATACATTTCTTTGATCTCAGTCGGAACAAAACATACATCTTAATATACGTTCGTTATCAACCGTTATTGGTACGTTTCAAAGAAAAGCTCATTACTACGAGTGAGGAAAATCATAGCTTAGTGGAAATTGAATAAAATAAGATTCGGTAACATCTAATGTAAGTAATGTAACTGAGTAAGAGGCGCGCAGTTTTGGGGCGATCCCAAACGAAATCACACTCAAATATACGTAAATGATGAATAAGTGGCATCAGGCGGGTGGGTCGAACGTGTCCAAGTAGCCCCCGCACGAAAGCTGCCCTTTTCTGTAAATCTTGAGTGTGACAACATTCACCAAAACCCCCGTTGTCTTCTCGAATCAAGGTTCTTTTTTCCTTACTTTTAATTTTACCACGTCGTGTCAAGCTTCGTTGCCAGTTACGCGACGCTAAGCTTATTATTTAGATGATCGCAGTAAAACGTGCTCTGATGCGGAAACGAAAACAAAAACGTATCCAACAATAAAATTTAACTGTTTTCGTTTAATGATAAAACTAAACTGTATACATTGAATAATCATATAAAATTCGTCAGAAATACATATATCCCGGCGCCTGTTTGATAACGTGGGAAGTGCCTATAAATGGAGGTGTAAAGGGTTCGTATTCACACTGTTTATACATTTGACAAGTAGGTCAATTGTGATGTTTGACTGTGTAATTTGAATTAGTTTGCAAATTTACTCTAGGATATGCTAGTTTTTACTTCTGAAACCTATATATATTCTTACATTTAACACAATTAAAATTAAAAATTAATACAATGACTGTAAAAATTAATACGCATGTCTGTAAATTATCATTGATATTAGAGCCTTTCTTTTCCTTATGCAAAATGCAAAAGCTGTTTTCGTGCTTCAGCTGTCTACAATGATGTGTTGCCTTATTTTCCCTAAAATATTAAGTAACGGTGTAATTAAAGGCACTTTATCAATATTATTATTTTTTTAATGTTATAGAGGGCCCCGCTCCCTATAACATTAAACACTAAACACAAAAACTATTCCAAATTTAACTGTAGATACTAAAAGTTTAATAAAATACACTACAAAGAATTCTAACAACAACACATATTTCATCCTAAACGCACATTTACTTTTATTATCAAACTTTACGCTCGAAAATCGACGTAATTACATTAAAGAGAAAAGTGACAAATAAAAATTTGATTAAGTAGTATTTATAAATGGGAACGTAAAGGTCGACCCTCTGGGACCGAGTGTCAGTTTGCCGTTGGCCACGTCAGCCGAAACTGTTGGCAATTACCTCAAATGTGGACAACGCAGTCCACTCCGCTGGGAAAATTATTATTCACCGCATATCCAATTTTTGGCTCGCTCTAAATTGGAACACGCTACCTGTGATTGCCTGAATTAATCGCCTCCACGAATGAGTTTGCCTAGCCAAATTGTTTGAACACTCGGCTTAAGTAATTTCATTCTTGATCCGAATACTTATTATCTTCATCCGAATTTGGCACAAATTTAAAGTACGCTTCGAGTGTTGTGAAGAATCATTGCTGCTCTCGGGTTAATATAAAAAAAATATGGATAAGATATCTGATGGTACTTGAGTGTAGGTAGATAGCTACATGATATTAGGTGAACCCTCGTTAGAGAGTATGGTTACTCGCAGTAATTTTTTCGTTGCAAAAAATAAAACAATTTAATTTAGTCCAAGTTAACCACAGGCAACAAACACTGAACAGTGTAACATAAAAAGCTACATACATCAATTACCGCGCAACGAAGTACGGTCCTCTCTACGTGCTGGCCCACGAGTTGTTTTAACTCAATTCATAATGTCCAGCGCAACTTTGAGCCAACGCTGTGTCACATCTGAAATTTTTACTTTTCGACCTAGCACGGGTGACTTGTATAACAACATTGCTCAAAACATGAACCACGTTTCACATATACATAGAAAATAGTTTACCTTTGGGTTTTTAAGGACCTAACAAAATATAGCTTTCCAGTGTTGACAGACGCGACACGCAATGCTTACAGTTGATGTTGATGACCATGATGTCCGGTGAGATTTTTGTTTGATAGAGCGTATGTTGAAGTCAAAAATAAAACTATTTACGACCATATTCTATAAGGATAAGCACTTTTATGAACCAAATTGCATTTATTACAGTGTTAACATTGAGGCAATATCAATCAATTTTTACATAGACAGTCGGCACTTCGGAGCATCCACACAAATAATACTTGCCCACCCAACGCTAACACTGCATTTCAAATTTGTTTGCTCACTAGGCGTTTATCTGCCCATTGTGTTTCGGAATAAATGCGTTCGAAAGAATTCGAACTGTGAAACTTACTTTACGTTTCTCTACACGTATATGGCAAAATCGCTAGAGCCTCTAAGTCTTTCAGGTTGAAATTAATGTTTTATATATTACGCTCTAGTAACTACAAAGTTTTCGCTAGATTTAATTCTGAGCATAATATCTATAAGGAGTGCTCCTGGCGCATTGAGCTATGAGCACGGCGCGTAGATACGGATGATCGCTGCCTCGTATAGCTCACCTTATCTGTTTCACAGCTCATTAGTCCCGCACGGGATGTCTTCGAGCAGATCTGTGCCATTTGTAACAATACAGAGCTCGTGCGGCTGGCAAATGGTGATTCTCTAGCTTACTGCGTCAGTTTCGCTACGCGTACGTCGTGAGCAAACGTTTGGGAATTATCGTACTGAGACCAGTACCATGAGTACTAAGTAACATTAACGAATTGTTATAGTCGGTTTGCTTAAATCACGTGTCTCATGTTAATCTAATTCAGATGTAGTAACCCTACTTGTCTAAAACACATGCTATACATATAATAGTTAAATTTTACACATCACATTATACATCAGCAATGAAATCTTTTTTAGTAGAATAGCTGGATAAAATTAATGTAAATTTTATCCAGCTATTCTACCAAAAAAGATTTCATTGCTGATGTATTACAAGATGTTTCAGTATACTTTTATACTGTATAGTAGATTTCAAGGCTGGCGAAGTGATATTTACTGGTCTTTCATCCATCATAAGTGAAGATTCTGTACAAAATATATAAAAGCTATTCAAGAAAGGAATTGGTTTTTTTATTACAAAATAATCTTCTTTCGAGAAATACACAGCAATCTATTAAAACCTTTTGACTAGGGATGTCATTTGAAAGATTTTGCTTTCACTTTAAAGTCAATTAACTCAGAAAGATTTATGTTTTTACGTCTACTGAATAACAAATTTTATTATATCTCTTCAAATATTATGTCACCGACCGTGAAACTATAGCTATGATTTTGCAGTGTAAAAATAGTTACACTGTCTCGATTAGAATTAAAATGAGTTTAGAAAAATGAATTTAGATAGAAATGAGTAAGTGATTTATTTGAGCTGAAGTTTTTATCAAGATCATCAAAGAGATTGTAAAATGGATCGTCATTGCTATATGATGATCATCTAGGTAAACGTTGCAACGTGCAAGAATTATTCATGCCTAAAATTAAGTAGAAACTTAATAGCAATCTGAAATATCCTAGTTATCGTGTTTCAGCAAAATCAAAGGTGATTTCTAAAAATCCTAGCGTTACTTCATACAAAATAACTGAGCATGTTCGTACGCTTAACATAATTTCACCAAACAGTATCCTTCTAAATATTGTATTTACATACTTATGAAGCAGCAAACAAGTGAATACTGGAATACCGAATACATGTAAATGAACGTCTCAGGATTACGCCGTGAGCTGAATAAATAAAGGCTGATCGATGCGTTGATAAGCCCATGAAAAATTTAAAGAGGATTCGCACAATAGTAGAAAGAGGCGAATGAAGTAGGTATGAAGTGGCTTCGATATTGCTTCTTTCACTCTATTACTTGCACGAGGCCCTCAATCCCGAACAAAGAACCACTCCTTTCAATACGAACGTATGTACCGAGTGGAATGGCTTGTAATCTTATTATTTTCGCCTTTTGAATTCTTATAACTGTCTTTATCCAACTGAAGGATTACGTTTTTGCGTTGACGATGATTTATTGTCTGGTCAAAATTATATAATACGAAATAATAATGTCATCATTACAAGTGCACTAATATGGTTTTATTGTAATATAAAAGTATCAAATAAATAGTTAGATAATGATCGAAGTCTAAAAGACTTTTGAGGAATTTTGGATTAAAATTAAACTTAAGGTTATCAGAAGATTGACAGCGCAACGTACACTTTCTTAACCTAGGCAGTTTTGCGCGCCCTATTTTAATAGTGAGATTAATTTAATTATTATTTGTAAATAGCAAATTTTAATGCTGTGAATAATGTTTAATATATATATAGTTAAGATTGGTTTTAAATATTTATAATTCTATTTTCTTAGATAATTTTATATATTTGTATACTTGTTAAATAAAATTATGGCATATTTGAATAAATATATAAACTATTCGTATGGTTTATACGAGAACAGTAGTTATATGAATAATTTTCAAAATAATGATGAAAATTAAAAAAAAGGCGTCTCTTCAGAAATTGCGCAGCAATCTCAAGAAAATTATCCGCCCCCACAAAAAGTACTCAGATGTGATCGCTACTCCAGAAACTTTTGTATGAACGAAACAATAGACGCATTTTAGTCGTCAAAAGTGAAATGGTTTGGTGCACTTGTCATCGAAAGCCATTCGAAGCGTAGGAGTGACTCTATAATACGTATGTTTTACTATACGTGGAGGTGCATTTGTATGCACTAATACTTCCCTTCGTGCATAGAGTGGATGAAAGCACCCTGGGTGGGGTGTACATTTTCTCCCTTTGTGTTAGCTACAAAAACTATGGCCGTGTCAGCTTTGGCGCATTGTATGATTGATGAACTCTATGCCTTTAATGTTGAATGTTTTAGAACGAAAATTTCACTACCTTAAATCTATAGTCGTCATTCTGTCTCGGGCAATTAAGAAATACGAGTACATATATGTATCTTCGGATCCTTTTATGTATATTATATGGGTACTGTAATTTTCATTAGGACAGTAAGGTATTTAGGTATATACAATTTAGGTTAAACATTACTGTAGTCCATTATTACTCAATGACCAAACTTTTACACATTTAAGTGAGGGATTGTTTTAAAGTCATATTTTGAGTTAAGCGAAAGTTTACAATTTAATTTAGGGTAATAAAAAATATCACAAACAAATCGTATCGATGCGTCTTCGTTTCTATCAAAAGTGAAGGATGTAAGACATCCCAAGTTTTTCCCTTTGGTACGTTTAATGAAATAAAACTCGATTTTATGTTTCGAGTCAAATTATAAGCCGAGGGGTGGGTAAAATAAAAAGTGAATAATGAATGCGGAGGACGAATCTGGGACCGCGCGCGACCGTACCAATTATTTTGTTTCGAGTGCCATCAACACGGCTCGTTCTTTCAAATTTTCATACATTAAGCAAATGTCGAGAATGCGTAATGAGGGCCTAAGTGTTGTAAGCCGTCGCGAGGCTGTGACCAGGAATTAATACACACCTACAAATTTGGTAATTGAACACCAACTGATGTATAGTGTAAATGTGGGATATTTTGGTCTACGATCCTAAGTCAAATTTCCCCATCAGAAATGTATTTAACCTTTTTCATAAATATATTTATATCAACTAACTTTGTGAGTATAATAAATTGGACAGTTTTTTAGTGTTTGTAAAAACGCAATTCACATTTATCACATAACTTTTTTAACTAACGTCCATTTAACCTAATAGAGCCATTTAGGTTTTTGTTCGATTATAAGCATGATACACGCTTTATTTACAGGATCGTTTGCTTGTATATCACCTAATCTTACCAATTTCCGCTGAAAAAATTATATGGGAGGTAATTACTGGGTACCATAGTTTTACATCTTATATCTCAAGTATTACATTAGTATACGTGACTGTATCCACTTATCATGTAGTTACAATAAAATATAGTTAATATTTCCTGTCATTTAGTTTGATTTCGTTGAAAAGAAGCAAAGTTATCTATACACGGCATCAACAGAATATAATATTAAAATTCAACAAGGTTTCTCCCATTGAATTTTACAAAAGGTATACTTGAGCAAATTTTCACTCGTCGCATATGTTAGAAATTAGTTAATTATATCCTTTATACTGAGTTCAGTCTTAAAAGGAATTCAAAATTAGACGTCTAGATATCAAAGGCGACAAAATAAAATATTCATAAGAAAGAAACCAACCCAATACAAGTACAAGCATTAGTTAAGGCCTGAATTTAATGGTTGTTTGTTTATTTACAAAGAGTAGCTTGAAAGAGTAAAAAGGTATGTGTACTATTTTTATCAAATTACGAGTGTCTTAAAATTACTGATAACAGAAATTGTTTTTACTTAAGGCTTTTTTTAGGCACAGAAAGTGTATCAAATCCAAACAACTGGCTTGGTTCTAACTAGTATTTCTGTTAATTTTATCTTTTTATAATATTGCTGTCGCTGGTTTTGCTACTAATGCCCGTCTTGACCCTGTCAGATTGTTGTTTTAAATCGCCGTTTAATTTTGTTACTAGTTTTTGAATAATTTCTGTTATACGGATTTTATTGTAACATGTGTGTACGGTCATTAAACGATTCTTAATTTTCAAATACTAACCATATCGAATAGTAAAGTAATAATAAAAACATTCAATTAATAAAATGTTTATTTTTCTCAACATAATAAATAATTTGATATGACACAAACAATTTGTTTCTAGGAATAATCCTAATTGAAATAATAAATTTCTGTTCTTGGTGTTTATTTTATAAAGCTGTAGACTAATTTATGAAAAGTGGTGCTAATATAAATATAAAAGATGAGATTTCCGAACGGTATATGTAGAATACATAGAACGAAGGTTATATTTCAAAATTAAAAGATGTTACTTTCCTTTGAAATTTAAGAAGGTAAGTATGACTCGATATTAAATTACTATCTTAATAAATAGTCTGTTGTCTCGAAACAATTGAATGTTTTTATTAACGCTTTATATTTATTTGCAAACAGACATATTATTTTTCTTAAACTATAATCTAAGGCAATGGAAAGGGAAATCAATTTTCTGGTTTTATTGTGGGAAACTTTTAGTACATGTAATGTTCTGAATTAGTTGATAAGGACTACTTTTGCTAGCCTTATCATCGCTTATGATAAGCGGCGGCTTATATAAGTACCATTTTGATAACATGACATTGTTTTTATTAAGTCAAGATGTTACAGCATATCATTGAGGATTGTCCTAAGCTAGTTGATCAGATTTATCGCTAGTCACTAACTTACTTAAAACAATAATAAAATCATAATCTCAAATAAACAAACGTGTCTGGTACATCTCGTGTGCAAGTACTGCGACAGACTTACCCCAGCCTCCCCCCGATGAATGTGTTTGACGCATGATTTATTCCAACCGCGAGGGAATGGGGGAATTCAGTGCAAGGGACAAAAGTCTTTTTCAGCAGAAATCGTTACATACTCTTATATTATGTAACTTAATAGTTCCAGCTAATGACGAGTTCCTAATGTTTTCATATTTATATAAAATATGTGGACATCTATGACTGCTAAAATCGTGACCTTTGAATAATCTTGACATTATGATAACTTCATAATAAACTAATAAGTTGATTCACAAAAAAACAATGTTTGGACTCACTACAATTAACTCGTACCAACTGACATCGACCTGACACCGACTCCAAAAAAGCAATATATTAACGTATCTTTATTCATGTTAATTTGTTTTGGAATAGTTTATTTTTGAAGTGGGTTTTTATCTTAACAAGTTTATAGTAAAGCTAATGACTATTTGTAATTTAAAATTGTTCATAAAATATTACCTATCAGTGTAAGCATTGTTGTTCAAAATTAATATTTTTAATGTTACTGTTAAATTATGTTGATTGTGCGCTGTGGGCGTACCATAGATAAATATAACTTATTTATTTTAATTATTGTGATAATAGTGATTTCAAACTAGACTTTATTTATAATTTAAGCCTATACAATGCCAAACAGACTCATGCATGAAAGCCAATTCGGCTTTACCGAAGGTAGATCCACTACCGATGCCGGAACTGCACTTATGAAACATATTTTTGAGGCATGGGAGGGCAAGCGGGATGTAATTGGAGTGTTTTGCGACCTTTCCAAAGCGTTTGACTGTGTGAGTCATGAAACGCTTTTAAGTAAATTTAGACATTATGGTGTCTCGGATGGAGCTGTTAGCCTTTTAAAATCTTATTTATCAGACAGATTGCAGAAAGTCGTTATTAATAGATCAGAATCTGCTAGCTCGCCTATAACGATGGGGGTTCCCCAGGGATCAATATTGGGTCCTCTACTGTTTCTAATATATATAAATGACCTTCCTTACTACATTACAGAATCGTGTGAGACAGTATTGTTTGCAGATGATACTTCTTTACTATTTAAAGTTGATAGACAAAAGGAATGTTATGACGATGTAAATAGTGCTCTCTCGAGAGTTCTGTATTGGTTCACAACTAATAATTTGTCTTTAAATTATTAGTTGTAAGTTGTAAATTCAAAGAAAACAAAATGTATCAAATTCTCTTTGCCCAATGTAAGGCAGGTGGATACTCGTTTAAATATGAATGGTGATGTCATTGACTTGGTAAATAATACTAAATTCTTAGGCATTACGTTAGATTCACGACTACAGTGGGATCCACATATTGAAACTTTGGCAATCAAACTTAGTTCAGCGGCGTACGCAGTAAAAAAGATTAGACTTTTAACTAATGTTGAAACGGCAAGAATTGTTTATTTCAGCTACTTTCATAGTGTTATGTCCTATGGACTGCTGCTATGGGGATCAGCGGCTAACATTGAGAGTATTTTCCTTTTACAAAAAAGGGCGATTCGTGCTATTTACTGTTTACGGGCTAGAGAATCCCTAAAAGAATTGTTCAAAGAAATTAATATTTTTACTTCAGCTAGTCAATATATATATGATAATTTAGTTTTTGTATATAGAAACTATAATAAATTCAATAAAAACAGTGATCTACATAATGTAAATACTAGAAACAAAAATAAACTTGCCGTTCCAATGTTCAGACTCCATAAAACTAGCTGTTCGTTCTGGGGAAATGTATATGTATGTTTAACAAACTTCCGCAAAGTGTCATTGATTTGCCTTTATATAAATTTAAAATACATATCAAAAAGACACTCATGAGTAAAGGTTATTATAAAGTAAGTGACTATCTAAATGATCACACTATTTGGGAATAGGGACACTATTCATAGAGCCATGTTTGGTAACAACATCATTTATAATATTGTATTATTTTTATATGTGTATGTAAACATACATACGACTGTAATCGTATTAGGTATGATTGTATCTTATACTATATTGTATTTTTATATTATTATAATTATTAACATTGAAAAGAGGAGATAAAGAATAGACCTTCAGAGTTTCTTGCCTGTTCTTCTCTCTCTCCCAATTTCCGAACAGGTGTCGAGTCAATATATATTTTTTTTCCTTATTCGTACGTACGGACAAGGTTTTTGTTTTTTTTAAGCTTTTTTTTTGTTTTGTTTGTTGACGTCAATAAGTGCCTGTAAAGGTCTATGTTGAATAAAGATTATTTTGATTTTGATGTTGATTTTATAAGTATAAATAAAAGAATTGCTTTCAAATTGCTTCTCATTAATGGAGTCACCTCTTAATTCATTAACCGCACTTAATACCAGTGAAGGATAAATCTCCAAGTTGAAAAGATACGATACTTCTGTTTCTAGCAAACACATCGCGCGCTGAGTACATGACAGTGGGTAGCTTGTTCTTATTACCGAGAACAACGTTGAATGAGAGCAAAGATTACATACGAGAACAATACATTCGCTCAAAACTGCAAGACTAAACTCGATGGGGCTACCATATACGTCAAGTACGTAGTTGTTAACACGTACTGTGACTAATAATGAAGGTACAAGAGCTAAAATAAAATGCAGCTTAGCATGTTGTTCTTTATTACTTTGAATTTGATGTGTCACTTTCATCTTAAATATTTTATTTTTATTGTTCAGTTTTTGTAATAAGTCAAAATGTACTCTCACATTTTAAGATTTGGTGGTAGCAATTGACTCTGTCATTACCTCTGCCATTTAAAATAAATCAATTGTGCTTAAAAGAAAATGAACGGATTATTTTCGCTTCTATAGTAGTAATTCTCTTGAAATAAATATTGCAATATACCGTTAACAACGATAACTTTAATATTTCAGCCAGTTACAGTTAGCCAGCAACATATTTATTAACAATGATTTACAAATAGAATACAGATTTTATAATATACTTCACAAAATTATTATACGTTTAAAGTGTATATAATCAAAGCTTTAGATTTTTAATATACAAATACATATTTGAGTCTAGGGGACCATAGCGACAATTGAAAGGTTAAATAAAATACGTCTTAAAATACGTTCACAGTTGATTAAGCCCGATCCTAATAAGTTCTAAATAATAAAAAAAAAAAAACAATAAACTTCATCTAAGTACTTCGTAAACTTTATTTCAATAAGCCTTGTGTACTTTGTAAATTTATCAAGCACTTGAGGCAGTGTAACCATAACCGAATTGTGTTATTATTTCTATACACAAACCTTGACCGACTATTTATTGCCTTTCAATTTCAATTAAAAGTGTGCCGTAATCCAATTTTGTTGTTTTAGGCCGTCGCTTGCCACTTTTCGGGAAACTGGGGAAATAATCTTACACTTTAAAAAGTATTCACGTTTTAACGAGAATTTAATACATTAACTTTCTATTTACTAATAAAAAAAGAAGGGCTAAATGCACAGACAGAAGAATGTTAATATACGTTCCAATATTTTCTAATCATCGAATGTTTCAGTTCAAGACAGAAAATTCTTACATGGAACTAGTTAAATGCTTGCCTCGTACTTGTGGCTCTGAGGACGCTTCCGGCTGCACACTCCGCAATATGGCGGATTTCCGCGCTACGCGACCGCGAATAACGGACTTCGGAGACTACATGTTTTCATATTTGGAAATTATCTCTGCTTACGGCAGATATGACAAAACATTTATCACTTTAAACATTGTTTTATTTTATACAAAAGGGCAAGTTAATTAACATAAAAGCAGAATTGTTATTTCTGGATATTTTTTATTTAAATAAATATATGATATTACTGGTTTACAAGGGGAATATTTTGATGAGCTAAGCATTGCTTGTAATAAATTATTGGACTTAATATTAACATTTTTGCATAATAATTTATATCTAGATGAGTGTGATAAATACTGAAGTATTCTCTGAAATTATCAAAGCAAAATGAACCCTAAAAATGCCCACTGAGATTAGGTTTCGCATTAGGGTTGTGCAGTTAATTGTGACAGCTTCCGTAGGGCGTGGAGGATGAGAGCGGGGGCGCTCTGTTGCGCGTGCGCACTTCCGCGGGCCCTCGAGCACGCGCCGCCACTCAACCGCCCTCCGCCGGCCTCTTGACGCTCGCCACGTCGAATTCAAAAGATACCTATGCCGACACCGCACTGAATATTCACTCGACGTATCAAAACTGTAAAATGCAAATCTATGCACTGCGCTCTTCTAGAGAAGATACTCCAAGCTTTGGCTACAGTGCGGAATTCCATGAAATGCAATATGGCTTTGAAATTATCATACAAAAGTAGTCTAACCTTCAGACTTCACAGTCTATATTTTGACTGCCGGAAGTTGGCGAAAAAGGATGAATATACGCAAATCAAATTACGGAATCCATCTAGCTGTCCTAATAGTGCTCGGGACACGTTAATAGAAAACGTAAACGAGTGCGGTGCGACATGAGATGGAAGCGCGGGTCACAGGACTGAGGACGGCGTTCGTTCCACACGCCACACAAACATACTCCTCACGCGTACACAGTGATACGTATACTCCAATTTATAATGCGGACAAGCCACACTGAAATGGATTTACAGCTGCAAACCTGCTTGTCTTTGATGAGGGTCTATTTTCAGATGCGGGCCGAGCGCACAGAAACATTCCAATATTTCGTGCCGATATATTATTATTACGTTTGAATTCGGATCGATCCCGTGTTATAAAATTTATTACGCACTCGTCTCCTACACGTTTTATTTGTAAACAGCTGCTTGAGCAACTCGCGGAGCCCTCTATAATGTTTGATGTCTCGTTAAAAATAAAATCGTTGTCGATTGACACGTATAAGTCCGTAACTAATTCGCCGAGTGACAAGGCAGGGGACGACCTAGAAATAATTTTCACTGACGTTCGTTCGACGACGAGAATTTATGATTAAAATTTTAATGAGATTAACCAGAAACGAGGCGCACATCGCGGCTTGAGATGTGTCAGGAATCGATTAGGTACGAGTATGTTTAAAATTAGCTTCTGTATTAACAAATAATAATATGAGAGACCCGACGAATAACTATGCAGGTGAACAGATTCTGAATGCGACTTACTTTGTAAAATGGATAAACAGTTCGGCCGATTTGGCTTGTCGCAGATTTAGGTGGCATGCTTAACTTTCGTATAATCCACTAGGTAGGTAAACTATACTGCAGTGTCTTTTAGGCACGCCTACTCAGTATGCAAGCGTTTTCTAGCGCATCCGTTGTACGCGGTCGCGGAAGGACTTCCGTACACAAAATACTATGTTTGTGTTCAAGTTCTTTTAGAATTCCTCGTCGCAGTGACTCTTCGTGACAACATGTTGCAGCAGTGAATATAAAATATACTAGCATACTTTTAAATTCAAACCCTTTTATTTATAGGCGAATCATAATTGTAGCACAATTACTCTGGAAGATATACTGCTCAATATTTTTAGGTGTAGTAAAAGTAGTATTTAACAACCCCATCCCTTACCACTTGAACGCATTCAAATCGTTTTTACTCGACATTGTAGTGGCTTTATAACCGGATGGCGTAGTTCGAGATATTTGCCGTACTAATCTCCATTTTAAGAACGGTCGTACGATTCTAGAGCCTAGGATTAAGGAACTTGCGTGACACTAATTAAAGCGGAATTAAGGACGAGCCTATATCAAGAACCACAGAGGGAGTTATAAATGAAAGGGTATTAGGCGTGTTTACTATAACAACTTAGGTAAACTGCCGAGTAGCAAAATATTTTCATATCTGATTTACCAGCTTTGTATCTCTGAGCAGATTTACATTACGATTTGATTTATTTTGCCTAAGCAAATTTCGAGGGCTCAGTAAATGTATTTATTTAGTTTTCATGTGAGAAAAGTATAATTAAGTCAGTCAGTAATAATTCCAGCAATCCTTTTGAATAAATGAATCCTGTATAAATCCTACTTAGCGATAACTTCTACCAAGTTGGCAGTTGCTCGATGACTCTTCAACATTGATGGCTATGAGGACTTTATTCAAAGTTTTCTACTTATTAACTTGCCTATTAGAGACTTATTTACGCTAACATTTATGATGACAGTTATAGATGAGCTGTCAAACTATCATACTTCGCTATTGACAACTGAGAAACTTGCTAACAACTTTTGTTGAACGTTTCTTTTGACATCGACATAAAATTCTAGTATTGTTGAAATTAACTATCTACTTATTTTTCAAAACAGTTAATTACGAAAAAATTAGCAGTGGTGATTACCAAACTTTACCGATCTTTATAACACTTTGTGTTTTGTGTTATAAAAATCGGCAAATATAGTTATATTTGCTATATTTGTCTTATATGATTGCAGTAGCTTCCCTTGGTCGGCGAGTGAAGACGCAAGTGTGTCTAACTCCTCAGAATTTCTATTCCAGCCTTTCAAATATGTAATTTCATGCCGCTTATAAAAACAGCGAACTCACATAAAAGTTCTCAACCCCCGACGAAAATCTTTAGAAATCCTTTATGTGCGAATGTCTATTTCTAAATCACTATTAGTGTACAAAATTCAGCTGGAGATTTTTTCACGATTTATTTTAGAATTCAGATTTTGTTCTATACCATTAAATCAAAAAAGATCAATAATTTATTGTTCTACACCTTTTGATTAAACAGCTTTGACTCTATATTTTCAATTAAAAAGCAGTAATAATACAAGTAATATTATAAAAACAATTGTGAGCCACAGCGGCAGCTTCTAAAAAAAAAATCTCATCATTTATGTAAACAAAAGTACATGTAAACAAACGTAAACAGATTATGTGAATATGAAAATGCAATTTAAATTAATTAATAAATATAATATACATTTTTATTTCAATAATCCCGGTAAAAATGTCTTTTTGACATTTTGTACAGAAATACACTCAGTACAATTTAAACCTATACCATTATTAATAACTTCAAATCCAATAACGACTCAAATTCAATGGAGTTTCTTATTATATTGTCGTCTAACACAGAGGACCATATACAGCAAAATGCTTGCCGTTATTAATTTGTGTACGCCTCTATTTATGCGGCGTAAGCAAAAATGTAATAGATTGGGCATCAGTTGAGCGTGGTATTGGTAGGCCGCTGTAAGCTGCGCCCAGACTAATCCCGGTTAACGTCGGTGGGCCCTCTCTACGTAAATTCATGTAATTTCGTATCCGGGCCAAGTGCCGAGGGATCGTGGCGCCAATTGTGATTGATATAAGGCCTTTCTGTTAGCAGCACGGGTTGTTCTTCCGCGTTTCGGACCTTTGAACGTTGTTTTCATTCTTTTGACGTTTTTACACTTGATATGTTAGATGTCAGAGTTAAAACATATTTTGATATTTTTATATTTTATTTCGATTCAACTGCGATTATAATCAACGTTGACAAGTTATCAAATAAATATATATACTTAAATACTTTTTATGTATAATAAGCATTTTATCGTAATCATAATTTTTTCCCAATAGCTACTGTTCACAGATAAAGAAGGGAATTCCTCACGACAAAACAAAAATATTGTTAATAATTTCATAATCATTCTAATAGACGTCAACCAGTATACACTTATTACATAATAAAGACATAAACACTAATTCTTATTTACTAGAGCACTATTTAATCCGTGAAATCTATCTTGTGAGTGGGAATTAGTTGTCTGTTACCTTGCAAATCAGAACTGTAAGTTGGCTATAGCAAATTCGCATAATTTCATACCCAGGTTATACGCCGAGGGACTGGGAAACTGGGAAGATGATTGATATGACGTTGCAGGCATCGCGAGAAGCTGTTATTTGGACAGACAGCCAGTTGCATTCGTAATATGAGTCCCGAATATTCTATGTGCCTACCTGAGATAATTAGAGGAACGGTAACATTTATTTAGCCTTATGAAATGTTATATACCTAGAGTTTAGACCTTTTGCTTGTGACTGAGATGAAATGTATTAATTTTGCACGAAGTTAAGTAGGTATTGAAAAAATGTTCTTACTTATGTTATGAAATATATATACACACGTTACAAAAAGAGCACTACTTTGATTTGAAAATATTTTTATGACATTTATTGTGATCTTATTAGTTTAATTATTTATTTTATTTAATGTCTTCCAGTACATTTGTGTATATAGGTTGAGTAAATACATTTACGGTGATATAGAACGGAAGTAGATATACTATAAGAACACTAATATATTATAATAATAATACTGATTAAAATATAAAATGTTATGACATTTTTAATAATGTTTTCTTAGCTTTATGAAACTTGTTCTTTAATATGACTTTAAAATACGGGAGTTTTGGTTTACCAAATAACAAATTAATAATGCCTAGAAGAAATTATTAATTCAAATACTTTTGAATCCCAATGGCAAGCATACCTACACATAATATTAAAATGTACGACATTCTTAGTAATTTATATTCATCCTATTAAACAGCGTGAGTCAAATTCTGCGCACATATTGTAAAAGCACCAGGCAAAAGAAAATAGTTTCACGAGGGCTCAAATACGTTAAAATCTCGAAATTAACATTTGATGTTCCTCCCGTCTCGATGCTTTAAAATTCCAGCGCAGCGCGTTTAAAGCGATCCATCTCCTCGATTTTCTATAGAGAAATTTATAAAGGTTTGGGCTACACTGTCGATCGCTCTTTAGAACCTTCTCCGTGCTGGTAGGAACTGAATTTTGAATACGCAAGATCTTGCGGTTGCTTCCAGAGCGCTCGCTCTTCAATTTATACCATTAGTAACCTTCCGGTTCTATGGAAATATATAATAATTGCAACATTTAGGTATTACACAAATTACACCCCTAGGTTTCATGGGAAACGAGGAATTTGGCAATTTATTACTAAAGAAACTCAGGAAGAAGAGCGATGTAATGTGAAACTTTTTATTTTGAAGATTATGAAAAGAATAGACGGTAAAGTTGAATTCTTTATTTCCATCCCCGGTTTAATTTATTGTTGAGAAAGTTTTCTAAATATTTTATATGACAAAGTGCTGATAAAAGAATCTCTGAAAGGCGAAATTTTCGTTGTCCTGAACTTTGTAAAAACTAATATCAAACTTCAAACATTGTCGTGCGTTACAATTTGAAGTAGAAATTATGTTGGTTGGCCGTATCAGCATTATTGTTATAATGTTTTAAATTATGAACATAATAAAATATAAGACCGGTTGTCACTTATGCCACTTGAGAAATATGCGAAATATAAGCTATTCCATCGCTGTATAAAGTCAAATGTTTGTCTATCATAAAAATATATATACCAATTAATTGTATGCATTTTAGATTTCCACAAATATACAATAGAATGATTAAGGTTTCATTTAACGTTATATGAAAAATAAAAATGATAGATGTTTAAAGAAAATATAATTATCACCATAAAAACTATTACGAACAAGTACATACCATCTATGAAATATTTTATAAAAATATATATAATTTATTATTTCAGCCAGTAAAAATTGATGTCTGCTACCAGAACCGCTAAGCAAGGCACCAAATTAAAAAATTTAAAAAGAAATCACGAGAAAAATAATAAGAATACAACAAAAATAAACATATTTAAATGATTCAAGCGATCGCATACTTTTTGGTTCATTAGACTGTGGGCATATTTGTTTTTTTTTTTTTGTTAACTGCAAAGTTCTCGATACTATTCAAATATTGTTTATATTTAGCCAGCCCCAACCCAAATCTGCTAACCCTAGAAACGAAGTAACAAAACAAACATTTTCCAGAATGATAGCAACAAAACCTCCGTCAGTTTTGTAAATTACAATAAACCTTAGAGCAGTTCGTGGGCAGAATTCATGATAGCTTCTCTGGCGAGCGACAATGGGCTTAAGCCTCGCCGGCGTACTGCAGATGTGAGCTCTCCGCACCTATTAACTGAACCATTTCGCTGATATAGAGATATTATCGGCTCTCCTACATATGGGAGCTACAGGGACATGGAATAATCGATACACGCACGTGCTCGTACTTTATATAAAAGCGACTGACTAAATAACAACGACATATTATCATAAAGCACAAAAGATCGTCCACGATTGTTGCCGAATAGATCGAGCCGCGATATCGGGCAGCGTACCGCTTGAGTAGGACGACCTCGTTATTATTTGATGGGTCCCATGATGGAAATCCTTGCGGCACGCAACTTTCTTGGCGTTCACTCGTCAGAATAAAAACGACATTGTGTGATACTTTGTTATCCACAACATGAATATGAATAGAGATATGCTCGACAGAGGACAATACAGGCGATCGCCAGAAGATTGACCATAATCACGGGAGTGATTGCTTTGTTCATTGTTGAAGGACGTCGCGGTCTCGCTTGTTAAAACAATATTCGATGCTTGATAAAAATTACATTTATTTACCAGGGCAGGTACGAAAAGGACGGGCTCATATATAACGTGCTCTTATTTACGAACTTGGAAATTTTATTTGCTTAAAGGTCGAACAGAGGCAATATCGTGGACGTCGCGACGCTGCGGCTGGGATGCAATAAGCGGGGCGGCCAGCGAAGCCGTCGCCAATTTAAAGAAAGCCCATTGAACCGAAAGACAAGCGCATTGGCGGCTCACGATCCACCCGCACCCGCTCTCTAAAGCTTCTCATATAATTTTCAATCCAGCGAGCTTTAAAATCGATTGCTCTTTGTAAGTGCTAAGCGAAACATGGGCTGAAGATTGCACACCTCAGCAAAATTAACCATTTTACACGCTATAATATTTGCTTAAAATATTTTTTTTATTATAGAAGAATAATAGTTGTACGATACTTTGGAATCCAACACGGTGTTTATAAATATAATGATTTTTAATATTTGATTATTTCTTATATTATGAATTGACTATATAATATTATTTTTAAGATAAAGGGATTTTAGTTAAATCAAATTCTTAGTGACACGAAATTTTGTGTAGTATTAAGTACGTACTATTATACTATTCTAGTAAAGTAGCAATTAGCTGTAGAAGTGTATTTTAGCTTTAAACTCCTTGTTTTGCCGATTATTCTACTACAGAAACAGACAAAAGCTAAAAGTAACTGTGTCACAATATATAATTTAATCTTACATGTAATCGAAATCCATCGAAATGTTGAAGTCATCGAAGTGTCCATCGAAAATGATTTAAAAAGCGAAGTAACATTGTATTATTGCAGGTATTCTTTTTTTCAATTCTGTTAACTCATTGAAAATGGAATGCCTCTAAATTTCACAATACTGCTATATGCAATCCTACGTTTTCGGTAATTTATTTATACCGTTAAAAGTCTAAATAAAGAATAAGCAAGAAGCTAGAAATATAAGCTTCATTAAAGATTTGTTTGTAAATATATAACAGTAAGTCTTGTGTCACTGTGTTCAAAGTCTGCGCTAATTAATGTGCCAACATAACCGACAAAGTTTTACAAGTAAGAGTATTGAAACTACGAGTGATAAAGTTGGAATCCAACCAAGAGGTGTATGCTTTTAACTTTAAATTATAAACTATAAGTTTGATCTGAGTTGAACTTTAAAGGTTTAATTACGCGTGTTTAAATCTTTGATATACGATCGCTGCCTTATTAAATTCTCTTAGATATTGTATGGAATCTTCCTGCTTATAAATTTTATCTGAACTTCCGTTCAGAGTATTTCAGTTAATATACAGCTATAATTTCGACTTAGAAATAGTGAAATGAATTGAAGCTGATAAAAGAAATTAGAAGCGGAATTGTATATAATTTTTATAGATTTTATTTTGATTTTTTATCATCTATTGTGAAAAAATGTATTAAATATATGGTTATTATGAATATCTTACACCGAAATTTAGAAGTATAATCAAATATTAAATAATTCTATCCGACGGCTTACTTAAATTTAATGGTCAAGCACAGGCCGCTATTATAAGGTATATTTGAGTTGATATTGATAGTTTTATTCAGTCTCTTAGAGGGTTTTCAGAACGACATCCATCATGTCAAATTGGGGCCCATAGCGAGTTAATGGTAACATATTCGTACACTCAAATTATCGACACTTATTATTTTATGTGTGGATAGAACGAGCCAGAGGGTATTGTTATACTTTCACTATTTAAAACGAGGCTTGACTCTCAAGTATAGAAGGTTGAAAATTCTATGAAGTCGCTACAACTTCATTATTTGTCATTGTCACATTGATATGTAATCTACAGGCTTTTGTAATGTTTAAGTAAATTTCCGTAATGACAAAGTGATACAGGTTTTGTTGATATCTGAAGAAAATATGATGTATGCATAAATTGTATTAATTCCGAAAGTAAGTAAACATATTGATTTTAGATAAAATTATTAGTGGATGGATGATGATGGATTTTAATATATGAAGAAATGATTTAAATCTAAAAGATTTGACATCAATAAATCTAAATAACTTTTCATATTTTATCTTTTTCATATATTATAATTTCAGTGTCTGCGATAATAAACTTATATCCAGAGACTACAAGTTATTTAACTCTTTAGCAAGAGTAAACACGGAAATCGCATGAATGAATAATGAACCGCAATCCTTTAACTCTCTAAGGGACGGCTGGATATATAATAAGCTTTCAAACAAACTACAAGTAATTACAACAAGAACAACCACTATTACTACGTCAACAGCTAAAGGCAGTGTTGGTCGACATTTTAAATTCAACTAGAACCAATTAGAAAGCAAATAGGACCCATTTGTATAAACGACTATTTGTTGAACTTGCGTATTAGACTTATGGTCCCTAGTTATAAACCTACACAGTGTTTTGTGGGTTTAAGCTGTCGGAATAAATGAAACTAGTGTATTTTGTATGTCGATTCATTTTGAAGTACTATGTGTTTCTTCTGTTAGTTAAATTGACTGACATATAATTTTTCTTGTTTTACAACATTAACATGTTAAGTGCAATTCATGATAAGTGCTTAAAAGACCTAGTGCTGTACGGTGTACACTTGAGTATGAATGTGATGGGGTTGAGTTTGGTCGGTGTGCAGAGAAAGATCGCCATAAGTTAAACTGACGTATATTGTCAAATAATAATAATAATAAAAGTTATAAAAGTAAAGAGTAAAGTTAATTGGCTAATGCTTCCTCTGTGGCTGTTAATCGCACACTACACTTACTTATTACACAAAAAGAATATTAATAAAGTTAAGTATTACAACTCAAGGTTGCAAACGCAGCTAAAATTATATGACATAGTAAAATATTGCTCAGTACTTAAAAGGTAACATTGCACAGTAAAATATTGCTCAGCATGTAAGCAAGATGATATGTACAGTATGAGACTGTACAAGTGCATTATTGTATATTGTAATATGTTAATAATGTAATGATGCGGATCTGTCATGTATAGTAAAACCAAATATGGTTTATAATGCATGGCAAATATCAAATTGTATTTAGAGTTATATTTTATATTCAAATAAGAAAATATATGTTTTTGAATTGCGTATCGTAGATTTTTTTTTAAATTTATTTTATTTTCTTAATTTGCTTTGAGATTATCTTATACATACATTTTTATTTTATTATTATTCAAATGTATGAATTAATTGCGCTTAAATTATTATTAAAAAGAGATTGAGGAAATGAATATTCACTATACGATATATAACTATCGATGAAAATTCTACAGCAAAGAATATCGGGTTCCGATTAAGTTCAATTTTGAGAAAAGTAACCCCCAAACGCAGCATGTGAAAACAACGTACCGATCCAATAAAACTGTAAACAAAGTAATGGTAAGCGTCTACTTGTATAGAGCAAAGTTTGCGACGCACAAAGCCGTCAATATCAAGGAAGCCGATATATCATATCGCATAGCGACAGAGTTAGGTGTGCGTGAGACATTTAACTTTCATCTATCATCATCCACGCTGTTCGATCATTAGCCGTGTTTGCTCTTTACTAAGACAGGAACACCAGTTAGCTGTTAGTGGAGTAGGATTTCTAAGTTTGACATCAGTTTCACTTACGATTATGACAGTCAAGAACATTAGGCTTCCCCAATATTGATCCAATAGTAGCAGGCAGTTGATATATTAATTATATATTAAAGATTCAATTTAGAAATAAGTATGGAGCCATGTACGTAGATTCATTTTTATTCATATTTCTTGATAAGCGGAAAGGCGTCTTATTTGGTCAATAAACTTTTTATTTCTATAGAACTAAAGAAAATAGATAGAAGAAAAGGACTACTCTCGGGTTATTTATTAATGAAAACCAATTAATCAAAATTATTTCTGACGTATTTCTAAATAATCTGAGGTCTAAATAAATATATTATTCGAATGTTGAATTTGTTCATTCCCCGAGATAATGAAAATTAATTCCTTTCAAATAAAATAATTAACAGAAGATGACTCGAAAACTTTTGACGTAAAACAAGAATTAAATAATTGAGTGACATCCCCCCCATTAAGTTCTACAGTTTTATTTTTATGTAGAGTTGAAAATACTTGAATATAACAAAAGAACAGTGAAAGGCGTAGTTTGTTTTAAATGGAGGATTCTCGAATCAAGGCTTCAATTGAATTGATTGTCACAGGATTGTTTACATTATTCATTTGCATTCAAAATTTTAATTTTTTTATCAAAAAAGTAAAGAAGATCAGTAGAAGTATATTCTAGAGCTATCCAGACCAGAGTAGGCCGCTGCCACTGTCGATATCAAAGAAGCTTAACGGTTACGGTCATCTGCTTTTATATTTCTGTTCTTACCTTTTGGTGCCACTCAATAAGAGTTCTTGCATCGATGTTTTTCAATTTAAGGGATAATACAGATTCTAAGCTTACATTTTATTCGCAGTGAGGATTGTAGATTGGATACTATACAGTGTGTCACTGTAGCTACTTACCATTAAGCGATTTATTTGTTAGCCCTTCAGGTTTTTAAATAATCATCACAAATCAATATATAAAAAGAGCACTTAGAGAAAGGGTCTTATCCACAATGAGAGTCTCTTTACTGACGCTACCGTGCAAATGACTTTGAAAAATAGTAATTTAAAATATTATTTCTGCCTATGCATTTATTTATCATAGAGGGCATACAAGTATACTGTCAGTCCAACTTACACTGACCGGTTAACTATAGTGTTGTATGCGAAACATATTAGACTGCTGTCATCGTAACTAGAGATCACTAATAACATCCTCTTCAGCCGATAGTATTGCCGATCTATCTAAAATAATATATTGTTACTTGGCTTCGATCTTCTGCCAAGTAGGGGGTAATTACCTAAACGAACTGTTCTTTGTTGTGCTATGCTTTACCTCTCTTGAGACTCCACAGTCTCTTTGTACTTTAGGCAATAGTTATTTGAAACACTGTGAAAACAGTGAAAACATATATGAAATTGTCGACAATTTATGTACTGCTGAGTATATATTTTTAGTTATTATGATGGAGATTTATTTTTAGATATAACAGTTGAATAGCGATTTCAACAAATAGTAAACTTATCAGAATACCGTCTGATACCATCACTATGTTAAAAGTTTTCTTTTAACATAGTGATGGTATCGAGTGTGGTAGTGATGGTATGGTTTTGGTCTCCTTAAAAAGCAAGTTCACCTGGAATTCACGGTACTCTATATTTTTACTATGAATTATACTTAACTAAGACGGTGGAAGCAAGCGAGGTCTTCTCAAAAACATTGTTATCTACTAAGCTAAATAAAAAACTAAGCAGGCAACCATAGAGAATCGAAGCCGGGACCGTAGAACAAACAGTGATCTAGATCACTGGACCACGGAGGCAGTTGGTATATATTATTCTACATAGGATGTAAGGATCTTTGAAGATAGAGAAAAAACTCCACACCTGTCAAAAATCTAAGAAATTATACAATTTAAGATAAATGTCGTTTATTAATATTCGATGCTTTTTTGGGAATATCGAGTCTGTAGTTAGTGAAGTCAACTCAAGTGAAAATCGCTTCCACCTTTGACCTTATAAAATTTACTAACTAGCAAAATAAAAAGACATGAGCAGAGATGCAGTTGTGTAAAAATAAGTAAAAAAAGTGTGATAAAACAAATTGGATAAATAAATAATTAGGTTAATACCCAATTAATTTCAGTACCAGTTGTATACAAAATCTATAGAGATTTATTTCCTTTTTTTATTGTTTTTTAACTAGACAACAAAATCTACTCGTGACGATGCTTTATTTATAGCGAGGATATTGGTAATTTTTATTTTGCATTGCATCGCTTAAAATTTTTCTTACGTGTTCTGATTTTAAGAGAACGTTACTTTAGCTTTTTAACCATCTTTGATAATATGGACTACAAAATTTAAAACGTATTTTTCCATTATTTTTTATAATAATTTTTCTTGGTGTCTGTTATACCTTTATGTTATACTAGCGGCCCGCCCCAGCTTCGCACGGGTACATACAGACACACACACATACTCAAGTGGCGGCATATAAATTAAATTTTTAGAATAAAAAACCGCTTACTGAGACATAACTATAACATTTAGAAATATGCTGTCGCGACACTTTTTGTAGATAATGATGAGTTCTGCAAAGTCGTAGTAAATGATTTTGTTCTATCATCAACAGTTTTCGCAGCGCACGCGACGTAAGGAATATTTTAGGTCATTTTTTTACACCTTGGGTTACATTATTGGAGTTTTAGTAAGGATCCCTCATTTTTGTAAAATATAATATAGCCTATGTTACTCGGAGATAATGTAACTTTCCAAAGGTAAAAGAATTTTTGAAATCGGTTCAGTAGTTTCGGAGCCTATTCATTACAAACAAACGAACAAACCTTTCCTCTTTATAATATTAGTATATATAATATAGATACGAGTATACTCGTAGTAATCAAAAAACTTTCTGATTTACTATTATTATCGAACAGAGTCATTTGTGTTTTTTTGTACAATCCAGTGAAATATTATGTTCAACTATATGTAGAAATTTATGTAAATACATATTGTTTGCAAACAGAAAAATAATGCCTTTGCAAAAGTAATAATAATTCAATTAGTGTCTTGCATTGTGCAAGATCAGTACCACGCTTTCTGATCATCAACACCACAAACTTAATTACAAAATTAGAGGCAATCTAAACTCACTGATGCATTGTAACGTTAATCGATAAGTTTGATCAACCTATTTTATTTAATTAAAAATAATAAACGACCGAGAGAGCCTTTCGTAATATAGATGATTGTATTTTTATTGTGTGCGCTGTTAAAGTGGAAGTTGGGAGCTATTTTTAACGCTGGCTGTAATAAAGGCAGCGCACGACAAACCTTCAGGCCTAGGGTTATCGCGCGACCAAATTTTGTGTACAATGCATCGGTATGAACATAAGTTGACTAGGTATGTTACGCATCATGCGTTTGATGGACGTACAAATTATTTTAAAATCGACTAACGTATATATTTTAATTCGGGTTGTTTTAGTTTCATCTTTACCATAGAGTACTATATCTTTTGGTATTTTAATTGAGTTAGTAGCTCAAGCCTATAAACCTATCTATAATTATGGTGGTTACGACATTGGATGATATGTACAATTTTCGATTTAACATTCTGTGTAGTTTAAAAAATAACATTTGGTTGCTATAATCATCAATTTAATAATTATAGACAAAGGTTATCGAACTAAGTATAGATCAAAAAAAATATTTGACGTTAGGTCAAGAAATGTTTTTGTTCAAATAATAATAATGAATATTATTTTTTTTTTTGTAACCTTGTTATAAATAGCACAGACAAATAGCATTGTCATATATAAAAAATCGATATAACCCGACTGAAGCCACGAATGTTGTTTATAATAATTTCAAACGTAAATAAAATGTATACGTCTATCGTGTACAATATTATACGACTACCTACTAAGGCTACCTACTCTGTAGACATTTGGCACGCATACACTCTACTGCAGGTGTGTTTATACACCGCGACCACTTTTGATTGTATGCCAAATTTAGAAGCTAAATAACAACGTTAAAGGTAAGCAGTTTATACCATGTACGGATCTAAGTGCCGTTTTGTTGTTTTGTTTTTGGAGCATTTTGCATTGAATTCCTGCTTTCCCGCTAACCGAAGGAAATGAGTGAATTTTAATTTTTATTTTCTTGAGTCTATTTTTATTACGATAACATAACAATTTTGGGCGAATTATTGAGAAATGTACAATTTCTTGTAAATATGTTTATTTTAGAAATATCTCTTTTCATTACAATGCGTAAGTAGTTGTAGTTTTAAAATAAGTCATCGCTGTAAAATAATGTGAGGATCCTAATTTGATACTAACAAAGAACTTATCTTTATTTGAAGACAGCATTTAATAAAATTAGATTTAATAACTAAAATTATAAAACAAATATTTGCTGAAATCAAACCAAAATAAGATCAATCATAAGATGAAGCATTTTTTGTTAATGATTGAAAAATCGCTTGGTAAATAACAAAAAAAAAAAACAAAAAAATAATGTACACAAAATGCCTTACCGTGTTTCCCCGTGAAACAATCTACCGGTGTAATTTAAGAAAAGCAGGTAAACTTGAACCTTTCACAGTTAATATCACCGTTACATGCGATTCCACAATTTTATTCCTAGCTATTAGTGTGTAATTCTTATCTTATCGCAATATTTAGGAATAAACAGAAAATTTGTGGTTGTTGTTGTTCAAATTTATTGCTCTGAGTGCATTAACTGAGAAAGATTGCCGCTATTAATGTCTGCATGGATATAACAGGTCGATTGATCTGTTTGTTGTTTTTAGTTAGGGTCGAGAGGAGGGAGCGACACGACGGCGCCGCCCAGCCGATAGGAACCACTTGCGGCTGGGGCAATGTGCATCGGACGCGGCGCGCACTCTTAACTTTAACAAACTTCCGAAATAAACTTTTTAGAACACGCGTCACGAGCACCGGTGGCGTCGACGTATCGCACTGTGTACTAACCCTGAACGATGTGTCGGTCGGTTCGTGAATAGGCTGCGGGATCACTCTCGCGGTCGCGATCGGAAGCACAGACTTCAGCACTTTGGACATGTATAGTCGAAGCGGGCACTGGACTTGTTGTCGCGCGGCGCGGGCCGGCGTCGGCGCGAGAGGAGCGGCGCGGCGCGGACTGTGGTGCGGTGACGAGCGACGGGGCCGCGGCGACTTGCGAGTGTGCCCGCCGGCGCCGCGCGCCCGCCGGCCGCCGCAGCGCGCACGCGTGCCCGCCCAACGCCCGCCCCCCGCATCGACCGCCACCACCCACCCCCGCCCACCTCCCGACCGACTGTTTTTCTCTCACCCGTCCCCACGCACCTGATTTTTTCCGTGATATTTTTTTCCTCCCTTCTCTTCGCGACGCGATCCGTTCGCTTTCATTACGGTTTCGAGTTTGATTTATCACCGCGGCGGCTCTGAAATATTCTTACGATGGTACCCGATGTCGAACGCTCACCTAACAATTAGCTACGATTGATCTAAATTACTGAACACTGAAGAAATTTTTGCTTGAAGGTCCAATACTAATAGCAGGATTCCTCCGAGAAATTCCTCTCAAACCATTTCTTGTATGCGCATGTAGAAAACTTGAAACGACTATGTTACACAAAATGCAGAACTTTCATAAGAATATTTTAAAATGTAATAAAAACTTATACGGCTCCATATATTCAAGTATTTATAAAATACGGAATCACAACAATTGTAACAATGTCACGTTTATCAAAAAATTTGTGGTTCGGCCGTACTGAGTCTTACCCCTAACTTAACATCGTATCGTAGGCCTCCGTAGTCGGCTACGACGTAGCTCGCATCTGACCGCACGTCGAGTGACGAATTCTCTGATTGCTATTCACGGCCACGATTTCCTGCATTCCCTACAGTTAAGCTATTTTGGCGGCGATTCAATTTTAATGTTTTCATATTTGTGTCATAACTTTCGGCAAACGGGAAAACAGAATTACCAGGAACGGGGAGAGAAGTTATTTGTAAACGGTTGACGTCTCGGTATTTTTATGCAAAGTATGAGCGGCGTTGTTACGTTTTGAAATTGTTTAGGTGAGAGGCATGCTGTGTTGTTTTATAGTTTACGAGAAAGTACTCAAACGACGTAGCGGAGGTTTCATACACCGCATATCCATCACATTTACTGCAATAAAACTTGCAGGACACTGACAAATGTAGTACGTAGCGGAGAAACCAAATTGCTCAGGACCATTGTTTAAAATTTTATAAATTTTGATTTTAACTTTGAGCTTCTTTCTTTGTTTCATTTTTCTTAGATGTTTTGCTAGCAAAGATTGTTTTATAATTTTATTAAATAATAAAACTAACCAATTAAAGAAATAATTTATTCAGAATTTAATAAAATATGGTGATTCAAATTAACCATTAATAAACTCTGACATTCGTTTCAATATAAAGAAGGTAATCCCAAATCATCAGAAATAATATAGCATTGTAATTATTCTAAATCAGCAAAACAGTTTCATATGTTTAAATTAATAAATGTAAATCCATAATTTAAAGTATTAAGTGAAAAAATATAATGAAAATAAATGTTTCAATCATGCTTCATAATTTGACCTACTAATTTGAGTAGTGTCGCTTATACACAACAGTAATGTATTCAAGCTTTCAATAAACACATAATTACCGCGAGTCGCATAACAGAGCTATCGTGTCTAACACACACGTCAAAGTCACGAGCCGACGCTGTTCATTAAAAAAAGCTCACAACAGTTTGTAAAACATGCTTTTTAACAACGAAAAGCTTGAAATTAAAAGTAATCACCTGCACGGAAAGCCGGTGGAGATATGAAAAATAATAGGCGTGTCTACCCGGCCCAGGATATGCGGGCGCGATTACACTCGGGCCTGCTAAACTCTTAACAATATTTTACTTTTTAAACTGGGGCCAAGTTTTCGTGAGCGTCGGCGTAATCGTCTCAGAGGCGTAATCTTGACCTTTATTATGACGGCTTTGAGGTAACATACACCTTATTATTATAAAAATGAAAACACTAATATTTAAGATTTAAAATTGAAGATTAAAAAAATAAATTATAGAGGCTATTCCTTGTTTTGTTTTTCATTACATTTATAGTATTGTATTGTATTTAATAGTCACATTTAAGGTAGTATTATTATCTAGTGATTGCGGTTATTTGTTATAGAAAATCAATGTATTTGCAATATACTCGTATTGTGGTTTTCATACTGTTTTATATATATGACTTAAAATACTATTAATTCATGGTCCATTCCTTTTATGCTTTTATGTACTATATAATTTTATTGATCTTAATTTGTTTATTTCTGTGAGAATGAGCAAATCTAATTAAGAAATTCGATATATTTGAAACTTATTACAAAAACGTAAATAAACACATACGCGATAAGCCTTACAAATGTTTGACAACTTTATAATAAATGCAATTTTGGAAAAGTGCTACAACCACTTGTTGCTTTTTTGATCAGCTGAAAAAAAGAAATGTTTCGAGTATTTATATAAAAAGCGAAGAAAAATATTCCTCAACCTTATATATATAGAAAATGATATGATAAGTTGTTTAAAATTCTACTCCAATTCACAAAAACAAATAAATTGGAAACTCATAGCTCTAATTCGAGGACGAGAATGATTTCTTGTTATTTTCATTATGAAAAGTAATATATTTATTTACATAATTAAAATTTTCTATAGTAAATACATAACGTATACTATTAACTATTTACATAAAATTTTGTAAACATCTCTCAGTGTGCGAGTCCAATTAGCACTTGACGTTCTTTTTTTATTTATTTTGTCTGTGATTTCCTTAGATTCAACATGTTCTCAGATGTTGTTATGTATATTTGTTATATAGTAATGTATGATTTTTAAGATTTGTAAACAATGTACTTTGTTACTTTCTGCGGCCTGCTAACAATAAATATTTATGAACCGAATTTAATTTAAAAATTAAGTTCAAATGAACTTGTATTACATCGGAACATTTATATAAATTATTTTTTAACCACTATACCTATAAAATTATAATTTATAAAAAAAATGCTATTTAAATGCATGCGCCAAGATGAAGCAAAATCAAACCTAATCGAAAAAAAAAATATTCAGAGTTTCTTGCCTGTTGTTCTTGATAAGGCTCTCCCAATTTGCAAACAAGTATAGAGTTATTTTTATTCCTTGTACGTAATGAGTTATGTAGTACTTAAACTCTTTGTATCCTGTAAATTTTATATGAAATTGATTTCAATAAGTGTAGGTATGTATATATATAAAGGTATAAGTTGAAAAAAGTTAATATTTGATTTTGATTCTATCTATCACTATATCTGTGTAATACGTCGCATTTCCGCAATACTGCGAGGCAGTCGCTGTACGCAATGATCAATTAATCAAACTCACAATACGAAGTGTTTTCAAAGCGAAAGTACGTGTAACTCGGTAACTAAGATCGATATGTGTGCGTGACGCTATAATTTTTTTTAACGGCTCCTAGCTGAAATTCGCCAGCAGCCTTCGGCTTCCGAGAGGACTGGCGTCGAACGTAATTTTAGTAGTAGTAAACTTCATATTTTGTGATCAGTGAAATAAGATCAAGTAGTTTAATTCCTTATAAGGTAGCAAGTATAATGGCATTTATAAGACCTAATACTAAATAGCATAGTAAACTAGTAGTATAGTATAATACTCTTTCAAAGGATTGCACTGGTTCACGATTAATAATTTATCTTTAAACCCCAATAAAACTAAATGTATAAAATTTTCATTACCAAATGTAAGAAAAGTAGACACTATTGTTAAAATGAATAATAAAGTGGTAGAATTTGTGGAATTCACTAAATTCTTAGGTATTAATTTGGATCCGACTTTGCAATGGGATCCACATATTGAGACCCTATCAAATAGACTAAGTTCTGCAGCTTATGCTGTGAAAAAAATAAGACAACTTACAGATGTTGAAACGGCAGTATTCATTTACTTCAGTTATTTTCACAGTGTTATGTTCTATGGTTTACTATTATGGGGGTCGGCTGCTAGTATACAAAGTATTTTTGGTTTTCAAAAAAGAGCAGACCGCGCTATTTATAATTTACGAGCAAGAGATTCTCTTAGAGATTTATTTAAAGAGATTAATATAATAACATTAGCGGGTCAGTATGTTTATGAAAATTTGATTTATGTGTACAAACATTATAACACATTTCATACTAATTTTCAAATGCATAATTTAAACACAAGAAATAAAAATAAACTTGCCGTTCCAACGTACAGGCTGCAAAAACTAGAGGCTCGTTTATGGGCAAATGTATAAATTTTTATAACAAGATTCCACATAGTGTAGCTTAATTGCCTCTTCATAAGTTCAAGGTACATGTTAAAAAGACGTTAAAGAGTAAGGGCTATTACAAAGTCAATGATTATTTAAATGATGCAAATGCTGGGTGTTGATTTGAGGATACATTCTAAAGTGTAAATATTTGTTTTCCCTTATAAATTGTAAACACATATGATTGACGTAAAGTCATTCTAGTATTTATTACAAAAATATAAATAATAATAAGTGTAGATTACGAAAAGTAGGCTAGTAACTAACTCAGGTTAATTTCATTAATTGATTCAATGTAGGAAACTAATAACTTGCACTTTGATACACGTCGCATGTAGTAATTAATCAAGTATCTGCAGTCTTTCACGGAGGTAAGTTTGTATAGTCCGTGACAAGTTATGCTACCAAACAAACTAACCTCTGAATTTGTAACTCTTTGCTTTTCAAATGGTTTCAGTTCTCTTTCAATAATAGGCTTGTATCCACTATGAACAAATCTGATGCATTAGGTTGCATAACTATTAAGATGATCATTTAATTATGAAAAAACAAAGTTTATATAAAATATAACTTTTGATTATTTATATTTTTATAATAAAATTGCACAAAATAAGCCATAAGTCACGTGACAGCAAACACCAATTAAAAAGTGTTACGTCACGCCGTGCGAAACGTCAAAGTCAAAATGTCATTCCCAAGTGTCTTGTGGAAGTGCGAAAAAGAATGGGCATCATTCCTTCTCGCGAGTGTCAGCCACTTTTTACGTATCTGCTGATTGTTTGGCACGTATATAAATAATTTTTTGGTGTTTTTATACTTGTGCTTATACACTGGGGCACTATGCAGTACTTGTAATACGATGAATCCTTTTTTATTAAAATAACTTCACAATACCGAATATTCCGATACTAAAACAGCTGTGTTTTGCACGGCGTGACGTCATTCAAGACGCCATGACAGACATGAGCGTTTTTGATGACTAATGTCAAATATTTAATTAAATGCAAAATTATTCTTATAAATAAGCATTTTTTTTCAAAAATAATAATTATTTTGTATAGAATAGGCATCAAGGTATATTAGTATCTAACTACTGAAATTTAGGCAACAAGCCTATTGGTCTATGGAATATTATGTATTAAAGCTGTTAGAAGGTATTTGTTTGACTTATGACTTATGAGTCTTTGATCTAAAGTTATGAACATACAACGGATCGAATATTAATATTATATATATTTTAGTGTTATTATTTTCTGTTTATTAAGTGAAGTATACATTTTATTTAGTGGTATAAACATTTTCTTTTTATTGTTTACATTATTGCATATAGTTTATTAAGTGGAATATGTTATTTTGTCAACATAATTAAACAGACAGTTAATGTGAATTATAATAAATCAGAATATGAATCGTAGAACTTCTAGCTTTATACACTTACAAATTGCTGTTTATTTTATTGTACTTCTAAGTAAAAACTTTCATTTTACATAACGTACCGTAGTTATTTTATGTTGAATAATATTTTGACTTTATCTCTCAAGTTTTCATTTCGTTTATTTAAATGAAAGAAATTAAAACAAATCTTGAAAGTAATGCTAACTTATCGTTGTAGGATTTTGTACCTATCTCTCTATAACTCGCTGAAAAGATTTTTCTTTGCTTTTAAATTATAGTTTTTGTTAGTTTGATTTCTTTTGAGATTCAGGGGAAAGTTTGGTTTTTAGTTCTTATATAATTAAGGAAAATGTTAGTATGCAAAAAGCAAACTGAATAATCTCCATACCAAACCGGAAATTTTATGGGTATAATTCCTATATTAGTAAATTTGGTAAGAATTTAACTTATTAAGCTATCTCTATCTTGTTTCGATCTTAGATCTCCAAGGCCACTTGGTTATCTGGTGTTTTAAAAAACTAGTCATCGTTTCCGAGTTAACATGTCTATTTGTCTTAAGAAATTCTGGACTGCCATCTTTGATTTGGTGACAACCTAGAACTGCTTACCAATATGAAAGAAGATAAATAAAGATGTAGTACTGATAAGTATTTAATAAGATATTGAAATGCCTGTTTTAAGGCACCACTATATGCAAAGATCCGGGCTATAGTCCCGGTGGGGGCAGATGTTTGTGTTGATTACGGGTGCTTTAGTTATTTCTTTTAATATATATTTCTCTCTAGATCTCATAACACAAGCTTTAGATTTAAAAAATATTAAATTTTACATGCGTTTTGTAAAAAAAATATTTCAATATAATGTATGTAAGTAAAAAAAGTTTACATATAGTTTTATATAAAAATCATAGAAGTATATTAAAACTAACTAAATAATTCTTAAAATGTATAATTATTTAAAAATATTAATGTTATATATTAAGTTTATAATATAGTTAAGAAAGATTACTTTTTCACGTCAATATAGCAAATAAATAATGGAAATAATAACAAATCTTTAGAATGATACTGAATGTGTATTGAAATACTTTACGGTGGTACTTTTCACTAAAGTACTGTGTAAATTAAAAAAAAATTAGTGATCGTAATAAATTATTATACGCTATTATCATATCAACCGATTTATGTTATCTCGAAAATTGCTTATAAGCAGAAGTTTAGTTAAAATCACCGCCGAAGCGGAGTTACGACACCGATACTGCAGTTTAGGATGTCCAATGCAACAGTTTGTATTTAGTTCGCTTAGAAACATAGCAATGTCAGCAACATTCTGAATTGTCTAACAAAGCTCTGATACGTAAATTGTATTTCATGCAACCGTTTAGTTGAAGAATTCTTCATAGTCATGAAAATTTGTTTTTTTTTGTCGTATCAAAGGACGGGAATGTATGGCGCCTTTCGATGTTGGCAAAAACTGTAGATTTTTTTATGGTTAAAATTTACAGATTTTGAATGTGACAATACAACTTAATCGTAATTTTACGACAACATATGTGTGCTTACTTCCGTGATTGTAAAAGTATATTTTTTATTATAATGAGTATCATATTAAAGTAAGTATTTATTTATAAAGCATTTGCGATTTTATTGAAATTGTCAACCTTTTTCCAAGTCATTCTCACATTGCGGCTCATCATCAAACGAATTTCGTAATTGAACACGAACTGAAAGTAATTTGTACACAAACTTGTCTTGTTAATTGATCTTGTCGTCTTGTCGTTCGGAAATCAATTTATGTTGGCACAATACCTAAATAGTCCGTGTTCCGACCAGTTAAGTGCGTAAGGCAATGCGCCGTCGCCACTAATTGGATCACAATCGGAACTAGTGACGTAAAATCTACCGAGATGTGCCGCCGTAGACGTCTCCCCGGGGGGCTCGGAACGATGTTCCAGGACAAATTTATATTAAAGAACACCGATTTCATTAGATTAAACACCTTAATTTTTAAAAGATATCTATAGTGGATAGCGAAAAATTATAGTATAATTTTTGTATGTGTATGAAGTAAATATTCTATAAAAACTTTTTTTTTTCCTAGCAGAACTAAATAAATATTTTTTTTTTATCTTAAGTATTGTGAGCCGAGGCGATATATCTACAGTTTCACTACTACTGTCAGTGCCTGCTGAATAGAATCATTGAAAGGATTTCAGCCGTCTCCAACCATATTGTTTTAGTGCAGATTGCGGTAGGAGCACCATAGCCCTAAGCACAGATTACTGTTGGTTGGTAGAGTACACCACAATCATGTGAGACTGACTCGAATCGCGTCATAAACCGTTTTCCTCTATATTAATAAATATATGCAATAAATTATTTATATTTTTAAATATACTTATTACTTATTATATTCTATATTCTTTTTTTATTTTTGTTCTGATCAGTTGTTACAGTACGTCAAGGTTGACAGTTGAACTAATATAATAGATTTTATTGTGTAGGGTCTTATGTAGTTTGGGATTGCAGCATTTTGTACAATTACTATAGCCGCGAAAATGTATATGTGAAATTGCCACTTTCACACTGTTAGCTACGTGATTTGTGTGAAATTCGTAATATCTGTAACCCCTCAAAGTTGCTCAAATGTACGTATTTACGGACAGTATATGTTGCTAACGTGTCTCATGAGATATTGTAACGTAGCACGTTTCGGTTCCATTGTAAAGGACAAGTAACGACAGCTAGTTATTCGTTGCGGAATTATATAATTTCTTTATCGCTATATTGTCTATGGTTTTCTAATCGGAACACTCCTTGACTTTGACATTTTTACTGTCAAGGTCAAATATCATTGTCAAATTTATTTTTAATGGAATTTGGTGACGAGTGGTCTCGACGAGAAAATTGAAAAAGAAATTTAGTACAATTTGCGCTTATTCGGGCAATTATCTAATAAAACTGACACCTGAGTACACACAACATGAAGAAGGTTTTAACCATTATTATATATTATTTTAGTTTTCTGTCATCATGCGGTTGGACAATACTATTTAATCATATCATTTTGTATAGAAATTTTACCTTAAATTTATTATTACCTAATGTGATAGGTGGGATTGGGATGCATTCAATTAAGATTCCTCAGTTAAGTAAGAGACCTCAGTTCTGATACGAGTTTATTTTAGTTTAATATAGTTTTATTTAATCTAATATAATTTGATTGCTGACTCTTCTTTGATATTTTACTAAAAAGGATGTATCCAAGGAAGCCTGATCCAAACCTGTGATAAATCCAAAATTATAATACTTGCACGTGCCTACGTTTTATTCTCAGATTTTTATATGTTTATAATTTAGAGAGATCTTTTCTTTTTCTTACTCTTAAAGCAATAGGGTAAAACTATATCTAATAACCGATTTTGCTGCTCAACTAAATGGGTAGTCCGAGTATTACAGACTTCGACAACTTAAACACTTAGATCGTAAGATATTCATGCAAACCCACCCAAATAGGTGTTCTAAAGCTTCAGCTGCAGTTGTGCCTAAGTTTTACAGAGCTCAACATAAATTCGATAGAATTGTTTTGACAATGTTTTTTGTAACAAAATTCTTATTGTAACATGCAACCAGCATTTTAGAAATAACTAGGTACTGTGACTTTCAACTGTCACATGTTGGCAATATACACTGTGGTTTGTTTTGATCTGAAAAATGTATAAAAATATAATACAAAAATTCTCCAATAAGACTTAAAAAATATCAAGAAGAATTTATAATTGAAGAAGACAGAAAAAAATCTGTGATATTTTTGAAATATCTTATGATACACAACATCCACGTTAAAACTATACATGATACGAAAACTGTTAGAGTTATTGCAATCACTGGTTAGCGGTAAGCACAGCCTCTTGTTCAGTTTGAGATAGTGATGGTACTGGCGAGATTTACAATTTGATCTAAGTTACTCTAGAAAATGTGATTCATACTCTACCACACTATTACACAATCCAAGCTGTCATAAACATCTCAAGATTTCAACATAAGTTAAGCTTGACCATAAATAGTCGGTGTTTGTTCCGTCCAGTTAAGTGCGTAAGGGGATGTGCAGTCAGCACTAATTGGATCACAATTGGTACCGGCGATGTAAAGCCTGCCCAAGCACGCTGCCATTGATGTCTCCTTTGGGCTCTTGAGAGGTTACGCTCTGATAAATACAACCGATTCACAGCGGGTTTGATTGTTTTCCTGATTTGTTTGTGTGTTGATCGCGTCACTGGTAAATTGTATTGACGGTTTAAAATGTTATAAAAGTTTTATATTAAATTGGGTAGAAAATATATGACGCAACAAATGTTTTTTACACGTTACGTAAAAACGTTAAACAGCCAAATATTAAATATAGATATATACTTGATTTACGATATAACGTGAATAATTAAAGTATAAACCTTATTATTAATTGTGAACCAACTATTATTTAATTAAAACTACTGAAGTATAATGGCACCTTGTAAACTAATAAACATGGGATTATAGCAATTGCCTTGATTGATTGATTCTATTTATCATTTTTTATAAACATCATATAAATTAATTCAGAAAAGTTACTGCTTGTTTAGTGTAAACCAAATTAAAAACATAAAGAACTATTGAAATTTGATACATTTTTTATGGTTGATTCCGAACTATTTATATTTTTGAAAAGGAGAAGAGATTGTATGTACAAATGTCGTCATTTATATATATATATATATATATATATATATATATATATATATATATGCAGCCTTTCTGTATCTCAATATATACTTACGTACAATCTATTTAAGTCCTCGACGGAAGACAGATGAAACTCTCATCAAATACAATTAACGATTTTCTGGACAGGGCTTAAAACACTAGGCCTCTATAGTCCCGCCATTTCCTCTCAGCGAATTTCATTACCACTAGCTTGTCCAATAATCCAAACGGGCAAGTGCCTTAATCTGCCCACTGCCGGTTCAATTCCAATTCTTAAACGCACCACTTGCTTCATTTTTACTTATAATCCATTTTTAATTGCCTTCTCACTTCGCTATTATTAAATTCTCAAACAGAAATTAATTACTGAGACAAGTTCCGAAGGCCGCCAATGTGACAATAGATCTTATCGGTGTTAATTTATTAAAGAAAGCAGAGTTCAGTGAAATTTCGTTTCTGATTGATGTAATCCGTGGATTAAAATTTTATTGTTTTTGTTTTAAGCGCTGGATTACATTGTTAAAACTAAACATTATCCTCTTAATATAATTATGTTACTGTTTTTTTTTAATTAATCTTATGAGAAGTATGTACTTGATACAATATGGTTTGACATTTTTTGTGCTTACAGAGGATGAGACAAGACTTGAAAATTAGTTTGTGTGTTACTAATGTAACACATCACCATAGTAACTGTAGTTATAGGGTAGAATATCGATTCTGGGTACGAGTGTCTGCTAGCGAGCGCTTTAATCGAAGACTGCAGTTACGATTAGTCAATGATTAATGCTCGCACGCCGCCATCTGCCGAATTAATTGGTTCATTTCCTCTCGACAGGACCGAATGGAATTTTGTATTTCATATCGTGAAACGCTCCCAGTTTTTGTTCCGAACTGCACCTACACTTACTCAGGTGCTATACAGTAGTTCGGTGATTTATCGATATTTCGCAATTGTATTTTTTACAAGCACCCTTCACCCGTTCGCTCGCAGCGACAAATTAAGCGTTGTTGATCCCGATTTCGACCCATTACTGTATTTATAGAGGACCAAAAAACAAACAACAGCATACGGGCACGGAATTTAGCGCCTTAAGAACGAGTTAAGCTTCTTTGTAAGCTGTGAAACTTCCACAAAAGAGGGCCCGCATGATTTGTGAATGCGTGTAATTTTTCAAACGTCATATTTTTTGTAACAGTTTCTCCAACCTTCCAAATAAACTTTGCTATTGTGCCGAAACGACTTTTCTGTATGTTTTTTGCCTTTTTCTTAGTGCTTTGTTATGGAAAATTCGATAGTGTAGGTCTCAGGCGCCGCCGATGGGTTCTGTTTTCTCTTAAAAAATCAATGTTCCGCATGTTTTATTGAAGTTTGGTAGTTTGTTATGACCTATTTATTGATTTCTGTTATACTAGATTATTATTTATAATATATATGATCAAATCTTCTATTTTCTTATTGAATGTCGTATTTAAGAAACATTTATATAATAGTTATCAATTTAATATAAGTACAATTATATAATGAGAGGACAAAGAGCGCCAAAAAGGTATAAAGTTATTTGTTCATTTAAAGTATCAACCATTGTAATGAAGAATTAAATATAACTGTCACAACTGGTTGTAAGAAATGACCGTAAGGAGGAAAAAAATATTTTTATAAACTCAATTTACAGAGTATTAATATAATGGAGCTAAAGTAGCTCCCAGAGAAAGGATTACTCCTGCCAATGGCGGCAATGCAGTCATATTTCCGGATTCATCTCATCCCCGTCGTATTAACATAGCATATCTAGATGTCATCGAAACCCTCTGCTCCGCGAAGATTGTATTGTACAAAGAAGAATGAGTTCGTAGACAATGCAGCTAGAAATGATTCTGTTAAATTGTTCTGTCTAGATATTATGTCAATCTTCAAAGGAAATTACGTAAAATATTTTTAATTTATATAACACGTAGGTATTCATCAACTGAATAAGATAAAGAGAGGCAGAAACAAAAGTACTCTACTACAATGATAAACTGTGAAGTGCAGGATTGAAAATATAAGTGCTACCGTTCCCTATCCCCACGTGGATGTTGTGAGTATCGACTAAGGAAAACCGTAATAATAAAAAATGTGAATTTTGTATTACAAATTTGCCTATACTTTCGATGAAATAATCTTTACTATATGTATGTATATATATGTATAAAATTTAAGATATTCTTTGTCTTCTCGGTGGCAGACACAAATAAAATTTCAACTTGAATCGTACAGCTCCAGTAGCACACTGGTGGTCTACTGGAGCAGACGGAGCAGACTGGAGCAGACTGGAGCAGACTGGAGCAGAGGTCTAAATCAGGTGCAAATGGCATTCTGATCCTCCATTGTCTGTTGCTGGAGTTAAGGAGATACGTTAGTATATGCTGTATATTTTTATGACGACCTCCATAGTCGAGTGGATAGTACACCGGTTTCAAGGTGTCGCCATCTCTGAGGTCCCGGGTTCGAGTCCCGGTGGGGGCAGATGTTTGTGTGATGAATGCGAGCATTTGTACCTTAGTCATGGTTGTTGATATATATTTCTATAAAAATTATTTATATATGTATAATATATGTATGTCTATCCGTTACCCTAGATCCCATAGCACAAGCCTTACAGAGCTTAGTTTGGGCTAGGCTAATTGGTGTAAGTGTAACAAATATTTATTTATTTATTATTTATTTATTTATTTATTTTGCAGAGAAGCTCCACAATGGTATTGAATAACCTCAGTCCTCAGTCTGTTAAGTGTCTTCTACAGTTTTTGCGATAGTTCATTATCAGTGTGGACAGTTTCAAGAAAAACGAGGATGTCAAATTTCTCCTTCTATTTAATAAAATTATCTTTTACACCCGAGAATACAGATTCTCGGGTGTAAAACATAATTTAATTAAATAGAAGATTTACATGATAACTATTGAATACCAAGCGAACTACGTCAGTAATTTACAAGTCATTACACTATCACTCACACATATTAATATTAACTTAGCTTCTAATTTACCTATTTGTTAATTAAGCTAGACTTGGAGAAAATAAGTTATAACCCATCTTCCATTACAAGATTACATAGATATGTCAGATCATATATATATATATATATTGTTAGAGAATTTTCCATTGCCCGGCCCCTCTACTCAGTGACGTCACAACCGGTGGCGCAATCGCAAGCCCCGCCAGACAACAGCTCGCCTCGACCGCCACTCTTTGCTACGGGTTCGTGCGCAACGGACGTGCGATTGGTGTCCTATAGATAATTAACCATTCCGTGTTCTAATTGATTTCAGTTCGGTAAATCGTATATAGGTTGTTTCGGTTGTTATTTTCTTAAAAATTACCCTTACTTTTAAATTGTTAAGATCAGAAGCGGGATAGGATCTGCGTGATTCTATCTGGTTTTTGGTGTTGGTTGAATTTTATTGCAGAAATGGTGGATAGTGAAAGACGTGAGACTACTCGTAGCAGGAGTCGCAAGCCACGTCACGTTTCGCGCCGTAACCGCACCCCGATCCTCGACAGTCGGCTGCGGCGCGAGATGGACGCGATGCTCGCCCGCCTCAGAGTATTGGAGGCTCGGACTTTGACCCCAGTTTACATAATATCGAGACTTGGTGTGAGGAGGTAGATCGCGCAAAGCAATTAAACAATTGGAGCGATCATGAGTGTCTATCTCGTATAGGTAACTATTTAAGGGGCGATGCACGTACGTGGTTGAACGAGTGGGTGACGAGCGAACGCACTTGGACCAACTTTAAAAAGGAGTTTAAGCCTTTGTGTCCCAGACTCCGGATATCGCTAACATTTTGTTCGAAGTAATGAGTACAAACTCGGACAATTACCCTACTTATGCCGATTATGCTCGTCGCTCACTGCTGCGATTGCGTATAGTGCGAGGTCTTTCTGATGAATTGATTTCAGCGATAGTAATACGTGGTGTAACAGACCCCCAAATACGGGCGTCGGCTACAAACGCTAAGCTTTTGCCCAATGACTTGGTCGAGTTTTTCTCTGTTTACGTAAAACCGAACGCAAATAAAAGTGTACTGCGTACTAATGCTCACCTAACTCATTATTCGAAGAGTAAGTCGATTTTTAATTTTACTCCGAGAAAAGGTAAGTTTGAGGACGGCAAGTGTTTTACGTGTGGGTTATCGAGGCATTTTTTTTTTTTTTTTTTTTTTTATTGCTAAAGTTGACAAACAAGCAGGCTGCCCACCTGATGGTAAGTGGTAACAGTCGCCTATAGTACATGTGGTTCCCACGAGATTCGCAGCAAATCTCCAAACCTCATAAGAACCACAGTGTACGTTGCCAACTTGTGACATAAGATGTAAAGTCACAGTACCCAGTAATTTCACTGCCTATCTTACCCTTCACGCCGGAACACAGCAAAGCGAACCCTGCTGTTTGGCGGCAGAAATAGGTAAGACGGAGGTACCCATGCAGACGACCCTGGTACAGAGTCTACCTCCTAGAAAAGCAAGCTAATTGTACTAAGAGAGTAGCGAATGAAACTACCGCCAATACTAGTGCCAGTTCAAATTCTAAACCTGTCTTTGTGCCGACTAAGTCTGAACCTTGTTCTTTTTGCAAAAAGATTGGTCACAAAGTTGACACATGTTTTGCTAAACAAAAATCTCTGATCTGATCTGAGGTCCATAATAAAAATAACGTGAATTTTTGTCGCGAAAATGAATCTACCCTCAGTAGTGATGGAGTTGTAGCCGTTATACAGGGGTACCTGTTGATGTTTTAATCGATAGTGGCTCGACCATATCGCTTATTTCGTCTAATTTACTTAGGCATTCCTATTGTGTACGTAAACCTGCTTTCAGCGTACTTAAGGGCTTGGGTAGTCAGGAACTTGAAAGCATACGTGACGCTATCAATTGAATTGTGGGCTTTTCGATTAATTTAAAAAGGTGTGCTTTTCTGTGTACGAAAATTGAATACCTTGGCAGAAGCATTAGCGAAGGTCAGGTTAGACCGAGCCATGCTAAAGTAAAGGCCCTAACTGATGCACCGTTTGATACCCCTCATATGGACGTTTTGGGTCCATTGCCGGAATCGAATGGCTACCGCCATGTTCTTATAGTTGTTGACGCAAACGGCCGCAGAACATATGATTCAGTGGCGCGGCGGCGTGCGGCACTGACGCTTCGTGCTGGCGCAACAACGTGGCCGCGCAGCGCGACCAGCTGCTGAACGCGCTGGCCTGCGCCGGCGACATTGTGGCCATAGTTTAGCCCCGACATTGTGGCTATTGTTTAGCCCCGACATTGTGGCTATTGTTTAGCCCCGACATTGTGGCTATTGTTTCGCCCCGACATTGTGGCTCTAGTTTAGCCCCGACATTGTAGCTATTGTTTAGCCCCGACATTGTGGCTATTGTTTAGCCCCGACATTGTGGCTATTGTTTCGCCCCGACATTGTGGCCATAGTTTAGCCCCGACATTGTGGCTATTGTTTAGCCCCGACATTGTGGCTATTGTTTCGCCCCGACATTGTGGCCATAGTTTAGCCCCGACATTGTGGCTATTGTTTAGCCCCGACATTGTGGCTATTGTTTCGCCCCGACATTGTGGCCATAGTTTAGCCCCGACATTGTGGCTATTGTTTAGCCCCGACATTGTGGCTATTGTTTCGCCCCGACATTGTGGCTATTGTTTAGCCCCGACATTGTGGCTATTGTTTCGCCCCGACATTGTGGCCATAGTTTAGCCCCGACATTGTGGCTATTGTTTCGCCCCGACATTGTGGCCATAGTTTAGCCCCGACATTGTGGCTATTGTTTTGCCCCGACATTGTGGCTATTGTTTTGCCCCGACATTGTGGCGAACCCCGCGCGCGCGCCTCGATAATGCGGCTTGTTCTACGCTCCGATACGATAAAAAAAAAAAACAATGGAACAAGAAGACCAGGCTGCGGTGAACAGAGATGCCCAGAACGGAGAGAACCTGGCTGACGAGGACGTTCAGCTGTCAGGAGAGGCCGTGTTAGAGAATTTTCCATTGCCCGGCCCCTCTACTCAGTGACGTCACAACCGGTGGCGCAATCGCAAGCCCCGCCAGACAACAGCTCGCCTCGACCGCCACTCTTTGCTACGGGTTCGTGCGCAACGGACGTGCGATTGGTGTCCTATAGATAATTAACCATTCCGTGTTCTAATTGATTTCAGTTCGGTAAATCGTATATAGGTTGTTTCGGTTGTTATTTTCTTAAAAATTACCCTTACTTTTAAATTGTTAAGAATATATATATGTAATTCAAAATGAAATTTCATTTTTTTTATATTCAGTACATAACTAAATTTTACCTTTTAAATTTCTTAATCTTTCGTATTAATAAAAACTAAAATTAATGTAAAAAAACGCAAGCTAGTAATGAATATACATAGTTCGAAAACGACGATATCCAATAAAACTTGCCAATGTATTTGTCAATAACAATTATAAGCAAGAACACGGCTAAATCAAATCGATTACACACCTAATTCGCTATTGAGTTACAATGCAAAGTGATTAGGTAAATAAATAAAGGCGTTGCCAATTACGATTACCGAGTCAAAACGGCTGCTCGATTAACATAATCTCGTTTCGCAATAAGTGAAGTTAATTACTTAAAAACATTAAGCGAACCGTACGCCTATTTAAATTGTACTATGCGAATTGGGCGAATTCGATTTCAGGAGGTGGACATTTTTCATGTATTTTCGAACTGCAGCCGTTTACACGTAATAATTGTGTCCGGTTGCGGGTGCCAGCTCATTATCATATAAATGAGAGAGAAAAAGCGCCCGCCATTAATCAGTAGAACGGAGCAACAACACTGGCTAATACACTTATCAAGTTTAATTCAATAATCCCGCTCGCTGGCCCCGGGTTGGACTTTCGTATCGTGAAAAATAAGCGGGAACTGAACGTGCGACCCCACATTCTAATCCCAATTAATTGCTCTACTACAGTATACGAGGGCTTTCACTGTTACAGTAAAATATTCACTTCCTTTTGTACATCACATCGCAAATAATTCAGTACCATTTAGATTAAAAAATAACACAGTTTTGAATTTAAGTCCAAGTAACAAATGTACTGTGGGTGACACTAAGGAAACAGTTCAATCGTCTCGAATTTACGGCGATATGTGATTTATGCAGTTAAATCAGCAGCAACCTTCTATACTACCTTAAGCTCTCCGTGAAGATAAAAGTCTTCAACTCTAAAAGTACTGTGGAAACTCGGCTGCATACTATATCAAAAGAACCACGTACTATTGCTGCCACATCGAGCCTCCAACGTTCTCTGACTGCCTGCCTGATACTGCATCTCTGCCTGCTGCTGCATCCCAACCTGTCGTCTGCGGAATACTGGCCAGCCTGCTGCGGCATACCTATCAGCCTGCTGCAAAATACCTACCAGCCTGCCGTTGAATACCTGCCAGCTCGCCGCTGCACACCTGCCAACCTGTTGCTGTGTGTCTACCAGCCTGCTGCGGAATACCTGCCAGCCTGCCGCTGAATACCTGCCTGCCTGCTGCTGTATACTGCCAGCCTACCGATACTTGGTCTACCTAGATCCTGGTACCGCCTTCCTTTCTTTCCCCTTCTCTATCATCTTATTATTGTTATTTTGTATTTTAAATTTATTTTTTAAGTTTCGGCCGTGCTGTCCTTATAATTATTTTAATGTATTAGTCTCTTGTTCTTATCTTTTTCTTATTATCCTTAACCTATTTTGCTCCGTAGCCTTCCGCTACGTGACAACGGTAAATATAGTATTCTGTTCATTCACTATGATCGTCGGTGGTGTGATGTTCTCGACCTCTGCTTCGATCCTACTAAGTACCAATGTATTTTAATTCATTTGTCAATGACGAAAGGAATATAGCGAGGCAGACTGTATACATCCGCAAAGAAATTCAAAGGTAATATGAATATGTTTTTGGACTAATACGGACTGGGCCAATTAACTGGTCGACTAAAGCTTCATCATCTTAACAAAGGGTAGGCTTGTGCCCCGCGTAAGACACGGATTTTCAAAGTAAGATTTCGAACTTCACAATTCACCTTAAATTCACTGTAACAATTAATTATTAAATACTAAATGAAGTGAGCCACAAGAAATATGATAAAGGAAGGGACCATAACCGTAGAGAATGAATAAAAATAAAAGAGCGGTCTGTAAGCACCTGCAGTTTTTCGGATTTATTTACTGATATTACACAAAAATCACACAATAGCGGCTGAAAATAAGCGGTTGTCTTGAAACGAATAGCACACACTCGCGTTCTATAGCCACCCTATGATTGAAATTTTAGGAAACAGACTGGTATTCCACATCAGGGTCATACTTACGGCTTACTGCACATTATGCAATCCGCTATGTCCAATTACACAAAGCCTTCTACAAGCAGCCAGATATATTGTATTGATATCAGAGTACACTCATTGCATTAATTCTGTATTTTGCCAATAGCACACTTCACGTATTTTCAATTAAAGCTGATAAGTTTATGTAACGTAATTAGAATGCAAATAACCGGTAGCTGCGGCCATAGGAATTGTCCGTCTATTTTTTTGATGTACAAAACGTCTTATCTATATTTCAGTTATAGTTTCTCAGCTAAAAATAAGGACATTTTTGTGTTATTCATAAGAAATTTGAAAGCTTTGTGCTTTTATCTATTTATTTTCTCAAAAGATATATTTGTGTGAGCTTTGGCTTTAATATAAGTAATCAGTACTTGTAATATCAAACTATCGTATCTACGTGCACTTTTGTTATGAAAGTAGGTGTTTTCTTATCAGTGGCTTTAAAGTATGAAACTGACGCATACAATTTTCCTCGTTCGCCATTTTTTCTGTTATTATCTTTGTAACCATGTGTACAGCGTAATAACATCAGTGAATTCTGTATCTTGCGATAAATACGCGTAGTATCACATAAACTTGTGCACCATTTGTTTAATTTGTTTAACCTATACTCTTAGATATTGTAGCCAGCTCATTCGGTGAATCTTTATTCTAATGTATTCTATCACATCTTAACTGCATAGTTTGTAGTGCATACTATAACACACATTATTCTGTACTTTAAGCCCGATGTGGTAGTCAACCAATTCCACCAGCAAGCAGTGCTTATCGATATTACCAGTGATCATATCAGCATAACCAGAACCTCGTGTAATCCGATAAGGATAATTTTGGCAAGTATCCGACATGGGATTCGTGGTAACCGCCATGAGGGTTGTTGATTCGACTATCATTGTTCCGATAGGGTTTCAATCAATATCTTTAGAGAGTCTCCCTAGCTGCACTTTTGTTACGAATCAGATACGGATGACAGTGATTCTCGACAAGACATTTATGTGAATATGATATTAAACTTATGCAATAATTTGTGAAGTTTATCGATTTTTATCCCGATTAGATCGATTAGTATCGATATTTTTATCCCGACCTGGGATGGAACTGTGGCGCTAAAATCTATAAGTTAGAATACTACAATAAGCAAAACTACAAAGTGTGCTCTCCTTGTTCAAACCAAAATCTTTCAATTCATTACACTACGTCAGTGATGGTTTAGTGGGAAGTTTCTTTTCAACCATTGTTAGATTTTATATAAAAGAAGACAATACAATAGCCTATATGTATTGAAATAATAAGTTTTGTTTTATTTTAACTTGAATAAATTATTACATATAATTGTTATCAAGATGAAGTTACGCAACAATAAAATAAATGCATTTACATTTGCAGCAGAACTGTGATTCGACTAGGTAGAATTTTTAAGTTCCTATAGGAACGGATATTGTTTATAATTATATATTATATTATTATTAAAAGTCACTTTGCATAAAACCTCATTATTTAAACTTATTTCTACAGTATATATTATTATTATAGAAATAAATATTCACTGAATCCACTTAAGAAGCCGCCGCCTAATTAAATTTTATTTTACTACTGAATGGGAAGCTACAAAAATGACGCATAATTAATTAATTAGAACCTACCACTTATCCTTGTTACCTTTCTTGAGACGACTTTATAAAATCAATTTTCAATTAATAAGGTGAAGTGATTACAAAGACTGGCTGATCTTCGAAGAGAAATTATTTCAAAGGAACTCAATTATAATTCAAAATTGATTTATACTATTTCACAAAGCCATACTACTACAGTTTTTTGTACGGTACAATGAAAATAAAGCAAGTTATATGATTATATTCTATTTCACAATAAATTATGTTCGAAGTAAAGCCACGTAACGCCTAGCAACGGATATATGTTTAAAAATGTATTTCTCGTACCATCTTTGACTTACATGCACCAGATGTGAGTATCAAAATCAATTTTCACGGCGAAGATTGGAGAGAAGCAACATTAACTCCTTCAAATGTTCCTAAAGAGCGTAAAACTATCGTAGCCAACAGGTAAGTAATAAATCCAGCAACAAAAACTCTACTAAATTATTGCGACGCATAAATAAGACACGACAGTGTCGCCATGGCTCTTCGAAATCTTGCACATTTGTACAGATGAGCTCAGAACTGCACTTTATTGCCACCAGATAAAGTTCGTAATATAGCAGCTGTCGTTTTCAGGTGTTTATACAGAAGACAGACGATTTTTTGCAGCGTTCAAAGGTAATTGAAAGTCTTATGAAACTTGTTCCAGCTATACTTTTATGTCAGCCTGAGAGACTTGATATGACAAACGATTTCACCAGTATCTAAATGTCATTTGCAAACGATTTATAAAATACTAGCGGCCCGGCCCGGCTTCGCACGGGTAGACATTACTCTTCACAGCGTATGCGATGAAAGACATTTTATGGCTAATTTTTTTACGCCTTCGGTTGGTTTAAATAAGTATTTCTGAAGATTTCTATAATAATCTAGTACTAAATTAGTCTATGTTTCTCAAGGATAATGAAACTTTTTGAGTTTATTCGTTACATACAAAACTACAAATCTTTCCTTTTTATAATATTAGTGTAGAGTGTAGATAAGGTTAGATAGATTTTAGAAGAGTGTACGAGGAAGACACCTTGTCAACTAAGAATAGGAATTAACAATTAAAACTAATTAACTATTAATTACCCAGGAAATAAAATTAACTAGGAAAATTACGGGTTTATAGGTACCTTCATTGTCATTGTAGACTGCATAATTGTTTTCCATTTGGTGAGACTATGAACATAAGTTCGGTAAGTGTATTGGTTTTTCCCAATACAAAGACTGTAAAATAACAAACACGATTACCACGGTGCTAGTTGGCTTAAGAATAGTTAAAACACTATTGACGAAAATTGGTACCAAAGGAACTTATACTTTGTGATTTCGATTCAAATCATATTTAAATATTTATGACATAAATATTGTATGATACTATAATAAGATAGTCCCCTTTGACAACATAGTTTAGTTTTATTTTGTGCTCAGTCTTCCATAAAACTATTACAATAATTTCATGCTTCCATTTTGTCAGCGTAGGTACCGGTTCGAGCAAAGTTCTGCAGCTTACTACCATATGCGATTGTTCTTAAGTTAATAAATCTCACCTTAATTTTGTGTATATAATAGCGAATAGTGTATTCTATAATACAGTTTAAATAGCAATTTTTTAAATGCTTTACTTATATTATGTTATAATATGATATATGTTGTAGTAGTCTCAATCTGTAGCTGTCTGTACTAATTTAATGTGCCCATTACAATTGACTAGCTAAAGAGTATTAGTGGCAGAGCAAGATATCAGCGACAATTGTACTCAAGGCGTGGACAGACGATTTGGTTCGATGTAGCCTGGTGAGCAGTGTGAACAACTTATTACAAGGGCGCCATCACACTAACTCAATCAGAGTTTCAGATGGATGCAAAATAAAACCACAAAGAATTTACCAAAATGAGCATGCATGTATTCCTTTTATTTAAAATATTGATTGAGATTTAAGAATTCTTAAGCTGTAGACAAATCATGTAAATATATACTATTATTAAAATCTTTGTCACTGGTATATATTAACAACAAGAATAATATTAGCAATTACAAAGTAGCATAACAATGTAACATACTAAGTAATTCACAACGCAATCTATAACATCTAAAATTAGTTAGTCGATAAATTCTTCTTTTCATGAAAAGTAGTAACCTATTAAAATCTTTTATATTTTATAGTTTAACAAATTTGCCAGTTATAAGAAAGAAAATGATTAATGTAATACTAATTCTCAAATACAAAATGTTACTTAAATCTATTACGTAGTTAACTTGCTGTAGCCAACCGTTCCACACGAAATTTAAAAATACAGGTACTAAATCGTTAAATGGAGGTATGCACTCACGTTCCAGCCGGGCATCTGGTTACCTCGAGGTGGATTGACGTGATGAAAGCGGATGGAATCTCTCACGATGCACTCCCAATATGACACCCTCCACGTTTTTTCTTGAACAGATACGGCTTGACCACTTTAAGTTCGAAGATGCGTGCACATAGAAGATGTGCCACGCAGTATGCTACTCAACTAGCCAATGTTTGACCACTAGTGGGAACCATGAGCAACAAATAGATCATATGTTGAAAATATAATCGGATAATAACCAAAGATTGGAAGAACCCTGGAAAAGATGAAAATAAAAATTGAAATTGGCATCGGCCATTATGGAGAACTACCACGAGCTAATCCAATATACAAGACAACTACACTTACCGTTTATTAGCGGGTTTAAGAATGATATTTTATACAAGTAGAAAAATGCACCCCTTTTGGGTAAAAAGAAAATAAACTTAATTAATTAATTAATCTTCAATTTTAAAAATTTGAAGCGTGCTGATCTCCACTTCTCAAAGTCTAGGGTCACAATGCGTCCTGCCGCCATCGTGACCAGCAAGAGGAAGAAAGCATCGACAAACGGCCGCATACAATAGAATACAGCCATAGACTAAAATGAAACATAGACATCCGGACCTAATTGCCCTTCAGAAGATGTATTCATAAAAAAATGAGAAATAACAAATAAATATATTTTTACGAAATAAACCTATTTTATATTTAAGATACTTTAATTATAATTTAGAAATTTTAATATTTTAAATGTTCATAGCAAATATATTCCATGACCTTCACAGATACCAGTTCAAGGTGAATTATCTATTCACAGACTCAACTCAACATTAAAAAAGAATTTAAATTCTTTCAAGAATTACAGCTGCATTCCTTTAGGAATGCAAAGCATACTAACATCTGTTTGCCACTGTTAATAAATAGTTAATTAAGTAAGACAGATTTATATATTGCACTGTCTCCAATCATCCAGTACAGAAAGAAGTGTCTGAATGTAGGTGCATCCCTTCTGCTAACCGCGTCGGTAATATGTGAGGGCAAATGTCAATGTCAGTCCACCTTTCATATACAACAATAACAAATAATTTGTCAAATGCAGTTTAGTATTTCAGTTGAAATCAATAAGAAAACAATGTACTAATGTTATTGAATTATGGATTAAGCATTTATATGCCAATCTTGAACTGTGTGTAAAAAAACAACGTTACAATGTTAAATAGATATGGTATATCACAGATATTTAATAGGTTATCTAATAGAACATTTAACTATATAATTGTATGAATATATGAAATATATAAAATATAAGGCAATTGGTCGGTAGCTGAATATCTCTGCTCAAATAGATAGAGTTCGGAAATAAATAACTACGTAGGCAGTATTACTATTAATTTCAGTCATTAATTCTGTGACCGTATCACTTCTCCTTTAGTATCAGGTAGGTAAAAAAATATGACACTGGCCTAAACTTTCTAATTGAAGTGGTGGGCCACAGTTCAGTGATCATTATCACATCAACGGTGACCCAAACCTTCTAATTTCAACCTGTGTTAGTGTAGGTTATACAGACAGTCATACATATCTTGTACTAATTTCCCTAAGTATGATTATACAACAGTAATGGAGTTATTTTTAATAACATAAAGAAATAACATTTCATTGTGAATAAAAGCAGATTTTCAGAAATGTATGAGTGCGCCAGTACGCCACCATGTACTTAAAGTTCATACATACATACACTCACGCCTTTTTCCCACGGGGGTAGGCAGAGATTACGTTAAAGTTCAGTAGACTAATATATTTTTTATAATGTTGGAAAATATTTAAATTCATTTTCATTATTTTTGATAAAATTTCAATGTTACTAGATAGTTTTCTGTTTATATTTAAATTCATTTAATTTGCAATATTATGATTAAATAGGCATTTAATAAATTTTTAAATATATGAATCATTTTGTTCACGATGTTTGAATACAATGTTAGAAGTACTAAAATGATAAATATAATAAAATACAACAGCACCTATACCACAACAATGTACCAAATATAGTGGTAATAGATAAAGCCAAGGAAAAATATAATTGTATGTCACACCCGAGGCGACGAGCAAAATGGCCAAATGTAAAGCCTTAAACTAAATGGGTTCGCGCAAATTCTTTGAAAATATTACGCTGAAAATTTTAAATGCACCCCATTTTCATGTTAACACAAAATTCTCACCACAAAATCCCACATGAGCGATTGCTTTTAATTTAAAATAGAACCTTCCATACTTTGAAAATTCCAAAATCAGCTCTGCCCCACTTCTGAGACCGTTTGCGATCCAATTTCATGCCTTCATGAGCTCATGCACCAATCGCCAACCACTAGAGAAATTTCACTAACACCAACTTATGATTAATTGTGGCAATAACTAGAACAGTGAATTTAGCTTTGCCCTTTGAATCTATGAAAAATCTGTCTTATTAATGTAAATATTTTTTATGTTCTTCGTGTCTAAAATGTTATTTTTAATTTGATGAAATAACAGACATACAGACAGTGTGAATTTGTAGACAACTGTATACTTCATCTATCTAATGAAACATTGATTGTTTAGAGATTATTGTATCTTTTCTTTATTGCTATTTGTATCGAACCAGCAAACGGTGCACATGATGGTAAGTGGTAACGATCGCTCATTGACATCTGCAATGCTAGAGGTACAACAATTTTCCTGTCTTCCTAGAGAGAAAAGCACTTTTTACGCGAAGCTTCCTGTGTATTTATTATGATTATCAAAGATTGACTCAACGGTTGGTTTCACTATCGGTCAATTGAACTTCAAAAATTATTGCTATCAGGTATCCGAATAAAATAAAAATAAAAAATAACAATTTTGCAACAATATTTATTTGTTAGTTTACTTCATAAAACAATAATTTTATTATATGTGTTATGGGTGCGATATCTGCGAGGACTTCCTGAAGTTTATGTTTGTGCGATAGTTGGTCCAGATGGTGTGCAGAAAGTCATTAGTGATCCGAGTAACGACCAGGTTCTGCAGGTGTCAAATAAACTGAAACAGCTTGCAGTAGTCAAGATCTTCACGCTCTAGTAGTTTTTGTACCATCTATTCGTGTGAGTAACGTAAGCATATTATTATATCGGTAGAAAGATACAGATACCGGGGATTAGTGATGATACCCTATACTTCAGTAAAAATATTTTGCCAACCTGGTTAATTCCAGACCGAAATTGTGATGATAGAAACTAACTAGAACTGTTCGTCTACTTGAAAAAACCATATCTGACGCTCTTCAGACCGAAAAGATAAAATGCTTCTACACAACTTTAAAAAGTTCGCTGTTGATGATATCGACAACTAATAGCGCTCCACTATACGAGTATATGTTAGCACTATTATATAAATGTGCTAACAATATTACAAACGTACTATCATCATCATCATCATCATCACCACCACAAACAAACTAACAAGAGAGATGTGAGAAAATCCGCCACATCTATAAAATTAACCAACACAAAACAGTCAAATATATTAATATGTATATCTACTAACATATGTTTCGATTTTGGATTTGGCTTTTACCGCTTAAGTAAACTAATTGTTAAGGAATAAATTTCAACATTAGAGTACCCTTTCTTATATTTGTAAATAGCATTAGTTAGAGATAGTACTTGGCAGTTGAATTGATTAGAGCGTACACATGTTGAAAACGCAGGTTTGAGCCGTCTTATTTTATTAGTACGTATATATGTATAATCATATATATGTATAAACGATACATTTTTATATATAATAAATAAATCACCAATTTTTTTTATATATACGTATATAAAAAATACATATTTTATGTAGTTTTTACTAAGCTACTTATACATTTAAGCACAGATGTGAAAAAAGGCAATTTTAATATTTTCACACTAAAATATTATCAGATTTCCACATTAAATATCTTCTTCGTTTAGATCTTGCGACAGTAAAATATTCAACTTGAATGTGGAAATATTAAATCAAAATTATGAAAGTTCATGAAATTTAAAACAGCTGGGAAGGTTTAACAAGTCAAAGCTAGACCCAACGGATAGAAATATGACCACAGCTGTAAAATAAACTGCCATAAAATTTGCTCTGGACTATGCAATATACTGTTATATTATAAAATATAACAGTAAAGGGTTCACGGAGCACTCGTAATCTACGGTTTATTCGCTTTCAAACTACATTTATTTGATGTAAAACGAGTCCGCAATTCGTTATGTTTTATGTGTGACCGGGCTTAAGGTAATATTAGAATGAATTTCATGCAGTTCATTGCCAATTAAAATAAAACGAAAGAAGTTTACATGTTTAATTCTTGGCAAATATTTTTAATTAGCATTTTTAAGGCTTTCATTACTTAGCCACGTGTTGCTTGCTATATCACAGACACGAGTACAAAAGCTAAAGTTTAGATTTTTGCGGGAACAATGCACGTACGGCACAGCGGGTAGTATTCCTTACAACAGTTCTGACTTTCATAGCGAAGACAAAGAAACTTCCTACGTCCAAACAAAAACTCATCCACGCCAGATGATGTGTCTATGAGGAGGAATTGCGAAAAAAGTACCTTAGTACTACGTACGCGCTGAATTTTAAAGCGGTCCGCATTTTTTCCTCTTTCGCGTTGAAGGAAACCTTAGTGGATGCGAGAAGATAGACAAAAGAAACACTCTATACACTGCTGGGTATCTTATGTGAGTAAAAGCGAATGTAGATGAGTTCTGCCCGGTCCCCGTGCGCCCCCCTGCTTAACTACTCGTACAAACACAAAAGTCCTTACATAAATCTTGTCCTAGCGTGAACTCGAGCGGCGCCTCACCTCTCGAGGTAACTACGCACTCCCCCTCCAATGTATTCGATAACACAACAAATTAGAATTTTGTTTCGCGCCTCGCGCATATACACAATGATAAAAATATGAATTTATCGCCATAAAGCTCTAAGCACAGTTTATTGAGTCAGACTGAGTGGCTTCTTTATTATTAAGACACGTCTGAGGAGGATTTATTAGAAATTACTTTAGGTAAGTAACGAGCTTTTTTTTGTATTTATTAAGTACGATTCCTAAAAAATCTATTAACATTATTAATAACAGATTTTTTTACATAATCACGAAATACAGTTAAGTCTAATAAATTATTGCTAGTATTTTCATTGTAACTAAAAACTAAATATAGACAAGACATTAAATAATTTTAAGGCACTCATAAAAAGCAATTTCATTTAATGTTGTCTCGTATAATAAGTAGCGCCATTATTAACAGTGAAATGTGTTTTTTGCATAATAAATTAACCTGCTCAAGCATAGATAATGAGATTACCGCGTTAGAACAACACGCCAGATAACTAATCCAAGTCAATAACAATAATAGATGTTGTACTGTTATAGGAAAATACAACTTGTTATGACAGTGATAAAGTTCATATTACATTTGCGAAGTCACAGTGGTTAGCCTAATACACACTCCTGAATATTCTGATAACTTTTATGAGAGAGAAGCCACCTTACACGCGTCCCAGGATTTAATTAACGATTTCCTAGTAAATAGACTTCAGGTGTCGGGAATAAAAGGATGCCAAAGGTGATATGAGAGAGGTGGTATTTATTGCCTTCTTGCGATAAGGGTTTTATCTAAACGTACCACGCACAAAAGAAATTAAATAATGAATGTGATAATTGTTTTTTTTTTTTCTTATACAACAAAATGACTATATGAAACCAAACGCAGACATTGAACTTTTATATTGTTCAGTCACAAGACTGATTTATTAGCCAATTAATGTTGGAAGGGAAAATCTTAAAGAGAGTTACGAGTAATACGATTTACAATTATGTTGAATGAAAATAGTGATTTGTTTTTACTATCCATTACGAAAACCCTATTCCAAAATACCTCGAATAAATCTTTACGCACAACGCAGCTCCTTCTAGTAATTTATAGCCATAGATTCACCGATCCATGTGGCGTTTAAAGAAGGAGAGTAGTCAGCAATATTTGTGTTGATTAGCCGAGGGAGCCCGGAGATTGGACTCGTTCTATTCTATGGCCGTGCGTCAAATATTCTACAAGTTTATTCCTACTAAACGCTTTCAATGAAAATGAGACTATAAACTTTCCAAGCGACGCAGAATGATTCTATTACGAATATGAAATGTTATTACCTCGGACGGATTATAAGCAGTAGCAGGTTCTCACAAATGAAATTGCTTCCCTCCTTTGGAATCCATTTTCAGGATGAATGATATAATTCTTTGCAAGAAACTTTGTCACGGGGCTGTTTTTAAAACAGTACCTATCTACTTTGATATCTCTGGATTCGTAATCTGTTCAATAAAATTGCATGATTGCTTTTAAGAAACAGCAATTTTCTTGTTGAAGACATGCCGATACAAGCAAGCAAGCAAAAAATCGGATTCGTTGCCATGGTTTTATATAAGAAACGTGAATTTCATAACGATTTCCGCTTTACTAATGAAAGTTACTCACGCCATATAGGTATCAAAGTAACATGCACATTCAAATTCGAACATTCTTCTTGCCGTAACTAACCTCAAAGGCTACATATAAGGGCAAACGCAACTCGGAACATCCAAAAAGTTAAAGACGAACCACAATAGACGATTGTTGTGGAATTCAAGCGAGCAAATTCCCAGGGGCTCTATATTGAAACAAAATGTTATTACGGATATTGTACATCGCTTATCTTAGTTCAGTTAACACAAACTTGTTAGTGAAAATGTAATTTGATCAGGCCTCGATAATAACACTTTCTGTTACAATTGGAAGTTTCTGTAGATCCGTAATTCACCATTGTTTTACTGTTTATTTGTTCTACTATTACAATGAATTTAGAATCTAATATGGATGCCTAGATAATAGGTTGAAATCTATTAATCAACGTGAATAGAGTGGCAAAATTTGGGTATGGTCAAATTATTCATTTTGAATTTAATAAAATTTAATAAGATAACCAAACCATCAAATGGCAATAATATCTAAAGAAATAATAAGTAATATATATATAAAGAAAATGTTTTGTTGCTACTATACATTTGTTATGGTGTTGAAATAACAGTTTCTATATTAATTATTATAAAAATAATTCCAAAACAAGTCAACAGTTATTAAAATTAATATGGAATAAAATTTCTTATTTATATGTAAATAAAAAATAATGAGACGAGGTAAGGAATTAACCAAAACTAGTCCTTCAGTTCTCAAACAGGTAAAATTAACATTACAATGTAGTATGAAAAAAAACGTATCTTAGCTGTGATATGAAGGTAGTGTAAATCGACATAGTTACCAGATAATATAGTAGCTGTTGTACCAGTAGATATCTGCTCTTTGAAAAATACCAAACAGGATTTTTCTAAAGTCACTTACCTGAAACAATACAAATAAAAAATTAAGTGGGTACGATACAAAGTCAAAAATAAAGGTTTGAGGAGATTTTAATGAATGAGTCGTTTTATACTTATGCGACGAATGTCGGGGACAAAATGTTACGATTATTAATTATATCTGTACTATATGCCTATGCTGGTTACCTGTTAAATTACGGCAAGATGACGGATTATCTCTGTTGTTCTTTGGGCGGTTTGCCTATGGCACGCTGGAAAATGCAGAACAAGTACCGCACTGAACAATTTACTTTTAAATTATTCATACATGTATGTATGTATGTATGTATATATACAACAACATGATACTGAAATCGAAATATCATTATATAAAAAATATATTTCTTGGGCTTAATCTACTATAGGGTCTATTGTGGAATCGTTTCTGCCTTTTATTATTCACGATTTGACGTATTTGAAATAGGTCATATTTCAAATTCGTTATATTCATTTCGTATATATGTGGATATCATATTTTGATAAATATAAATCCCACTCGTAGTTTTGATGTCAAATATAAAAATAGATAACGAAACAAAAATATTTGTCAGTAACACCAAACTTAATGCTTAAACATATATAAAGAACAAATGTACTAATCTTATCCATAAACTTATTTTACGCCAAACTTGCCGAAAGTACACAATATGTATTAGGTTGTTATTAAAACCGCGTTGATAGCGTTTTATGTGTATTGTAATATGATACAGGATAACTTTGAAATAACTACGAGGAGTTGAAACTACACCGAATCAAATTTCTGGGAATTATCAACGAATTCAAAATTCGATGGCCATTTGCAAATTAGTCAATGTGCTTTACATTACATTTTTATATTACTAATAATGCACATTATTCTTACAACATACACACATAAAAATATTAATTTATAATGTATATTTCCGTTTTATATTTCAAAATGTAAAATAACATTTTTTTCCGCTTTTCTGGGCAATTCTGCTAAGAGACAAAATAATATGTGCAAAAAAAGAAAAAAATTAACCCAGCAAGAAAAATTGCATCGCTGTTCTAACAATTTATCCGAAACTTTTTAACGTGCGTACTTTCTTGAGAGTGAAGTGTGTACGTTGACCCCACTGAGTGCTTGCTACGGGGCTTCACGTCGAAATCTGTAAATACATATGTTTTTTTTATCTGTTTCAACAATATCGCTACTTTCGACGATTTCCGTAAAACGTGAAAGCTAATGAGGCGTAAAGCGTATGCAATGACCTGACACGATGTTCTAAATATACCAATATTTATCAAAGTAATAGTAGTGCCTTTACTTTGTATCTATTTAACTAAATATTACACCTAAAGTTGTGTTTTTATTAAAGTGAATTTAGGAATGAATAATTAGATAACATTATAGTTTAGATTAGCATCTACACCTAGGGATCGACTCTATTTATTATATTTACTTTCTATTAAATGTGAAAAATGAATAATTCAGTTTTCTAGCAGACGGTTCCATTGTTATAAAACGCTTTAAATTCTATTTCGAAATCTATGTACAATAACAAAGATGCCACTTGTATCTCAAGTATCCCTAAATTGATTTAAATGATGGTCTATTTTTTTCAGAACTATTCAGAATTAAAAGCAGGGGTAACAAATCTAATAAGTAATTGTAGTTGATATATTATTGACTGTTAGGCGGTATAAAGTTCGCCGGGTCAGCTAGTAAATTATAAAGGACTGCTTCGGCATGTTATTGAGAATAAATGTCAAATGTAATTCGTTCCTGTTGATGACAGTAGTTTGATTTCGGGCGTTATAAAAATCGTCTGATGTTTGTTATTTTCGAGACCGTTATTGAAATTCTATTATGATACAAATTTAATCATTCAAATCATTTAATACCATGGCAAATTCAAAAATATACATTTTTATTTTATTGCTATTGGCAAACAAACAGACTGCCCACTTAATGGTAAGTGCTTACAGTCACGTATAGTGAACGTGGTTCCTCTGAATTTCGCAGCTAATCTGCAGATCCAATAAATACCACAACTTGTGGCATAAGATTTAATGTCACCAAATCATTTAATGTTAATTTACCCAGTAATATAACTGCCTACCACATCTTTCACTCCGGAACTTATCAATGCGAATACTGTTATTTCGCGGTATTAGTAGGTAAGGTGGAGCTTGATGTTCCCGGAAGTGGCTTGGTGTTCCCGGGGGCTCCCTACATGCCTGAGGAAGGCCATCCCTGAGGTTTTTAGTGGGTAGGCCTCCCCCTTCTGGGGAGGAGAGCCCCACATAACCGTCGGCTCGCCACAGACGGGGTATGCAATTTAATGCATTTTCCTCAGGGGAACAAAAAAAAAAAGGTGGAGCTTGATGAACCACAGACGTATGATTTACCTACAAATAATTATTTATGAACGATACATTTACTAAATAAAAGCAACCATTATCAATGATTATATATATTATTATTTCTGTTCACCATAATGTTTCCTAATTTATTTGGGATCGGAGCAGAATGGCTTTCGCTTTTACTCATCTTTCTTATTTCCTTCCTGTCACCTTTTCTAGCAATTATAGTTTCGCCTTTTAAACACTATCCATCGTTTCCTCAGAATTTCTTTATTGCTCTATTCATTCTCTTATCAACCTTCTTGTCACATGCCACTGACCAAAGCATATTATATATGTATATGCAAACAAAATATCTCAAAACTTGCTTTTGCTTTGGCAGGAAACTCAATCAAGTCTAAATATAAATATATCAGTCAGCTGCTAGAAATGAACAGCAGATAGCTTTAATAATATATCATTATTACAAATCTTTACGTGCAGAGGTAGAGCTAAGTGTATGTTGATGTTGGCTCCTGTATCTTATATAATAGTAGTATATAATACAAATTCAATATATTTCAATTAAATGTTGACAATTTAGCTTTTTTATCTTAAAGCCACGATAAAAGTGAACTGATAAATAACCATGTGTCTAATTTAAAAATTCACAGTACTTATTCTACATTCAAATTCGTATTCAAGTAGCGATCTAACCCGCTCGTGAATCAACTGAATAATGATCCGATCGCTAATCGCTTCCGGCCTCACAATAAGCTAGCCCTGTGGCCGTGCAGCGATGCGTGAGGGCCTAAGGAGGCCCGGCCTGCGTATGACAGGCTTTAGTAACAAATCGCTAAGTATAGCCACTAACCCTTTGTTTTTGTCGATTCGACTAAATATTAGCAATGTACTTTACTTTCATTTATTTTTAGAGGCCGACAAAGCAAAACAATATTTGTTTATTACGATGTGAATACGCTTTGAGATGGGTATTCACGATTTCACTTAGAATTTAATTAATACTCGAGTTTTGATTAGTCATAAGTACATATTACATACATATATACAATATGTAATATGTACTTCAATAATATGTATTATTATTGATTACAGTACAAGATCCTAATTACTCAATTAATGTACCGAAATCATACTAGATATACAACAAATTTATAATCCACTTGAAATGAATTATAAAAAAAAAATTGTTGTCCTGTATAACTAATTAAACTAGGTTACTTCTATGTATAATTCCAGCATTATATACGAGTATATATAACATAATTATACATTTTATTTTAACTATTCTGCGCAATTAATTTTTAATTACTCTTAAATCTCACAGTTTACTTTTAAATAAAAATAATTCCTACTTTTACTTCAGAATTATATACTTTATTACGAGTAGATGAAAACTTTAAACACGTGTTTAAAAGTTTCAAAAAGTTTGCTTGGTTATTTAATTTATAAGGAAATAATGACATTAAAATAATGACATTATTGTATTGTTCTCATTGCCTTATTGCAGCAACTTGTCACAAGTTGAAAATAGTTATAGGTATAAATTAAATTTCACATTAAATACTGTATGCAACAGTAATAAAAAATTGCATATGATTGACACTAACAGACTAGTTAGTAATTTTTATTTGACTAAAAATAAATATTATATTTGTAATTATTTTAAGCGACAAATAGCAGTATCGCTATCTTATTTTTTTTCAGTAACAGCCAAGAACTTGGCTACAATAACTGCTCCTATTGAGCAATGTGCTTTTATAGATTTGACTGTCAGTAATTCTTGTACTGACAATATTATTGATATTTCTTTAAATTAATTTCTAAGACAAAAGAGAATTCCTCTCGCTTAGAAAACATTAGTAATACTGAAATAAATTTAAAGAGTCCACTTAGTACTAATCTACATAGTAAAAATGTACTTAAAGTAATGCATCAAAACATTCAAGGAATGTTAGGAAAGGACTTAGAAATTGAATTATTTATAAATTGTAATAATATAGATATATTTTGTGTAACAGAGCATTGGCTTAAAAATTATCAGATCATGCTTAATTTTAACAATCATCTAATAGCTAGTTCTTTTTGTCGTGAAAATGCAATACGTGGTGGCTCCTTAATTTTATTGAAAAAGAAAATTAAATTTAAAGAACGCAGAGATGTTGTGAATCTCTCAGTTGAACGAACGATTGAGATTGCTTGTGTGGAACTGGAGCATCTTGTTGTATTAAGCATTTATAGGCCCTCTTCAGCATTATATGATTGCTTTGAGGCTACCATGGATGAAGTTTTAAGGAAGATTTGTAAATTGGGCAAGAGTTTGATTATATGTGGTGATTTTAATATTAATTTATTGGAAAATTCTAGTTTATGTACTAAAATTATTAGCTTATTTCAATCATACAATCTCAAAAATATTTTTCTTGAGCCAACCAGAATAACTGCTAACTCTGCCACATGTATTGACAATATTTATACAGATCTTATTCTAAAATCTAAACAAGTTATCAATCAATTAGATTCTGACCACTGTGGACTAATAATCGCTGTCCCACATCAGTGTAAACATGAGGCAAAGAGAGACATCACTGTTATACCTAAAACTATAAATAGATTAGAACATTTTAAAAGTAACCTTTTTGATAAAATACCTTACTTAAAATACACAAATAATCCAAATAAATTTTACAATGATTTTTTTAATCTATTTTGCAAAGAATTCAATAATATCTTTGTGCCAAAAAGGATTTCAATTAATGATGTTGTTACTTTTAGTGAGTGGGCCACACCCGGAATATATAAAAGTAGAAAAAGACTTTTTTGAACTTTATAATGAACGTAACTATAACACGAGTGTAGAATTTTATGAATATGTAAAAAAATACTCTAAATTGTTTAAAATGGTTTGTCGCCAAGCAAAGTCAAGTTTTTTAAGTTCGAAAATTAAAAACAGTGCTGATAAAATTAAAATGACCTGGAGCATTATTAACGCTGAAACTGGACGAGTTAAACTTCGTGACAGTAACTACAGTTTAAATATAGGAACTAAAAGAATAACTTCAGATAGTGAGGTAGCTAAAGAGTTTGAAACCTTTTTTACCAATATTCCTATTTTATCAACAAATTTTTTAAACTCTCCCCAACTGTAGCAGAATCCATCCTAAAAGAAAATGTTAAGGATAGTCAGACTCTTTTTAAATTTCGACAAATTGAATCGGTTAATATAATTAAGACTTTTAAAACATTAAATAAAAAGAAAACCGCGGACCTTTGGGGAAACTCCGTAGTTGTCACAGAATCAGTAATTGAAATAATAGCTCCAATTCTAGCTGGTATATTTAATGATTCTATTGAAGGTGGTGTTTTTCCTGATTTAATGAAACATAGCAAGATAACTCCTTTGTTTAAGTCTGGTAGCTCATTTGATCCCACAAACTTTAGACCTATTTCAGTGCTACCAACGTTTAGTAAAATTTTTGAGAAAATAATGTTAGACCAAATGCAAAGCTATTTTCGTATTAATAATCTTCTGCATAATAATCAGTTCGGTTTTAGTAGGGGTCGCTCAACAACTGATGCAGGTGTAGAGCTTTTAAATAAGATATTTGACGCCTGGGAGGATTCACACGATGCTTTGGGTGTCTTTTGCGACTTATCCAAAGCATTTGATTGTGTTCTCCATGAAACTCTGATTAAGAAATTACGTTATTATGGTTTCAAAGGCTCTTCTCTGAACCTTCTTATTTCATATTTGAGTGACAGGATTCAGAGAGTCGATATTAATGGTACGAGATCTCAGGGATCTTTGCTTAAGATGGGCGTCCCACAGGGCTCAATTCTTGGTCCCTTTTTATTTTTAATATATATAAATGACCTTCCCTTTTGTGTTAATAATAAACACGAAATTGTACTCTTTGCAGATGATACATCACTTATATTCAAAATTAAACGGAGACAAAATATCAATGACACTGTGAACGATGCAATCTCTAAAGTAGTCCACTGGTTTAACGTTAATAACTTGCTTCTAAATGAAAGTAAAACTAAATGTATCAAATTTGTATTGCCAAATGTAAAACAGGTGTGAAAACCGAAGTAATTATAAAGGATAGAAATGTGGACCTCGTGGACACCACAGTATTTTTAGGAATTACTCTCGATTCCAAACTTCAGTGGGGCCCACATATTGATAAACTATCAAAACGGCTCAGCACTGCAGCATTTGCAGTTTTGAGAATACGCCAATTAACTGACGTAGAAACAGCTAGATTGGTGTACTTTAGTTACTTTCATAGTGTAATGTCGTATGGTATTTTGCTGTGGGGAAATGCTGCCGACATTCAAACTATATTTGTGCTGCAGAAGAGGGCCATTCGAGCAATTTATAATCTAAAAATGCAAGACTCTTTAAGAGATAAATTTAAAGACACTGGTATAATGACAGTTGTGTCTCAATATATTTATGAAAATCTAATATATACCCATAAAAACATTCATTTATTTAGTAAAAACAGTGATGTCCATAGCTTCAATACTAGAAATAAGAATAAATTACATTTGCCTCACACTAGACTCCATAAAATTAATAATTCATTCAGAGGTAACTGTGTGCGTTTTACAACAAAGTTCCAAGCAATATTGTACAATTAAGCCTAAATAAATTTAAAATCATTGTTAAAAGTGTACTTATTAGCAAAGCCTATTATACGGTTACTGATTATATAAAAGACATGAATGCTTGGACTTAATGTTTCTTAGTTCCACCAGGCATTGCCATGAACCTTTGTAATTATACTTGTACCTATAAGTTGACTTTTGTATGACTTGGTAACGATATATATTTTTGTAAATGTCGTTGCTTCTGTAAAAGTTATAGAGTTTCTTGCGCCCGTTCTTCTCTATAACTAAAAGAAGTCCGAATGGGTAGTAGGGAAAAAAAAAATTTGGACTATTCAAAAGAGCATATCTAATTGCCTACTTGAAAATAATATTTTGACTTTGACTTTGACTTTGACTTTTAGAAGAAGCAAAATTGTTAAAAACCTTTATTCAATACTACGATTTCATAGGTACATATTGGAAAGATTTATATTTTTGTAAAACATAAATGGATGTAATTTTCGTATGATAGTTGGACTCAGAGAAAATAGGATAATTTATTTCCGACGGGAAAATTAATTTTTGTACTGGGAAAGTCTGATATAACTCAGGTGGAAAGCTAGTATATAAGCTTAAGTTAAGTTGTTATAAGAAGTACATAACTAGAATATTGAAAGATATAATGGTCGGAATAGTATGGGAAGATATAAATCTTCCCACACTTAGGTGAAAAATATGCCTGAGAATAATATCAGATTAGAAGAAGAAAACAGATCGCACTGACCATTAATAAGAAATACCACTAACTTTGCAAGATACAATGTACCTTTTATTTTTTTTTAAATGTAATTGTTATAATAGAAATCTATATAAATTACTTCGCCTCTTTCAAACATCTGTAAGAGAGTAAGTTCATTTGATTTATCATTTGACGAAGGCTACTAAGAGGTGGGCCTCTTAGAAGCCCTCGGTGAATGAAACATGACTGGTACTCCGAACGTTATAAATAGCAATCTACAAAATTCAACACAAAAATTACCGCTCACCTATCTTTTTAAGCACCAAACAGCAACTAAACATTATTATATCCAGGAATTTTAGTAGCCACAACGTACTCGTTGACAAATTAGATTTTTGCCGAGTATTCTTGGCTAAGACGAAATTACTGGTGACTTCGAGTCAAGTGCAGGCTTTTAAACGTGAATTAGAGACTGTGTCACTCAAGCGTTAATGGCATATTATGACGGAGTGGATTCCGCTAGCAAAAATTATGTGGCCATTTTTGAGAATCTAATTTGGCGTAGAAGAGTATGCGTTAATATTATTTGCTCGCAATTGTAGAAATAACCAAAATAAAATTAGGCGAAATGCTGTTATGTTTACTGAACAACATATGCATGTTATTTATTTTTCCTCGCAACGATTCCGTATTCGAACATAACTCTGAAAAGAATCATACAGGAGGGAGATACCCAGCACTTAAAGGTCTCCATACTGAATATAATAATACATTCGAACAATTGAAACCGGGAAACAATGGCGTGTATATGCCTTCAGCCCGAAATCCGCTTAGCGAATGTTTTTAAAAATTTGAACATATTGTTGCGTTTTACATTGTCCCTATGCAGGGTAGAACAGCCGGCGAGCGCCCGCCATATGACGGAAGTTTTCCAATGTTTATGAGTATCATCGGGAAGTGTACATAAATCCTGGCGATTGTGCGCTACAAACGATAACAGTACAATGGTTTAACCCTATTAAGCCATTATTGAGGGAGCATAGATTAAAATGTTTGGCATGCGGTTAGTGCTCGTAATAATCATTGATGTACTGCATGGGATTAAGAATGATATAAGAATGAAAGGAGTAAGCATGGAAATGATGGCTGATAAAGAGGAATGGAAGAAAAAGATCTACTACGCCGACCCCAGATAATGGGAAATGGGCAAGAGGGTGATGATGATGCGGTTAGTGCTCGCTTTCCTAAAATATGACTAAATGGATTGTCGAAATCTGATGCAATGAATAAAGCAGTTTTGACTGAGTGTTAGTACTTAGTTAACCTCCATCTCTGCCTAAAAATCACATGAAATAATGTTCAACCACAAGTATATTTAATATTGACTCATACGAACATTTTTTTTGTTCCCCTCGAGGAAAAGGCATTAAGTTGCATACCTTGACTGTGGCGAGCCGGCGGTTATGTGGAGCTCTCCTCCCCAGAAGGGGAAGGCCTACCCACTAAAAACATCAGGGATGGCCTTCCTCAGGCATGTAAGGAGCCCCCGGGAACACCAAGCTACTTCCGGGAACCCCCAGCCTCCGCTTCCCCACCGATACAGCGATACAGGGGAGGCTACAGTACCTCCCCCGATCTCCACCACCGACGACGCCCCCCCGGCCACGGAAGGGGCGTGGTCTCTCCCAGGTCGCCGTATCCGGGGGGGCGAGATTTCCTCGCGCCCGCCGACGATCCGAGGCAGCGCCGCGGCTGTTCCGTAGCACAGCCGCGGCGCTGCCTCCTTCGAGCGGGATCGGCCATCTCCCGACCCCGCTCGGCGGCCTCCTTTGGAGCATCACTGCTTCACAGAAGGATGCTACAGCCCTCCAGCCCCCCTCGTCCGCCAGCATTGCCGCAATCAATGCCGACGGAGACAGATCCCGCCCGATCTCTGCGACCAAGACTCGGCGCTCGGAGGCCCACGCGGGCACTCCGCCAGCGTGTGCTGGGCCGAGTCGAGGTCGGATACCCAGTGGTGGCAATGTGTCGATCCCTCCCGTCCTATTCGACACAGATACTCACCGAAGCAGCCGTGCCCGGTAAGTATCTGAGTCAATCAGTAGGTGACCTCCTCCTTTCCGTGGAGCCAAGCTTCGAGGTGCGGGAGTACGGCACCGACGGCCCGCTGGCGCGCGCAGATAGCAGAGCTCTGCAGCGGGGGAACCTCGCGCAGTCTTGCGACCACACGGGAGCCCCATACATGGCGACGGATCGCACGACGCCGTCGTACAGGCGGCGAAATCCATCCCTCGGTCCCCCGAGATTGGGTAGCAGGCGATGCAATGCGCCCGCCACCCTTTTGGCTCGGGGGACCAAAACCGCATGAAATGCTCCTCGAAGCTCCAGCGGTGGTCCAGGGTGAGGCCCAGGTACTTGATGTACGGCCCCACCGGGACCACCGCGTCACCCACCCGGATCCGGCAACTGGGTGGTTCCCGGCGCCTCGGAAGGCTGTGGAACCATCGCGCCTCGCCTCGGTTTTGTGAGGCGCTTTTTCTAAACCCAGCCGGCGGATCGCCCGCACGACACATGCCACCCCAAGCTCAGCAAGCGTAAGCACCGGCCCCCAGTTAGCACAGCACAGCCCCCAGTCGTAACGACGAGAGTGTCGCCGCCGTCAGGAAAGCTGGTGCGAAGGACCGCGTCGTATGCGAGGTTTCATAGCAGGGGTCCCAACACCGACCCCTGCGGAACGCCGCATTCGACCCTCCTCGACGTTTCCATCCCGTCCCGTCCCATCACGCCGATCGTCCTGTCGCGCTGATAGTCCCCGACCACGGCCCGCAGGTAGGCAGGCAGCTCGTGGTATACAAGCGCCTCCCTAATGGCCTGCCAGGAGAGGGTGCCGAAGGCGTTGACGATGTCTAACGACACCGCCAACGCCACCGCTTCCACTTTCCATTCCATTTTTGTGGCTATTTGAAACCACTCTAGTCACCTACCTTTTTTTTTTTATGTGATAGGGGGCAAACGAGCAGACGGATCACCCGATGGTAAGCAATTACCGCCGCCCATGAACGCCTGCAACACCAGAGGAGTCACAAGCGCGTTGCCGGCCTTTTAAATGGGAGTACGCTCTTTTCTCTTCTCTTCTACCTCCTTAATGTCTGCTAATTTATATAAAAGTGACAAGTGTTAATTTGTATATGTTACTGATAGAAATGTTCAATAGATACATACAACAGGTGAACTTTTTAAAAGATCTATTTCAGCCTTTAAGGCGTGTATATGTGTATACACGCTCATGAACACAAAATATGTAATTTTTTTTTGTGACAAAATTCTATTTTAAATAAACTGGATAATTTTCTATTAGACATTGCCATAGAAGTATCATACTAACCGAATAGATACTCTATTCCTACCAGTGCTTGTGATGTAGACTTTGCTTGCAGAGTAAGATTACTGGGTAGGCATAAGTTTTATGTTACAATTTGGCAAAGTAGTGCGGTTTTTCTGGGTATTGTACATTTGCTACGAATCTCACCAGAACCATTTGTACTACTGGTAATTGTAATACTACATTTCATGTAGTTAATATGCTCGTGTTTCAATAATCGTATAAAAACACCGAATACCTGTACATACAGCATCACATGTGACTTTATATATTGACCAAAAGACTATTCGTACGTCGCTTTTATTAAAGACAAATTTTGAAGTGAAAATGTAAAGCATTATATGTTGCTGACTATACAATAAAGCTTTCAAATTCAAAAAAAAAAATAATGCGAACAAATCCTGCAACAGTCTACACTAAAGGTACGGTATTATTTTATATTTTGAAATATTCACGAACGAATTTACATACCAAAGCTACTACAAAAACCAAGTTGTCAGACGATATGCAATGCTATCAAAGTTTACTGCACAATACACTCGACTCCCAAAATCATTTTCAATTCAGTATTAATCCTCAACTCGTCCGGGCATCGCTCCTCCTATACTTTGCGGGATTTCAAAAAGAAAGCTGCTTCGAACTTCTGTCCCGACTCTTGTGTAATCTGACTTATAAAAATAAACTTTTGCATTAACTGATTTCGTATCAGAGAGCAACTTTGGCAGGATAGGCTAAACCATATCGTCTCTTGGAAGTTTCGGAGCCTATCAAGCGTAAAATGGAAACACACACGTGAGTAAACGCTACCTAGTTCTGATAAACGTAAGTAGACTTAGCGACAGAGGTTTATGGAAAAATACTATAGATAATGCTAAAGTTGGGAGATAAGGATGGCTTTAGTAGGATTCTGTTCCGTGCAGAACTGGATATTACCTCCAGCGAGCTTTGTCCGTTATCGTAACATTAACATGCTGCATTTTCTATTTATCGGCAGTTCTTAATGTAATAACTTGGTGGGTTATAAAAATGATAATTTACGTAAGTTTAGGTTCGGTTCGTTTCGGTTAAATCAAAAAATCACGTTCTTGAGCTACTAGTATATAATCATAGCTAAATGATGTCAGTCTCAATATGTACGTTTCAGATTCTCATTTTGCAAGTGTTCAGTAACATTACAGTTATACAGTTAGCTTTCACCCGCAAAAATGTTTACAAAATAATTTGAATTATGCTATTTGTACCAGATATTTTGGGTAACCAATTATTTCAGTCACTTAATCAACGCCGGTTTATTAAAATATACATCAGCTCTGCGTTTTGTCGTTTCAATTTTGTGCAGTAGACTAATTGATTAGCGCATATTCTGTGCATTTAAAAATATATTTTACTTTCGTGTTTTAAAAGTGACTAAATAAATAATAAATACGTAATTAATTTCTTTTCGGTCAAAAAAGGAAATCAGATTAGGAGTTTCACAAGTCAAAAATATAATACGTTATTCCACGTGGCTCTTCGTGTAATTTTATGTCGTTTCTAATATAAGAGGTCTTTAGGTAAGAATTATTTACTCTACATTTTCACTATATAGTGAAATAATTTATAACCAATAAAATTGCAACAAGGAAATTGTATTTTTAAATTAAACAAGTGAACCGATTAATCTTCGAGGCCATTAAAATTAAATTATTTGTATTGAATAAAATTGAATTTAATTATATAAAAAAATTAGGCTTTGCAATGTTGTATTTAAAATTACAACTTTATCTAATATCATCTTTATCTAACATCAATATTATGTCATAAGTTGATTAAATATCTGGTAATATTTATATAAAACGTTATAATGAAAAAAATATATATGTAAGACATGCTTTTGACAGTATAAAATATTATAGTGTCAGTAATTTCACAAATAGCGCAATAGAATTAAAATAATTTTTATATCAGTTTAGAATTTTCATTATACCTTGCGTAGTTAATAACTCACGTCTAAAAGGATTTCTTTGTATCAAATTATTCATTTAATGTTAGGACGTACGAAAATCGCTGGAGTCTACTATTGTAATATATAATGTTTGTCTTTTTCTTATTACACTTTAGCCTACAGTATACTGTTAATTAATTTTACTAATATATATCATAACTGACATAACATTTAATGCAATGACATCTTATTCTAACAAGCAACATTTCACTACAACGAATACGTTATGTGATTCTGCTGTGCTGTATATTCTTGAAAGTAACGGGCCACCGCAAATGAGAATATCCTTCATAATTATTCAATTACAGAGTTAATAAGGGTTTAACCTCTTACTCCCAGTGCTGGGAAGTCAACGCGCTAAGGGTAATTACAGATTCATTTAAAATTATCTTGCTATTCTTAACCACAATAATGGATTAAACTTTAAAATTGACTTCAAGAATTTATCAAACTCTTGTGGTTTTACGATGATTAAAAGAATTAGAGATCGATGTTTGTCTTGATTTTAGTTGTCATTGCTTTTTTCTATTAAAATACAAGTTTGGCTAGCTATTGACACAAAGCTTGTTTCTATAAACATTACATAGCAGGCAAATAATTAAAATTTAATTCTGTGTTAAATAATAGTCTAATTAATTATATGATGAAGAATGAATGAGTAATAAAATGCTTCTCTATAATTTTCATTTACACCATCTACATTCATCTGAAACTAAAGGTGGATATAGTAGACGACGTGCAAAGAGCTGCGATAGGACTAATGTCTGTGACTAATGTCTAATTATGTGTTATTTTCATAAAGGTTTGAAATGATTTATGGATAGAATTCAAAAAAATCAATGTGGTAAAGATCTTATTATAAAATTGCAACCTTAATTTCTGGAGACTCATTAAGAACAATATGAGTTGAACCTATCAACATTGAATTTCGAGTCTGCGGTATATTATTAATCTTTAACTGAATATTTCTACTATCGAGTTTCCATTTTCCTCGTCTTTCAAGCCGAATAATAAAGATACGTGTCGTCCTTATACCGAGGCCGAGTGTAATTAAGGTGCAAAGATACCCGAAGTCAGTGAGGAGGGCTTGAGAGCCCTCTATTGGGCGTGCACTCGAAATCTCCAAGTGTTGCGTAGGCTGAAGCTGTGGTGCGATCAAAAGACCCAAAGCCACCTAATTGGGTTAAAGTTTTTTGCTTTCACAGTATTTTATGATATTGCCAGCTCTGCTGACAGTATTATTATTTTTTCACAAAAATTCGTCACTGTACTATATACAACCTTACTACAAAAGTTTCATATCTCATTTTCCGTCGAACCGTTGTCGAAGGCGTACGGCCTCTGTCCAAAGTAAAAAGAATTTAATAAGCTTGCCCTATAACTTATATTGGACTTGCGTTCCCATTGGTCTTAAATAAACTAACAAGTGAAACAGACAGAAACATCGATCCCAATCTTATTACGATGTTCTAACTTATATTCCGCATTACATTAATTTCTCCGGAGACGTCTCGCAACTAAGCAATAGCAGCTGCCCGCTATGGTCGCATGTTTATTGAGAAATTGCCTAATCTCGAAGAGCTACAAAACAAAACCACATCGGAAATGTTGAACTAAAGTATTTCTTCTCTCCAAGGATGTTAGTGGTGGTACCCTTGTCGGCGCTAACCGATCACACCCCTAAGGCTCCCGAATTACTGTCCGGGCTGATTACCCGCCGCCCCTCCCTAACGTCTTGCGTTGCCCCTCTCTCGTCCGCTTTCGCCTCGAGCCCTACGTCAACTATTATTTGTGTTTCCTACTTATAATCTGCGCCTAGCAAAGTTCGACAAATACCAGTCACATTATTAAATATAAGAAAGCTTCCCGTCAACTTCACTGTCCAACTTTTGTAGTGAGCTCCGCGATCTTTTGTTATTGTATTAGTTCACTCACAGTTCTCGCGGATCGAAATGTGACCCTTTAATTGCTCGTCAAAAATCGTTTGCCGCTCGTGACGAGCAAGTTCATAATATCTAGCCTTTATAAATCTTGTTTGAATAACTCATAAAACCTGGCGTAATGAATTGCTGCCGACTTTAACAAGTAATAAATATTTATGTAAGTAAGTATGTAGGTATGCGTGTGCCGGGGAGAAAATAAATTTCAATTTATCGCCTCCACTGCTTATTCTCATTAGAGTAAAAGACGAGTAAAACATTTTATCGGTAAACGTCAACGAGTATTTTTTAACTTAAGTAGGCATTCGGCATGTAACAAAATGGCAAAGCGATTTTAATGCTCTTACATACTTGATTCCTGTTGAGAATGAGAAAACGTGTTCATTGCCTTGAAACGAAATCATCGTCCCAAATACATCTCTCAACAGCAAAAGCCTCGTGGGTACGTGTTTTACATATTTATCTTTAAACAGTACGCAATATTCTGTGGAGAGCACATCGTCTTAACTGGATAAATAATGGAGGCTCAAAGTGTGGTGCATGCGAAACGTGAGTATCTCTACAATAGAACGAGATGATAATTTGACATGAGCAACGCATGTCTGCAGTTCGTGTGGCAAATATATAGCACATTTGTATTCTTCAATTCAACTTAACTCGATAATGTAAAAAAAAGACTATGCGGCTTGTATAATTTTAAAATATTGGAATGATTGTCTTTACTTTTTAGACATATACATACATACCTATATAATTCTGTGTCCCAAAGGTTAGGCAGTAGTGTATGAAATATATCATCAATCTGTATTTTAGTGTGATTTTATTAGCACTATTAAAATACTTCGCAGATATATGATAATTGTAAATACCGCTAGTAATTTTACGACGTCAACTTCAAAATCTGAACGAACGATGATAACGAATGATGCGAACTGAAAAATATTTATGTAAAAGAGTAATCCTAGATTTATTTACACCATAAGAAGATTGGATTTAAGGTGATTTTCTTCATCGGGAAATCACCTTAAATCCTTTAAAATAGGATACAGAATACAAACGCAATTAAAGTAGGTATATGTGCCAACGAATTACAGAATTTTATGAAGTATCCATACGTGATCATTTCTAAAGTTCAAATGTTACTCCATTAAGTCACCATGACAATAAAGTGTGAATATAGTCAGTATTACTGAGTAGTTCATAGACTTCCCCAAAGAAGAATTTTCCGGTCATCTTCCGTCAGGTTATTTCACGCAGAGATTCGTAGACTACCTACTCCGGAGAGGTAAGGTTGAGATTTTTATTACTATCTTAACTATTCTACCTCCTGATTTCAAAACGTTCCCGCACAAAACTCACATGCATCCATTAATTTCTACAGATACAGGAAGGTGCCCTCTTGGTTTTGATATAATCAGTGATCTGTTCCATTTATATCAACTGATCATAAGTATCTTAGGAACATGCCCTAGATTGTAATTTAAAGAAGTAATTTTACAAGTTCGTTATAGTTGCAGACCATTACTTGCTTATATGCTATGGTTCTATTTTAAAATAAGATTATCTAGGTTCCTCTCTTTTTTCTTTTTTGATAAGTGTTATCGTTTTGCTTATTTTCGTTCAGCTCAATCCATTTCTGGAGTATATCTGGAGTAACTAGTGTAACAGTTACTCCAGATATATAACCCGTACAATTACCCCACTACACGATAGTCACTCAATTTTCACGCAATCACCACCATACTGAAACACTCCTATAAAGCGATTTTACATCCCTATTCGAAAAAAAAATCGCCAAGTAATATATGCGTGGGTATACATGTTCCCAAGGCGTGATTATACTAAGTCAGACAATAACGCAGGCGAGGCGGCGGCAACGCGTTGCGTCCAAAAGTAAAGGTGCACATTTAAAAGATAGATGGCGTCATTCGGATAATTCTGTTATCAGCCAGTAGAGGGCGCCCCTGCGCTCGTATACTTAGACGGCCGTTTCCTGCGACGTTAAGTCCTTATAAAGGTAACTGTTCCACTGAAAAAGTCCTATTTCTGTGACAAAGCGCGCTTTTAACCACCCAAGTGAAAATTCTAAGATATTCCGTGTTTACTCCAAGGAATACCTGATTGTTGCCATGAAAGAATTCGGGACTATTAATTTCCTTACTAGGACAGAAGAAAGTAAAAGTATCAACAAAACAAATGGCACGATAATATCGCGACGCACAGTCAGCAAATTACGAAGTGTAGTTATCTCACGGGACAACAGAATATCGCATAAGCATAGAAACAGAATTACTTTCTTCGGAAGTTTAGATTTATTGGATATTGCGTTACTTTGCTCGGTAGCTTTTAGTTGTTCTTAATACTAAATCATATCGGTGATCGCGAACTGCTGACGAATGAAAATGAGATAAGAGGATATATATTACGTTATGAATATCATGAGTATCGCTAAGATGGTATAACTTTACAAAATTCCGTTCGAAACCATTCTATATACAGTACATTTTTATTTTTGTGACATGTTCATTAAAAATATTCACTACGATGGACATGGCATTACAGAAACCGCATATTTTTAATAATGCTCCTCGTCACAATATAAATTAAGGATTCAAGCTCACATTTCAGCTGGAAATGACACATTCGTTACCAACAATGGGACCATTTTGTCGGTTCGATTCTTCCATTCATTCTGCCATGCAAAAAGTAATTTGAAGTGCCGGGACGCATGAGTGCTTAGTATCTATTTTCGAAGGAACGCACTCCACGATCCGTTAAATCAGAGTTGAAGTGAGTGGAGTCGACTTCCCGCACATGTGTGTTTCATACGCGCTGTCTAACGTATCCCGAGGTTTTATAATAACATCTTGATTTAACGAAATTCAGTTTTCTTACCATCATATGCTATATGAGCAGTTTTAATTTATATCCTCATAGTGGGAAATGAGCATACCTAAAATAAATTAGATTGGTTAAGCCGTAGACAATCACGCTGGACCAGTGCTTATTGATTGACGTCACATAAATCTTTAAGTTTCTCCTCAAACGTATGTAGTATGTGTTATGATGTTTTCCTTCGTAGACAAAAAAGTGCACATTGGTCTAGTAAAGACTATCCCTTTTTTTATCGTCTCTGAACTCTATTGCATGTGGGATATGGTTGACTTATATGATCTATTGAACAAATTTGTAAATATGAAATCCAAATATTTTCTAAAGGAAAGTCTTTTAATGAATTATAACAATATTATATGATTCACAAGTCTTTACAAAAAGCTGCTTGAAAATTTACTCAATGGGTATCTTATCCTCGAATTTATTAGACTACTAAGCATTGAACAATTTATGCGGACCACGTGGTTCTAGCACAGTCTGACCTATTGAAGCCGGAACTGCTCTTCGAGTGGGCAGTAACAATGACGACGAAGATAAAGGGGTCGATAAAGTGAAATAGCAACGTGAAAACGTGGCGAGAAAATAGCATTATTAACCTCCAGGGCATAATACGCGCGCCAGTACGCCAGATATGGTAATGATTATGTAAATTCCCTCCTCACAGGTACATCTCAGGAACGTTATATACTTATTAAAACCAAGATTGCGAGACCAGGGGGATTGTCGCGCATAAAAACTTTGTCCAAGCTCAGAACGCTCAAGTGTTTATCGGCTCTCAATTTTTATAGCATTAGTAATTCGGTTCTCCGATTTCCTGAAATCGGACTATCGACAATGCAGTCTTATCCGGCGACTCTGTTTTCAATTTCCTTAGTTTTCTACTGCAACCAGAGAAGCATTGTATGGGTAGATCCTTATCTCTCTCCAAAGCTATTTAACTAAATGGAATTTACGGGTGCTCCACCCGCACTGCAGTTCGACGAAGTACATTGTAATATTTAAAATCTCGAAATTTGAGTCTACGAGTAAATCCGGCCATTGTATTTATGTGTTTGAGATTTCTCAAGATTCCTTTCCCCCGCTGTAGTTCCTTTATTTCAGCACTCCGCAAAATTGTCTGACATTCAGCGCGATCTCTTTGTGATCAAGTATAAAAGTTTGAGTTTGTGATGTTACAGTTTGCAGCTGTAACTGATAAACACGCCTAACAATTACACAGAAGCGCTGTTGAAAATGTTTAAGTTAAAGTACCTAATTGAGCCCCGTTAATCAAGAGCACAAAGTTTTCACAAGTGCTTAAATTATTTACCTCAAACATAAAACATCGACATTCAAAGCGTTTCTGGAATATTCTCGCTTATACAGACGTCGGAACACAAAGTGAATTATACGAATAGAAAATATTGAAAGCGAGCAGAGAGCATCAAAAATACTGACGTTGAATCTTCTTAATGAACTTAATGAGTGAAGGAACCGGGATTGTGTAACGGGCAAAGTTCCCGGAGCCAACCTGCTAGTTTCATTTTTGAGATTCTAGGTATAACAAAAGCAGAAAGTATTTATACAATTTACGAGAAACAAATTTAAATGTGTAGGTCTTATGCTATTTTTATGAATTATTTGTTTGCATTAAATCAGATATATCTCATAAATTGATTACAGATATATCGTAATAATAAGTTAAATAAGTTCGCATCTTCTTTTATTTATTTGTTATCTAGGTACCTATTATCGAAAATCTTAAGTGATGTTCGTCATAGCTCTCACTAATATTTATTTTCTATGGGAGCGTCAGTGGTGCTGTCGTGTCAGTACTGGTCCTTGAATCGAGAGATTCGTGTCAACGCCTGAGATCCTATTTTTTTTTCTTTTGTTCCGCTGAGGAAAATGCATTAAATTGTATACCCCGTCTACGGAGAGACGGCGGTTATGTGGGGAACGCCTCAGATCCTTTTTTTTTCCTGCTATGTACTAATGTGTTTTTTCAATTTCATATAATAATATATAATCAACAACACGTGAATACTACAATAATACAACGAACAACATAATCCCTTCAAAAGCAATAATAATTTTTTAATATATATAAGGTAGGTTCAACATCCATAAAAAAAGTCGATCCACGGATCCAACTCAGCGGGGCAATGTTCCGGAAGTTACTCGGTATACTCTCGGCTTTTACGTCAGTGCTTCAAGACGAGAGTATTTGATTCCTCTGTATTGCCTGTGATGCCATATGTCAATGAAGCCTATCGAATTACCATGGGTATTACGGAAACTTATAAACACCCGAACGGTAATGGAGAAGACTGTGCTCTACATGATCGAATCGGAAATTATTAAAGTCGTTGAAAAACCAGTGTCACCGATCGGTGATCGATAGAACTACCGCGAAGAATTGCGAACCTTAATTGGCAGTGAGCAAGGCAAATTGTTTGTAGGACTGATGACCGTTAAGTACGGTGAAGATCTCGAGTTACAGTCCATAGAGATTTAGAATAAACTCTACACTAACTCAATGGTCATCGTGGTGGTCATTTTAGCATTACAGTGGAATATCTGTCTGTTGAACGAGTGATTAAGTTGGCCGATCTCACATTGAATATATTTTTTACATTTTTCAGGCACGTTTTATTTATAGAATCAACAGTTATGATAAAAAAAATATAAAGAGGAGTTTTAAATTTGCACCGTACGTTGCATAAAGTGACGCAACCAGTTCAAACAGAGAAGGACAAGTCACAGAAAATATGGAAGATGAAAGTTCGTAAAATTCTATTAGCTAACGATGCTTAATAGTGGAATTAACGGGATATATATATATATATATATATATGTATATATATATGTATGGGTGTGTGTGTGTGTGTGTATATTTTTCCTCGATGACCTCCGTAGCCGAATAGTTGTAGATTAATACAGACGTTTGACATTTGTGACTTGTCATGAGTGATAATATATATTTCTATCAAAACTATTTATTTATGTATGATTAATATATGTATATCTGTTACACTTCATCCCATAATACAAGATTTATAGTGCTAATTTAGGGGCTAGACAGTTGGTGTAAGTGCAAGAAATATTTGTTATTTTAAAATACAGCAGAAAAACACAATGTAGAAATCACAAAACTTTGAAGGCAATGTAAGAAATTTCAGCCGTATTTTCTTCATCCGACATATGAAAAGAACAGTAAAACAAACTAAAAACCTCCGTAAAAATGACAAAATATTTCTATTATCGTGCTTCTGAGTTTCTACGTAGACTTAAGCTCAACGAAAATTTCCTGATATTATTTTTTAATAAAAATCTTTGTATATTTTTATAGCTATTACATTTGTAACATTAAGATATCCATTGTTATCTAATTATTAAATTATATATTATATATACATGAATAAGTCAATATATATATCATTGACAAAATTCGTTGATACAAATTAATATTGAGATGACGTGCTTGCCTATGGTATTATTTTAAAAGATATCTAAATTATTAAAATCAATAAAATAATACTTAATAACAAATATTGCACACAATAATGTAAATGTGATTTTTTTTTGTGAGGTGGAATGCTATTTGCACAACTTTCTTGTCAATAACCAATAGGCGTGTTTGGTAGTTTCCCTGCGAGAAGCAGACCTACTTCACCGTGATGATCTAGTACATAGCTGGAGTCCAGGGATTAGGATATTTAGACGCCAAAAGAAACTACTTTGTTTTTTTTTCTTCTTAATATTAATATCATTCTTTAATGTTTATTTTATAGACATTATTATGAAAGTCGAGATTAGAGAAATAAATGAAGAGATAAAAAAACATATTTTTAATGAAAATTACAGCTGTAATACTCTTTTATATTTCCTATATAAATTACATTACAATACACTAAACCGAATATACAAAAACCAAACTGTGGGTATTAAATCTTAAGCCAATGAACATTCTATTCCAAATAATATACAGATTTCATTTCGTAATGTGATAAAATATAACGCACTTTGAGATTAAAGCACCCCGAACATACAAAGTGACAAAGAAAAAATTGACACTAGATATAATAATGAGATTGGAAAATAATTCCAACAAAAAGCAAGTCGCCAAAACTCAGGTCAGACACTCAGTAAAATGAAATACGTAGCCGGCACCGGCCTTCGGCAAATGGTTTAATATCGAAATGTGATCACTTAGTGCAATCTCTTACAAAGAGAATAAAAAAAACAGGAAGATATGCTTAGCTTTTACCAGAAACCAAAATATGTTTCAACTTTTATCAAACAAAAAAGTGGAATAGAATTGATGTATCGTATTTCAATAAAACCTCTTATTCAGAACACGATAAAGATTCGACTGTCGTTCTGTTTCTACTTTTTATTTGGCACAAAGCAATTTTCTCTCATTTTCCCATTTAAGCAGAGATTTTAGGATCGTCGATTAACGCTTAAATTATGAAATCGAAAGACGTGCAAGATTAATCTACATACTCAAATAAATCAATTATTAAGCTTCAATCCTTGACGTAGAGTTCTCGGATAGGCCATTAATTTAAGCATTAGAAGTATTTTGAAATGGTTAATCACTGCTTTACTGTTTTAAGATGCAGACCTGGTTAGCTCTGATTCTCTGGATTTATATTCTATAAATATTCAGACACTATTAAGTTATTTACAAACATTGTGTTCTATTGCAGAAGCAATTTAACGACTCAGAATGTTGAAACGGCCATTGAATTCTTCATCGTTGCAAAAGCACCCAAGAGGAAAATATTTACGCTTTTTCGAAATGCAGAAATCAAGTAACAAGGAATCGGTTTTAGCGAAGAGCAGCGTTAGGGACCGTCTGTTGAATAAAACGAGAGAGCACAGAGCGGTAATAATGCTTACCTTACTGAAGTATGACTTGGAAATTATAGTAAATACCAATAGCGGCCGTAATTGTATCTAATATACATTTGAATGCAAAGCAGATTTTGGCGAGCAGTCTTATAATACTATTACATATTCCATACTGTTAATTATATATTCTATGATGAACATCTAGAAAGAGATATAATAAAAAATAAAGGTAAAAACAGTTGTTAGTCAGAAATTTGTATTTACGTTTTTTTTTTATAAACGTCTTTCTAGATGTTCATGATAGAGTTATTGATTTACTTTTGCTGTTATATTTTACCTACATTCATTGTCATACAAAAGTATTATAGTGTTAAAAGTAGGTTATTGCAAACGAGCTGTCATTATCAAACCCACGCTGAAATGATACGTTGTATAATCCGCGTATAATACGTTGCTGTGAAAAATTATAAAAAAAAAACAACTCAATGAATTAAATAATAGTATTGAGTATTCAATACTATAATATTCAAAGGTATTCATTTTACCTCGTTTATAATCCATCCGATTTTATTTCGTGTATGAAAACTAATTGCTGTCACAGATAACATAATTGCTACTAAACTTTTTAAGCTGACTTATAAATTTGAAACTGCGAAAGTAATAACCGAGCTCGTAAAAGGAAGTCACAACCACATAAAAAAGATGCCTGTTCAAAAGATTTGATTTTCAAATCATAATTATAACTTCTGAAAGTACGCCATGCTTAAATAGTTACCGGCATTTTTGTACACATCGAAAACTTTGTATAGTAATTAAAATATTACACTGTAGTACTTTAGTTTATGCATTTACATATAATAATTGATCAAAATTAAGTTCAAATGTAGATTGTGTAAATTTTTTGAAAATATGATATACTCGCATGTATTACGTTCTTGCGCCCAGTTAAGTCCCCAACCTAATCACAAGCAGGTCCCACTCGACATTTATTTGCCCCTTTGATCGCTATGAGGCTTAAATTCTATGCAAGTTACACATAAAATGTACTGTTCTTCTAGAGGTTATTTAATTTTGTACTCCTTTGTGGATTCACTGCTGCACATTTAAAATGGAGATTTTTTTTCCACAATATATTCCAGATGCGAATAGAATGTTGCACCGGAAATAAGAACGAAATGCGAAAGAACTCTTTGCTAAAGGTAATTCGTAATGAAAAATTTAATTGTATGGCAAAAACAGCTGTAAAGGTTTTGTATAATATCTGATATAAATATGTATATAACATTCTCCAAAATACGAACAAATCTAAAGTCAAGTGTCGATAAAATCATGATAACTAATAAACTTTGCTGTGGTCTCGACACTGATCTATCGAATGACTCGAGGGGTTCGGGTTCGATCCTACCAAGTACCATTGTGTTTTTCGTTTTTCGAATTTTATGTGTACATTTATCTCACACTCCTATTATCGTCCCCTCGGTGGAGACGTGTATAGGCTGTGATGATAAAACAATTAAAATAACGATAAAATAGTTTATCTCTTAGTGGCAATTACTGTTGGGTGACTACCAACTGTTGGGGAGGAAAGATTCTTGAATGGTATGCATATACCAGGAAACAGCATTAGAGACCTATGTCCAGCAGTGGATCACTTGATTAAGAATGATGAAAATATATAAATTACTTGCTAATCCGGCAAACATTATCATGATAAATAAATGATTCCTAATGAATTTGTAGTGCTTTTTAAAAAATAGGGGTTGATGATAGATGGATGAAAAATTTGGACAGTATTTTTAATGCCACATTACAAAAAAAAAACAAATTGTAAAATAAAAATTAGACAATGTTAGGGGGTGGAGAACCTAAAAACCTAAAGGGTAGCTGATTCTCAGACCTATTGAATATGAATACGCTGAATATATGCTGAAGAAACTAACACTGTGACACGAGAATTTTACATATGAGATTTAAAAAAAAATATCTAAATTGTTTACTATTATTAGAATAATAATTATAAGAATCAACTTTATTTCAAAATTATGAAAAGTAAAAACAAACACAGTATTAAGTAATAACAAAAGCTCGAATTGAGACTGAAAAACATTTTGTAAATAAAACGTTGCTTCACAAATATTCATATTAATACTGAACTGTACCGGGAGCCGGGCATAAATATTGCAAGTAATTACAATAAGAAGCGAGATCGTGGAAAATCACTGGGTAGCGAGTCGCAATTAGTGGCCGAACGCCCAACGGAAATAAATAAGGATATTAGCTTCCCCGCCGCAGATCTCACTATGATAAAATTATATTATTTCTCTCTTGCTTTTATTTGCTTGGTAATTATTGTGTGAAATTCTCTATAGTGCAATGCAAGTCGACATCGACATAGGTGGTACTTTGGTGCCAACGCCTGTTATCTAAAAGAGACGTTCGAGATCAGAAGACACCAATAGTCAATGTGTTTATGGACATATTATTAACATATTTTTACTAGTTTTTTACAAAATTTGTATACAGGCATATAATTACATGCAAATATAGATCTCGTTTTTTATTAATATTAGTAACAGAAACTAGTCAAAAACATTAAACAACAAAATTAGTCTAGTTCAAATTAAAGTAAGAACTACCTCTAAAATAGGAAACAGATAAATTCAAGTGTTCTGTGCGCGTGCAAACTTCCTGAGAATGATTAGAAAAACTTTTTGATAGGACGTCGCTGTTTCTTATTGGTTTAAGGTATTTCTTTACCATTATTAACAAATAGTAAATTAGAAGTACTCATAATCAATTTATACCTCAATGTGGCATAAGTTTCTATTTTTAGTAGCATTGACGCTGACACGTAGAATAATCAACAACAAAAATACTTGAATATTGAATTAAAAGCAGAGGTAATTTTATTAAGCACGTAATCAAATCAGTTTTGGTGATTTGTCCGGCACTGGTTTTCAAAAATATATTGGGTATAATGTACGAGTATACGTCTACCTAATAAGAAGCTTTATACGTGAAAATTTAAAAATAAAATATTTCTAATAATGAACCCATTCCTATTTTATCTGCACTTGGAAAAATGTTATATCTTTATTTTTCATCTAACAAACTTTTACGCAATAATTAAATTGATTTTAATAAAGGTCGAAACCTCAATGTAGGACTGGGTATAATCGGTATATACTGTGACCTAAGACTTTTGACTGCATCAGTCACTACACATATAAATATCAATATCATGGTATCACTGTCTAAGTTTTAATGGAAACATTCATCAAAGGATTCTAAAAGTTATTATTCATAAGATTTAGTTGAGCTAGCATAGTCCCCTCTTTTATGTACCATCTTCGTTTTGTTAATATTAAATATACTTATATATAATATAATAGTGAATAATAATACACCATAGTGAATGGTAGTTTAATAATCGTGTAATATTATATATAAGTATAAATTAAAAAAAAAGGTATCATTGGTAGTATAGCCAATCACTTATAGTTCTCGTAAGGTCCGAACTAAAATTGTCAACTCTCGTAAGAACTATAGTGTACTCGCTAACTTGTGACATAAGATGAAAAATCACGGCTTCCAGTCATATCAGTGTTTGTATTAAAATATTTAATGTTTCATTCTCGACGATTGTTTTATTCACAATAGCCAATAAAATAACTGTATGAATAGTCAAATATTGATAAATTGATTTTCACGAACAGTTTCATAGTCGACGGTGTTTTGGTGTAGCAGCGCAATTGCCATAATAGAAACTACTGAAATGCAAATACGTCTGATTGGATCTCCCAGGTTTTGTATACAAAGTTTATAGTTCTTTATTGGCTATGGCATAGCCGTGATCAAGCATAACGATTCACAATTTTATTTTTACAGCCCTGCACATTGTAATACAATTTCATGTTTTAGCAAACTGTGGGTGAGTTACTTTGTTGTAGCATTTTTATTTTCTTACTAATTATTTATTTTCCTTTTTTTGCGCAGAAGCACTTATTTTATCATGACACATTTATTTTTTCCCCTGAGGAAAATGCATTAAATTGCATACCCCGGCTGTGGCGAGCCGGCGGTTATGTGGGGCTCTCCTCCCCAGAAGGGGGAGGCCTACCCACTAAAAACCTCAGGGATGGCCTTCCTCAGGCATGTAGGGAGCCCCCGGGAACACCAAGCCACCTCCGGAAACCCCCAGCCTCCGCTCCCCTGCCTAGAGGGGAGCCCTCCTCGGGGGAGGCCACACCACCTCCCCCGGTCTCCTCCACCGACGACGCCCCCCGGCCACGGAAGGGGCGTGGTCCATCCCGGGTCGCCGTAGCGGTCGCGACTTCCTCGCGCCCGCCGGCGACCCGCGGCGGCGCCGCAGCTGTGCTACCGAGCCCGGCGCCGCCTCCTTCGAGCGGGATCGGCCATCTCCCGACCCCGCTCGTTCATCATGACACTTATTTTAGAAATTATGACTTACAATCACTTCAAAATTAAACCTAATCTCAAGATAAGTACAATAAATCACTCTATACAGATCGCAGAAATTCAAAAGTCTAAGTCTAAGTCGTAACTGGTGGTGTGAGGTACAGTATACGTTACTGAGTATACTACACATAGATTTACTTGGGTGCTACACATAGGTGCTACGAATTACGCTACGATGTACATTAAAACATTGTACGGTTATTCAGAATGCGTATGGAGTAGAATGTTAATTTAAGGCTTCATATCTGCTCCACGTGTAAGCGCGTACACGTCGATATTTATATTATGATAATTTTAATTATTGTTGTAAAATAACAAATACTTAACATTTATTGAAACTTTAATCTAGTATTTTTTATATTAAGACTTTCTTTGAATGTTAAAAATAAAAATAAACAAAACAAACACAACTTACTATAATAAATAAATAAATATTTGTTACACTTACACCAATTAGCCTAGCCCAAACTAAGCTCTATAAGGCTTGTGCTATGGGATCTAGGGTAACGGATAGACATACATATATTATACATATATAAATAAATTTTATTGAAATATATATCAACAACCATTGACTAAGGTGCAAATGCTCGCATTCATCACACAAACATCTGCCCCCACCGGGATATGATAGCAAAAACATATCTGATTCTTTAATAAATGTGCTCTTTGGTCTGATGGTGATGTTATCTATACTAATATTATAAAGAGGAAAGATTTGTTTGTTTGTTTGTTTGTAATGAATAGGCTCCGAAACTACTAGACCGATTTCAAAAATTCTTTCACTTTTGGAAAGCTACATTATCCCCGAGTAACATAGGCTACTTTTTATCCCGGAAAATCGACAGGTCTCACGGGATGCGCAATAAAGGCTTCGCTCAAAAACTACTGCACAGATTTTCATGCGGTTTTCATCAATAGATAGAGTGATTGTTGAGCAAGGTTCTGCGGTATTTTTTACTCGGAAAAACGGATAGTTCCACGGGAAGCGGGATAAAACCTTCGCGCCATAAACCGACTTCCGCGCATATGTAGCCGTGGGCCTATAGACCCAATCCCGAAATCCACGCAGGCGAAGCCGCGGGCAGAAAGCTAGTATATCATAAAAGCTATTTTAATTAAGATGCAAACATCTAAACACTTTCATTACTCTATCGTGAAGACAAGGCGTAAAATAATTCAAATGAAACAGTAAATATAATTTATATAACAGATCTAAACAATTATCATTTCTAGCTGAGTAAATTGAAATGCGATTACCACTATGCATTTCCAGTCTAACTTTCGTGTGCATTTTGTAATTGGAGTGCCATGTGACCAAAAGCGATTGAATCATTTGAAAATGCGAAGCGAAGTGGATTTCTGACAGTCCAATGAAATAGTTATTGCTACGTCGGAACATATGAGAGTTTCAATTAGATTTATTCAATTTATGTGTTACGATTTTTCCAATTCAAGGGATTCACGTTTAATAGATAGAATCCGAATAAAATTGGAAACGAGCGTTTGAGGACTATCCAATCTATCCAATTTTAATACTACTACAAAGGAAATTTACCTAGTATTTTGCACATAATACGGGCTTCAGAAATTTATTCACACTTTTTGCTTCACTTGAATTTTGTACGCGTTGAAGCCATTATACTTGCCTTCACTAAAAACGCGTTAAAAAGGCTTACATTAACATTCTTCAAACATTGATGTCAAACTTAATATTCACGAGAGCCAACGAGCGTTTGAGCGTTGTGACATTAATCACTAACTGAGGTATCGGCCAGATTATACTGCGAGTGATCGTCAGCTTTCAAACACTTTTAGGCGAATAAATATATTTATCCCCATCATTCTAAAACTTATAAAATCTAATAAAAAATGTCAATGCATGAAAATTACTTTGTAGCCGGCTTAACCATTATGGTGATTAAAAAAAATCTGTTACAGTACACTATTGGAATATTTTAACAGCTTTTTTTGCAGCTATTCTATTTCTAGCCAGTCTGCAACGATAAATGGATATCTATATTTTGTGTGAACATGTATAAGTATTTTCTTATATATTTATAATCTGCATATATTCACCTATATATAGGCAAATGTGTAAACTGCCCATCTGATGGAAAGTCGCCAATCATCCATAGATTTCTATGAGTTTCTGTGGGCTATATGGCAACCCTCACAGTACCACACGAACCTCGTACATATATTGAACTGGTAATGTATATAATAATAAATAAATATTTTCTTATACTTACATCAATTAGCCTAACCTTAAAAAAGCTCTGTAAGGCTTGTGTTATGGGATCTAGAATAGAGAACAGACATACATATACTATATATATAAATATTTTTGAAATATATATTAACAACATATATAAGGTACAAATTTATCAGTATTCGCCATATATATATTTGCCCCTACCAGGATTCGAACTCGAGACCTCAGAGATGGCGACTACGGACTATAACCACTGAATTATGGATGTCGGCGAAATAACTTGTAACATATAACTTTATATATTTAATATGTACAGTCATGGTAGCCAGTTATTTTACAGCTTATTAGTAATCATATCTAATCCTAATCGTAATAGGTTATCAATTTAAAATACGTTTTTTTCAACATAGGTCTTTACATGTACTTTTGATGAGAAAACAAATGTAAAAAAGAACGCCAAGGGTTCTTTGTGAAGTAGGTATTTAGTTTTTAACGTTTATACATATAAGACAAACCGGCCAAGTGCGTGTAGGACTCACGCACAATGGGTTCCGTACTATTGATTTATTAAGTTAATGGAAGCGGTTTACGATATATGAGGCATTAAAAAACAGCTACTTACTAGATCTCGTTCAAAACAATTTTCGTTGGTAGTTTTTATAGATTTAGATTTTTCATTTTCTTATTTTAGAAGTTTGAGGGGGGGACCAACTTTTTTCCACTTTGGAAGCGTCTGTCACGCAAACTATTTTCTTTAGAAAAAAAAATATTTTAGAAACCTTAATATAATTTTTTAAGACCTATTTATAGATACTCCATACGTATATGTTTGATGAAAAAAAAAATTATGAGTTTGAGTTTTAAGTATGGGGAGCCCCCAACATTTATTATTATTTTTTTATTTTTGCATCAAAATATTAATGCGGTTCACAGAATACATCTACCTACCAAGCTTCAATAGTGTAGCTTTTATAGTTTCGAAAAAAAATGTCTGTGACATACGGACGGACAGACATACATGACGAGTCTATAAGGGTTCCGTTTTTTGCCATTTGGCTACGGAACTCTAAAAACAATGAGTGTACTCAGAATTATAATTCAGAAATTAAAAACTTCAGAGTTATTATTATCGTCTTATTTATGTCATAATTTACAACATCAAATTATTACACCTTAAGCAGTTAGAATACAGATAATCTTCTAAAGTTCTTATTAAAACAACAGGTCCATCTATAAAGACATAAGCTGTCTGAAATGTCTAGAAACTGATATCCGTCGCATCCATACATAGACAAAGCTAAGCGTCGACAAACTGTGATATCGTATGTAGGTATTTCGAGTGAGCTTACCACTATAATACGCGATGACAAAGCGCCTTGAGCGTGCGCTTCGGACAAACTTATTTGTTACTGGTGCTGTACCGGATATTTGTGCTCGTGTACTATTGCGCTTTTGTCCGCTTTTATATTTATGAACAATCGTGGTTCACTCTTCTACATAATGAAATAAAAAAAAAGTACGTGATTCTCTCTATTTCCGAGATCAATGTTTGATCAATATTTGTTTAAGTTAGTAAGCAGAAGAAAATAAATATTTTGTTTTCATATTATTTTTATGTATAAACCGGCAACGACAGTTACAGGTAATTTTCAAGGTTAACTCTTGACCTACGAGTATATTTATATATTAAATAATTACTGGCATTTTGCAAATAACAAACAAATAACAAATGGTAACATGGTGAATGGGGCCATGCATACGTTTCTGAGTAGTCAGAAAATTTCAGAAAAAGCGCGACTAGCAGTGCATGAGGGCGTGCTGGTCCCAACATTAATGTACGGAAGTGAAAGTTGGGTATGGGAGAAACGACATGAAAGCAGAATAAATGCAGTAGAAATGAGAGCTTTGCGGAGTATGGCAGGAGTAAAACTGAGTGACAGATTGTAAAATGAAATGATTAGAAAGAAATGTGGTTTGAAAGAGAATATCGTGACAAGAATAGAGAAAGGGATGCTTGGGTGGTTTGGGCATGTGGAACGGATGGATGAAAGTAGACTGACCAAAATGATTTATGAAGCTGGAGTGAGTGGAAACACGGGACGAGGAAGACCTAGGCGAACATATTTCGAACAAATCGAAAGTGTCCTCAAAAAAGGCCAGGTCAGAAGTACCCGCAATCGTCGAGCATGTATGAGAAATGTTATGAAAGTAGATGAAGCGAAAGAGATATGTAAGGACCGTAGCAAGTGGAAGGACGTAATCTCTGCCTACCCCCGTGGGAAAGAGGCGTGAGTGTATGTATGATTGTATGTATGTATTTTGCAAATGTTGACACTATCGTCTTAAATTTTTTCTGTTCCCTAGCTTAGTGTTTCTGAAAAAAAAAATGTGTTGACTAAATCATTTGTAGCTAAACATTAGTGTTTTGAAAGCAAATATACTATATATTGAGTAAGTAAAATGATATAGATGGGCAAATTAAATAGTAGAGCGTTTCACATTTGTCTAATGACATCAGACTGTCATCATTCATATCGTTTTCCATTTGAGTTGAACCCGAAATGGTAATTGCAGGCATTAATACCGATCTAAATGACCTAGCCGCTGTTTCTTGATACGGATGGCATTGATGTGTTTCATTTTGATTTATGTACACTTAACTATCGTTATGGGTAATATATTTGTTGTAAAATTTTACTTTTCATTCTAAAATTTTTCATAGAATATTAATGTATACTTCAGCTTCTTATTAATTTCTGAAATTTTTGTTTATATATATATAAAAACTTGGCACGTGATTAACTTGTATTATGGACACCAAAATTAAGATAAGATTGTTGTTCCGATATGCAGGCTCCGCATAAAAATATTGTATAAAAAATAAAAGCTCCCAGAAGTACTTATGAATGTAGTATTAATAACTATGGAATATTAAACATACAATTCGCCTAATTAAGACGCACAAACTCGTCGAAAACGGCCAGACTACTAGGGTAATTTTTCTTTTCTTATTGATCAGAATCAAAAATCATGTAATCTGCTAAAAGATCAGAATCACTAAAATATTCTAAGGAATCGCAAACTTTAAATGATAGTGAGCAAGACTGACGGCCGTTGGGATGAAAAATTCTTCGCGTATCAGATATATGCTGGGAAACGTAGCTAGTGGCCTTCTAGCATAGCGTTTTGGAAAAGGCAGAAAGACGCTGGATGCTAGCAGAGTAGGACGATCAGAGTGGAGTCAATCAGGGGTCAGGCTTAAGTTCAGCACTGGGCGTCTCTCAGCTAAGATGAAAGAGAAAACACATTTAATATTATGATGTATATGTGGTAAGCAATAAAGTGGTCACACTAATAAAAAAATTGAAAAAAAATAGTTTAGTAGTTATAATAACTAGTATGGTAGGAGATGTTGAATTAAAGTATTTTAGTTAAATTGTACTGTTTGGCGAGTAAATCCAATTCTCAAATCATCCGGGTACACCAGGCGTGCCAAGAAATTTTACTAAATGCTTATGGATCTTCTTCTGGATGCAAAGCCAACGAAGCAAGTAGTTTAAAGAAAATTCAATTGACTGTTTTATAATCACTAATTGTCTGAAAATCATTCTCTATTAAAGTATTTCATACACGCACAATGAAGGTGATTCTATTTAATAAGCACGTGAAAATACGAGTACAGACACAGAAAACTAAAAATGAAGTGTGCTATTATTTACATTCCTGTGCTTGCGGGCTGCAATATAACAGGTGTAGCGGCAGGTACCTAACAAAATCTTATTTGATTGAATGATAATAGCCGCAAGACAAGACTCTGCTTATGTAAATTTGACTCGGTTATTAGACCCTCCTCAGACGATTAGCTGGCGCCTCGCGAAATTGAGAGCTTTATCGGACCTATTCTCATTTTACCCGCTATCATAGCTTTCGTTGGCGCTTTTAGATCTATTTTGCATTACTTTTTATTAAATTAATTCTATTTTATCTAAGCTGGATTATACATGAATATTATATTTGGTAATTTTATTTTTAATTATTGGTATTTTTTCGATTGTAGTGAAAACATTTTTAAATTGATGTTTACTTCATTGCTCTAAAAATGGGCTTATTTTGTTTCACATCCAAATCTTAACATATGCATTTAAGCTGAAAAAATTCGATTGATTTGCAATAACTCGGACTAGGACAAACGATAACAATTTATTTAATTAAGTAATATAATAAACATGAAACATAATAACAAAATCTCAAACAGCCTACTACAAACAGAGCATTACAAGTCTTAATATGCAACTAAAATAAAGCAATAAAGATGAACAAGGCGTTTAGTAGAGAGTAAGTTTTCACCAAAATAGCTCTGGAAGAAGAAACATCAACACAGACCATTACACCCAGTAACGATACGATAACAATTTTGATACAATGGGGGTTGGTCGAGAATATTTATATAGAAACAATTGAAACTCCACATTTGCATAAAAAAGAATAGAATTTATTTTTAACAGCTGTTTTATCGTTTTATTTGATTACAATTACACTAAATTGATTACAATCCTGTAGAAGTGTAGTAATATTTTTAGGAAACGCTTTGATCCCATAATCCTTTGATTTGAATTATTTTATTTTGACTTTCATTATAACATCGATTATTTAAAAATATCTTGCATGGTGCAGGAAGAGTCTTAAAACACTTGTTGGTATCGGAAAGTAAATTACGAAATAGAACTATTAAAATAAAGTTGCCAGTATATTAGTTAAATTATAGACAAAAAATATTGATAAGGCATTATAATAGATTAGTAATAAAAAAATTTGCTTATCGAATTGATATTAATATGTACAATTAATCTGAAGTCTATTTTATATCTTTGTAACTTACAGTTTTATAGGTATTTAGGTACATTTTAATCGGAACATTACACGACTTAAACACACAATAGACAGAATATTCAGATCGTGTTTTCTTGAGCACGCGCGTGTAGGTAGGTAGCATTACGTGGTCTCAAATAGGCACTTATCGGCACCGCAATGAGACGAGCTTCCTAGCTAGATCGCGCCCGAAGATTGCGCTATCACGGCCTATACGCGACTCGCTTTATGCCATAATTGAATTATTACTCACTCACCGAGGTGTTCGAGCCGATATTTATGGTACCGTAAACTGTTGATGTTGAAAATCAACGCAAATCGTGCGCTGATGGCACGTTAACGTCTGACAGCGACTTTTTAAAGGCCCAATCTGGAGATTTTATATTACAAACTCTTTGATGTTTCGATTACTCATCTTTAAGTACGTATATAATATAGTAATGAAATATACATAGATTTGTTATACGACTAAATTAGATAATAAGCAACCGTCTTACTTCAATTTGATTCTAATGACGTAAATGCTTTGAAAAGTGCTACCAGCCAAAAACACAATTGAAACATTATCATCATCATCATCATCATTTCAAGTAGGTACTAGACGCCCACTGTTGGACAAACCCTTCACTAAGGATTCTTAAACTATAATTCTTCTTCTACCACCGATGTTTTAGCACTGGAGTCGCAAACAATTCTAGGTCTACTGTTGAACAATTTCGACGTTTTATTTACATATAAGTTGAATTTATATATTTAGTTTTAATACGGGAACACACTACATTAAAATTTCCAGAATATTAATAACAGAATTTCAATTTTATTTACGAATGTCGGTCTGTAATACCAATCTGTTACATGTCGAATGTTGTGGATGCTTTTACATGTTGGAGATAATTAATAATATTTAATCTCTACAAAATTTGTATTGTAAATACGGGAAAAGCTTTTTGGAATTGATTCTATATGAAATATATTTACAAATAGCATATCTTAAGTAATATACATATTTTCATAATTTCGTGCACCATGGTAGGATCATATATTAATTGCTGATGATGATGTATTGGACATAAAATACCCGGAAATAATAAAAATAATTATTTGCTTAAGCATAATTTGTATACTTTTATATAATATATATCTATATAACGGGATTCATAGAGTTACCTGAGGCGCACGATATGGTACGAGTATCGAAGCTAAACGATGACTAAATAAACGATTTCCAGTCCAATACCAATTGGGTATGGATGGACGGTATAGTCAGGAGCAATAGCTGTGAGCTTTGAATCTCGAAAGCGTTTAGCGTCAAATTCTATGCACATTGTTGGCAAGCAATTTTCACTCAATCCGTCTCGTCAACAAGTACAAACTTACGCAGCGCACGTGCGTCCCTATCAATAGTATAACAAATAGGCTGATATTTCGTCAGAAATAACCCGAATCAAGTTTCAGTGCGAAAGCTTTTGTGTGTGGCAGGTGAAAAAGTGAGCGGCTTGATTTATTCGTACCGGCGCCGCCTATCGGGGGATGATTGAACGTGGGACGTGTTTATACAGAATCGGCCAAACCGTGAAATATGACAACTGAAATACGCTCACAAGTTTTGTATTTTTAATAGTAGTCGCGGCGATCTCGAGACGCGGAGACCGTCGCGTCGCTAGTCGCGCGTTTTAATATTGGAAAATATGAAGTCAGTACGCGAATACAAAAATTTGATTTATATCGGTATTGCACGTTGCATTGTTTTTCGTGCATCCCGCTGGCTATTCTGTTCCTGTCAAATGGATGCTGTTCACTTTATTACTTATATTATTCAGCTTTCGCAGTCATGCTATTTATATCGGCATAATGTTTTACAATTAAATTATTCGGATCCACAGTGTGCATAAATCCTAATATCGTAATTTTTGATATTTCTGTCCATTCATTTATTTTTTTAAAGATCAACAGTATACAATTTATGAGAAGATAAAGTTCCTTTATGTTAATTTATTGTCAGTTATTCGTCTACACCGTATTTGTGGAAATAGTTATTCCAGTATATTTGTAATATTTTACTTAATTTTGAATGACAGCTACGTTATAATAATTTTATAGTAAATTTTATTGTTTATAACTACTTATCAACATTATTATAAAATATCTTTACAGTTTTGTTGAAAATTAGTTAAGAAATTTTATATTTCTCTGACTTTGCTTTTCACGGCTTGTTGAAGACACGTGCTCAAATGCCTCCTGCCGACGCGAAAAAAATCTTACAGTAGAGTAAAAAATTTCATAAAATTATTTGAGGTACATTTTACGTGCAATAATAATGTTTTATCTTTACATGAATATTTTATGTAATTAGTAGACTATAAGATTTACAGAGTTTACGGTAAAGCTGAATATATCACCATTATTATATAACATATACCCCCACCAAGTAACTACCTTATGGTAGTGTTTAGGACCTTACTCAAAGACGCTGGCCCAGTGCCAGTCTATTGACTTTCATATATACTTATATACTTTGACTTTCATAGCAGGTATGCTGGTCATCTCACAGTTTTCTTTTATTTAGAAGCGGCGAAAAATGTGCGTATGAATTTTGAATAACGAATTTCAGGGTTGAATTCCTGACCTTTAAATTATAAGACCAATGCTAAGACTACAGCGCCACAGATTCTCTGTCTTACTTAAATCTTATCAAGGAACAGTAATTACATAGCCACGATGTAAGGCAAGGCGCTTACCCGCGAGTTCTCGACACCGAAACAGCTATAATATGTGTGTCTGTGCGTCGACTGTCGATATTGACTTTGATAAACGAGGGAGTCAGTGTCACCCTACAAGAAGCAACGTCACCTACTTTGGTGCATTGCGGTTCACATCTTACTAACTTTGCCCTTGTTTACACCTAAACAGCATAGTTTTTATAACTAACGTATATTACGTGCAAATATAGTACTTATTTCGATTATTTTATTGCTCCATATCAATGCAAGTAAAGAGAAATGATTTGTTGTGAATTAGATTTTAGAGCAGAAAATTCGACAGTTCTATAAAATATATAATTTCCAAAATTAAGAGAACAAAGTAAAATATTAGATTTATACAAATTGTGTACTCTCAAATTATTTTCTTGATTGCCGGTTTTGATAAGTTAGTGGTGGGTAAAAAGAATAAAGATGAGAATTGATGGGCGCATGAGACAACTGTTGGTAACCTGTCTCTAAATCCTGAAGATTGTAAGTATAGTTAATTAGCAATTTGAGTGAAAAACAAGAGAATGAACTACCTACGTGCAGTTCATTTGTTCGTAGTAATACAGCTTATTAGATGCTTTCAAAGTGAATTTACAGAATATGTTTGCCCGTCCAATTGACATAGAAGTGGATGTGATGTTCTGTAAGTAATTCCGTGCAAAGAAGATATATCCTTACTAAGATAGACAAATAGTAAAGTTTAAAGAAGATTTACTAAACTATAAATTCTAGGGAGATCGAAGAATGGAACAGTTCCTGTTTAATCTTATTATTTCAGAGATACTGTGGGAACTAATACCGAGATGAAATTGCGGTTGTTTTTGGAGAAATTTAATTTGAATTTAAGACATAGTATATTTATTTTTTACATATCATCTTAACCCTTACTGTGAAACGATTTTGCGAAAATCTAAATCTAAAAGAAAAATCTCGTGGATTTTACATTGGGGCTAAGCCTATAATTATAGTACCTCTACTTATACTGAAAAATTGCTACTTCTTGATCTCTTCGAGAGGCCACCCTTACAGAAAAATATTTCGATGATCGTGTAGATGCATTTTGCTAACGAAACATACGTGTGTGTCACTATTTCATAAATAAAATTATTCCACCACTTTCAATAAATATAGGTAAAAGAGAACAATGTCACTAGTAGTAATTATTTTAACATAATAAATAAACTTTGGTTGCTATAATAAAATATGCATCTAGATCATTAGATCCTCATATTTATCATCATTTAGTATCTAATGAGATGAAGGTTAATATACCTTGCCTGTCATATGTAAAAATACTTATAAGGAATATATTGTAGCCCTACCATTATCTCTTAAAACAGTAATAAAATCGTAATGTAGGCGAGATGGCTTGTTTAAATGTTGTTGCAACCCTGCTTTCAAGTAGTCATGGTGGACTTCAAAACTTTTGTGTGGCCACAAATATCAAAAATATGCGTTATGAGTCTCCAGCCAGTGTTAATACATATAAGTATAATAGTATGCTTAAACCGGAAGCATCACTCATGTCATATTTTCTGAGAGAAATACGTACTATTCCATATGCTATTTATATGTATATTGAAAACGTTATGCCCTATCTCCTTAAATTTATAAGATCCATTTAAATTAAGGTAGAATTCACATGTTGAAAAATAATGTGATAGATATTTAATAAATTTATAATAAAATGAACGGAGCATGCGTAATTTTGGGGATGTATGTAACGTTGAATTCTGGCTGATAGAATTTGTTAAAGCTCATTAGCTTTGCTGATTAGGCCAAGGTATTCGATTTTCATAAAAAATAGATGATTTAAGAGTGGAAGTCTTATATCTATGAAAATAAGTTTTTTGAGATACACAATAAATTATTTATAGTTTCTAGTTTTATTTTAGATATATATAATTTAGAAGTATTTTAAGATATTTATTTTTAAGGTTTAAATTATAGTTTTAATTGTATTTTTTAATTTAATTAATCTAGTTTAGTTTATTATAATCTTATACAAAATATGTATTATTAACTTATTAAAGTAAAGTATTTATTAAATGTTTCTACTTATATATTTAAACTGACTATTTTTTTTGTATCTAATTCGATGATTAAAGCTTAGTAAGAAGTAGAAATTGAATTTTTAACATCATTCAGCGGATTTCTTTTTTATTTAGGAAAAATTTGATTCTTTGTTTGTATTGAATATTTGGCTCCAAAACAACTGAAGCTATTGTCATGAAAGTTGCTATTGAATAGTTTGTGATACGCGGGAAAATGTATCGTTGAAATTAATTGTAAAAATTAACTTAATTTTTAATAATTAACGATTTTTTAACTTAGAAATTTTTCACCTCTAGAACTTAATACGGGAATGGACAATTCGAATATTGTAATAAATTAGCATGTAGCACCCACTCTTATGATATTTAGAGGCTTTACTCTCGATGTTGTTGGCGAGAATGTGGGATAAAAAAAATCAAATACCTAATTGAATTATTTATTATATTAGAAAAAGGTCAATCGACGCATGCAATTCAACTGTGTCTCTTCAGCTCTCGACTCAACTGTCAATGCTTCAAGTTGAAAGTCAATGATTATCTGCCTACTTAAAATTAGTCTTATAAAAAAACTCCAAAGACCCGCCATGGCCAACATTGTGTGTGTGTTTTAAGTTGTATTAAAGTATATTGCTCGTAGGACTGAGACAGTAAGTCGAGTAGTAGATATATGTCGGGAAACATAGCGTCCACACCATTCACGTAAACCATGTGAACCCAAGGGGACAACGACGATTCGGAAAATACAGAAGGCACCTGGATGTAGCGCATACACAACTGATCAGTTGGTAGATTCTCGGACCCGGAGACACATGCCGACTGGTATATGTCTCCGGGACCGAGAATCTACCGACTGGTTGAGTGATGATAATGTAAAAAAAAAAAAATATTACGAATTTCACGAATGATAGGTTCATTCGTGGAATTGATAACATTATTAACAACTGCGGAGTTCGCACAAACCCCAATGTTTTTACTTTCTAAAAATAAACAAGTAATATTTAAAACAACCTCTTAATGTTCAATAAAATATAAAGCTTAAATATAATAATTATGAACTTGGCACAAAACACAAACTTATGTAAGGTGTTCGTTACTTATACATTTGTTGCATTTATTACATTTTGTTTTTGTTTTTAACCTGTTAAACCTTGTGCAAGACCTTTCAACCACTTGAACTGCTTCTAGTTAAAGTCAAGCATCACGTGTCAATTTGAGGTAATCTTTTGAAGGATACGACATTGAGTAGACTATCATATCACTCCAGTGCTATAAAAAAAAAACAGAATTTTCTATCTTGTTATTTTACTTTGTTGTTTCTTTTATTTTTAGTTTAGTTTGTTGTATAAGGTAAACATATATTGTTGCGATATAGAAAGGATGAAATGAAAATGATCTTACACCATGTTTTGATTCATTGAATGCACCCATTTAAACCAATGACATCTCTAATATTTATACTATATTCAAGTGGCAGGTTACTATTTAGAGAAAAGAACACCTTTTCTCTTTTTTTTAATTCCTTTAACATATATTCGCAGAAAAATATACTCCCAAAAAACATAATTACACTTACTAAAATTATATCATACTATTAGTAGCATGGGGTCCGTTATAAGCCAAGTACCATTGTACGACATGAAAATGTGCAGTATTAGATGAGTTAGTAAAAAGCTGCTATAACGCAATTAATATATTCTCATAATTTGCTGAATAAATAAAAAGTTATCAAATATTCAATGTAATATTTTTTTTATTATTTAATATCATATATTAGGAGTCTACTATTAGTTGAGAAATATTGTAATAGTAGCAGGGTACTTCGAATAATCTAAAAAAAACACTTAAATCATAACATTTAGGAATGAAAGCATTTAAAAAATAAACCAAATCTTTTATTTAATATTTTAAAATATAAGCTTGCTGTATCTGTAAGAATTAATTTGAATAATTGCTTATTCTGTATCATTTTATTTAAACTACTATTATCCAAAATAATTGTTTTGTTCTAATTAAAACTATGAATTTAATATAATAATACCATTGTAAAGTTCTTAAACGATATTTCTCCGTATCCAATAGCAATGAAAAAATATTTTTGTGTCTTTCCTCCTCGTTCGTAGCGGTCAATAATTAGATCGGGTTCGTTTTTCCGTTACAGCCAACGTTCCGATTGAAATGGTAAGTTATCGTTAAATTGAAATGGCTAACAGTTAACCGGAGATGAAATTATCAAGGGCCCGATACGATAATAAAATATTGTGGTCACTTTGAAGGCTTTTCAATGTAATAGGTTAAGAAAATAGAGCGGAAAATATTACAATTCTTTTGTAAGTATAAAATGACGTAGTGTTACTGTTCTTCTGTTCTGTTCGAATCCTCTATAGATTCATAATGTTTTATTAAGAAAGCTGATATGGTTGAATATATTTAAATGATAATAATAAGGGTTGAAAACTCATTTATGAGTTTGATAGGTCCATAATTATAATTTCAATCATGAATATTTTTTGCTGTTAGACGCCGAACATCTCACGCTCGCTCATGAACATCTCATTCTAAATCGGAAATAATGCCTAAGTGTTATAGAAACGTTTAACTTAAATTTTCACGCGTTATTATCGTTATGTTTATTGTAAACTTTAATTACACTTGTTTTCTTAAATAATAATGATGAGAATAATAAATTATGATAGATAAGCTAGATGAAATTACTTTCTCTTATTATTTATTGGAGAATCATTAGATTCATACCGATGTCTTTTTTATATTATCTTTTTTATTCAAATATGTCTTACATTTTTATTTGTGATCAATTTCTGAGTTAGAGGATCACCGCTCAAATATTGGCTATTGACTATCTTCCACCATGTTAATAATAATTTATAATTAAATGATTTAAATAAAATTATATGCAAAGAGGTTTGAAAATTGAAATAATGTCGTCGTGTCGACTGCCTTGAATAAGAGTTCAGAAGGAAAAGTCGATATCATAAATATACGCTGCATGCAATTCTTTACTCTGCTCGTGCATTCATAGATCCCAGGGAGAGTGAATCGTCTGATATAGCTCGACAAATAAACGTAACCATTTGCATAATATTGGAACGTCAGCAATATAGATGGCGGGAGCTAATTAACGTAATTGATCGGCTTGCCGCTACCACGGAATCAATCGCACGTCCTGCCATTGATTCACATTAATTACCGAAGTGTGTGTCATATATCGTACGTTCATAAAGCGAATGAGTATTTCGATGGAACATGAGTCCGATTTTGAACTCTTCTGATACATGAAAAGCTTTTGAGTGGGTACTCAACGAAAATGTGGTAATTATTCATAGCGCTCTCTTTTGTTTTGACAGTGATTTGCTCAAATTAAACGTGTTCTAAATTGAGTAGTTCCGATCGATTCACAAATTAATCCAAACACAACAGAACACAAATACAGAAGTGATGATGAATGAATTGCGTAAGTAAGAAGAAATGAAACCAACTTTAAAATACCGACTACAGTATAATACTTAGATTGATTTGATTGTTTTAATAGTACTTAATTACTTATAATGTATAGGTTTTACTTGTTTTGCAATATATATTTAATTCCATTTAAATAGTAATAGTTAGTCTAACAACTAAGGGTGATACATTATCTATACTAATATTATAAAGCTGAAGAGTTTGTTTGTTTGAACGCGCTAATCTCAGGAACTCCTGGTTCGAATTGAAAAAATATTTTTTTTATTGAATAGCCCATTTATCGAGGAAGGCTTTAGACATAACAACACGCTGCGACTAATAGGAGCGAAGAAATAATGGAAAATGTGGAAAAAACGGGGAAAATTATTCATCTTTGAAGGCTTCCGTTGCGTGCGCTGCGAAAACGGTTCTAGATACCAAAAAAATATGTATGAAAGAATTATTCCTCTTAAAATAATCTAAAAAATATCCGCGACAGTATACGAGTATATCTATCTTTTAATGTTAACTCATTAGAATCGTTTTTATGGTGATCAAACTTGAATATGTCGCGTTGTCAAGATCGGGTAACAGCTGAGGTGGTTGTTTGCAAAAATAAATATGATGCTCAAAATAACTATTCCACGCGGACGTAGTCGCTGGCACAGCAGCTAGTTCCTAATAAATGATCAAACGAACTTCATAAGTTTTTAAATTTGTTCATTATTCTACGAATCGCTCTTATTTAGCTCACCCCATTTGTTTAGGTTAAATATAGTAAAAATATATTTATATATAGGTAGGTAGGTATTATTGTACATTCGAAATAACCGCCACTACATTATGGTGGATTACTTATTTTATTAATGTTTTCTTAACATTGGTATCAAAAGAAATGGCTTAAATAGAAGAGTTTGGTTATCTATTATACAATAATAATAACGTAAATATCTAATATAGTTGCCAAATATTACAGGCTTTTCACAACACCAATATGGGTTGGGATGGTTCAATATGGGTATCAAATAAAAGGTCTTGACTAATTAAATAACATTATGAAATAAAAACTATTATGCTATAATGAGTTACGTCGTTATAATAAAATTAAAAAAAAAGTTAATTAGTTTTATTGAAAATAAATATTAAAGTGATGTAGACAATGTACTAAAAGCTAATTTGCTAGATCACCATTAGATAACCATTTAACTTAAATATTGATACTCATCTTTGTTTTATTGACTAACACCAAGCTCAAACTACGTGAAACCATTTTAGACAACTTCTTCATTCTTAAGGAGTCCTTTAAAATTTTATAGTCAATAAATTTACGATGACTGAGTAAGTATCAAACTATTTAGATTTCAGTATTAAAAGAAGAGCTAGGAAATCACATTTTACAACGAAATACTCAGATCTAAAGAAGTACTAATATTAACTAACCATATAGAGATATAATATTTTGTATTATATAAAAATATATACATTCAGTAAATAAATAAATTAAAATGAAATATTAATGAAACTAAATATTTAATTAATCAACAAATAATTTCGATCATAAAATAAATAAACAATAAATCCATTGGAGAGGTTAACGGTACTAATGTATTTTTTTATGTACTGTATGCACTTAGACCGGCCAGCTGCTTTACGTACTCGTATAATGTGTGGGTGTGTATAATACTGATCAATAACAATTCAGAGTATTATAACATTTGACTGTGAACTAAATGCTTTAAGGTGATAATACCGATGAAATGAGGCTAAAAAATACTTTGATATGCAAAGTATTGTCAAAGCTTAACAGTGACATTATATTATGTTATAGTAGTGTTAGATAGCGAAACTAATATCACTGTAAAAGATTTAATTTTAGAGTCACGTCAGATGTAGGCTTGTTACAACGCTTGGCGGTTGCCAAGAAAAATCAAGCCTGCAGAGGATGATGATCTCTCAAAAAAGATATGCATAGTTAAGGCCGCCCTTAACTATCCACGTAAAGATCGTTAAAATATATATCTGAATGTATAGTTTTGATTGTTTCTATAATGATGATTATGGTTGTGAAGGTCATTATGGAAAAATAAATATGCCCGGCACACATTATTTTCCTTATCCTAAGTTTAACAAGTTATGAATTGCTACAATTATATGATGTGTTTTGTAGCATCTGACAACTTGTTTCCGGGAATGACTGAAACATTATTTCAATACATTTATGATTTATGTCCAATTTTACCAACAGTTTAATAGAGCAATAATTATCTAACAATCAATATTTGACTTTTAATTACTATTTGGCCAAAATGTCAAGAGTTTCTTAGTTTTCTAAATACCTATTAAATTGATTGTGAAATTCGGTCTTAGCATGCATCAGATTAATTTGCATATATTGCTAAAAACTAACGCAAAATTTTCACAAATCTCAACCCAATAGTGTATGTAGCTAATACCTTCTATCTTGAAACACAGCAAACAACAACGGAGGCTTCGTTTCAAAACATACAACTTTGACATCTGCCAAACCAAAACAAACACAATCCAGCGGAAGGCGGCGGCACACACCCGACTTAAATCAAATAACTGTATTGCTTTTAGCTTTGTAAAGCTTCAAGAGCAATAGCGTCAGTGGCGGATGTTCTCCCCATCCCAGTCTGTAGTCTATGATATTGGTCCACGCCCTTTACATGTTCGCGGGAGATAAAGACGGCAGCACGCGAGCGCTCTGACACGCTCTCCAAGATATCACGGCCGTGACGAGCCACCTAACTGCTCCAGTTTATCCCTTTAATTGCCTTTTTTCTGAAGACTGGCTTTAAACGCAGCCGCCATATCTCCTCACGTCGCAATTACGGAGACGTCTTATGATAAATCTCTCGTAATTTGCATGAGATAGCATACGCTCTCAACTTTCACGCGGAGCTTCCTACTCTTGTCGTTTATTACGTTAGGGAACGTTTCCAAGACTGAGAATGAGCTATTTAACTGCTAACTAGATAACATTAACTATCATTCGGGATGAGGGGGGATCGCCTGGTAATTGAGTGCTTTTTTGTGACTGTCGTGCTGAGTTTGTCGCCAGACAATTTTTGGAGACTTGGAAATAACAATTTCGAGTGAAATGCCTCTTCATACAATTTCTCCGTGCGGAAATAAGACGGTAAGAGGCAAACAAAACAGACGGCACAATCTCCGTGTTGCAACGTGGCGGTTCGGCCGACACCCCAAGGCTGCGCTCTCCGCCAATCTCGACATTTTTTCGTAGTTGCCGGTAGACCGGTGCGCGGCAGAAATTGTTTGCGTCAGCGTACCGCCCTGCGGACTGCGACGGCGGCTATTTGTCGAACGATGCGCCAAAACATCGCATCGCAATCGCACGGAAAAATTATTCCTCGCTAGATTGCTACTCCGCTTTTTGAAGGTGCATTTACTTTTGCACGTTGAGTTTTATATTTTACAGAATACGAGCTAGAGATTGTATTATCTTGTTGGCAAGCTTTTCAATGCAGTTTCTCATTTTACTCCGATGCGAACAAGTGGAACGAGTATTTTTAACGAGTTTGGTGGAAATAAGCTTAATTGGAAAGAATGGAACCTCAAAGCAAAGTTGCAAGTCCTTATCATTCAGTCTTAATGCTCGTTGAGCGCAGGCAAAAAGATGTTTTAGACAATATGAGAAATTTCCTCGCCTACTCCGCTACTAATAAAACTTTTGCGAATAGAGTACCGTGAACATTTTCTTTAATGCTTACCAATGATCTATCTAGTTATGCAAATATTAAATTTCTTAAATATATTTCACGAGAAATTTTACATAACTTATCAGCCTCGATTATTTCAACTTTCTTCAAGATATATTTTCCTAGAAATTTTGGCAGTCGATAATGTTACCTATGAATATATAATGCTATGTAAGAGTTGGATCGACTGAAAATGTTATTTTACGATCAAATTGCTTACAAAACACTTAAAGTTTGTGTATATCATGAATATAATATTAAGTACATAATATTTACGATAAACTCTATTGTTTAAGCTTTTCTTTTGAATATGAATTTATGAAACACATGTTTAGTGTGTTATACTTGGATTAAGTTTATTTCTTTTATATTTCTTACTTGACTGAATCTATAAATGATAAACCCTTGAAAACAGATGTATCTAAGTGTTATTCCTGACGGGTAATTTTAAAACATTTATCGAATAAGCGTTCTGTAATGATTTTTGTATCTGAAATTAATAAGTTTATTTTAAATATATGTTTTGTCTTATAATTTCTTCTGTGCGTGTCAAGTCACATACGCCTAGTGCTATGACTGAACCACTGTATCGAAAATATTATAAGTTCAAATTTTTTTCAATAAAGTTTGTCATTCAGTTTTTATCAAGTTCGGTAGTAAGTAAAATATAAACAGACTTTTGTTTAGAAGAAGCTTTAAAAGTAAGTTTAATAATCAAAAACGTTATTCAATTACAAACTTTTAATACATTTTAAACTTTTAATTTATACTTAAAGCATTTTACTGAAGTCTAAAAAAAATATATTTACAATCTAGCTATATATTATGTCATTAAAATTTAAAACAATTCTATTTAAAAATTTAAGAATGAATTGCGTAAATAGCCAAGGAGAATTGATATTCTGTCGATTTTGGAGAATATTATATAATGTTATAAATCACAATCAAATATGAATTGTCATATCCGATTAATTAATATAGATTAATACTTCAGAACGTACTTCAAATTTTCGTATCAATAGAGTTATGAAATCCGTTTAGAAGCAATAATATTTAAAACGAAGGGTTGTTCGAAAATACTTGTTTAGTTATGTACGTGCAGTTAAGTCACGCATCATAGAAAACAATTTATACCCTCACACAAAGTAATATTTTAATTAAAAAAAAAATGTTGGCATCGTGTATATCCTTCACTTTCTCGAATAAGCATCTGTGTAAAACTATCTAATGAATCTAATGCTTCATGTACAAAAATTTATTTGTAAAAAATGCTGTGCCATTCAATTTAGAAAACATTATAGAATTGCCTTTCTCAAAAGGAAACGTGCAGGGGAAATTCTGAAGTACCTGTACACAACGCAGTTAAAATGACATATAATTTACAAGGTTCTCTGAAGAGTTTCCGTACTCCTTTGCAATCTTAGTATATGATCTAATCACACCAGTGTCTACATGTGTACTTAAATTTTAAATGTAGTTAAGTATTGTCACAAACTGTGTGTAGTTATTAATAGATTTAAGTATTATGTGGTTTTAATGTTCTTTGTAGTTTATTATGGATTATATAAATCAGAATTTGAACAAGAATTTTGTATGGCATATACTTTGCTAGTTTTATTTTATCCTAAATAGTTAATATATCTTTCTTCTTTATTTGTACAGTATGTAACTCGTCAAGCTTTATATCTGCACTACGAAAACCACCGCTATTACGACCGCCGCAAGGTCAACATGTAAAGTCTGAAACGTTGCAGTGAGTACTTTCACGTTTATAATTATCTAGTGTAGTATACCTTAATAATTTTAAGCGTATTTATAAAAAAATATTGTTGGAAAATCCTTTATGCCCATGGGCATAAAGTAGGTCTAACATTAAACTATCAGAATATAATATATTACATATTTTTTGTTTTAAATTTCACTTCATATAAGTTTATAAGTAGCATATACTTTTTATTTCCTATCATATATAGATAATAGAATGTTTACCACTTAAACTAAAACAAAAATTTCAATACTAGGTACTTATTAAGAATAATGTCACTAATACAATACAAACAGAACTGGCAATGAATGAAATACCTAATAGGCGCCGTTATTGCATATATCCGCATTAATTGCCCATGTCCTCTTTTAATGGAAACGCTACATTATATCTCCCCTATAAAGTACGGCCTCCGGCAATATTTCATTGTAAAACGAGTGCCGATATTAGGGTGCCGACGGCGTCCGCCTGTGAGCTGGAGACTCAACTCATCGTTTGCGATGACACCCTATTAACGGAGACCTACACTGGCCAGTCATTATCTTTCATATAAGTCTTCAAAGGAAATTGCGCTATTACCATGTACGTTGTATAAAAAGAAACCGTGAAAGTTACGTGCGATTCAAAAGAAACTGAATGAAAGGTTGTATGCTGATTTCAATTTAGTGGTAACGTCCAATAAAACGTTCCCGATTCATGTGGATCCGAATCTGGAGAAGGCGAAAAGTGTAACCACGGTCTGGACTTCTGAACCATGGAGAGAACTGACATTCAGGTAAGTATATAGGGTGCCAGAATATTAGAAGATAACTGCAAAACTGATAATGATAATCGATAAATATTATTAAACTGATATATAGTACTTTAGAAAAATATATGTCCGTAGTCCTGATTCGATTTACAATTCGAACTGCAAATCTTAATGCAATCATGAAATATGTTTTAAGAAAATGTTTACTCTATTTTAAACGACAACATAAGCCTTATATATTTATTATATTGAAGTTTTTTCATATACGTATTATCATTTATATATTTCTATGTATTATTAGTATCAATTTATCTAATTCTCATCTCTAATCGTTTCTAATTAATACGAAGCAGTTCCGACAGAGATTTAATAAGATTTCAATGGCAAACAAATGAAGAAAAAAACCCGAAACCATACATCACAGAATGTCCACCAAAATAAGATTAAACTAGTTCCATTTTGCGTTTCGTTGCGTCACGACTGACCAATTTAAGTATTAATAAAATGACAAAACGTGACCCGGCCGACGGCCATCATCTATCACGGTCGCCCGTCAAGTGGTGAGGCGATTAAAAAACTGTGCCCGTCCGATGTACGTAACAATGTACCCTCCCACAAATAGGGAAAGTATTTCGGGTACACCACAACCCGCAAATGCTCTAGACAAGGGTGGGATTAAATATTAAAATGGCGGTTAGGAATTTCAGGTCGAAAATTGGCGGCGAGTATGCGTTACGACGTTATCAGGAGACTCGCCGATAATTTTGCCCTGAGTGCCGAGTTTTTTATTAGTTTAAATTCTTTTACATACTTTTTGAATTTCAATAATCCATGTACTTTGTGATTTATTCTAATTTTCATTAAAGATAGCCTTAAACCTATAAGATAATTATACGTAGTTAATGCTTTGTGTAACAATACAGACGTGTTAAAGTAACTGTCTAAATATAGCGAATAGACTCAGGGGGCGTACTCTTAAAAACGATATTCGATATATCGTGGATTTCATCGTGTCGTATCCTACTCTTAGTTACTATTGTTTAAAGCATTCCACCGAACGATCGAACGAACGATATCAATTTTGACATAAGAAAGCCTCGAATGATCGTTGCCGTAAGTCGTTGTAATTATCGTAAATTTGATGTTTATTTTGCGAATGTTCGTCTGTCAAATTCAATTCATCGTTGTCATTTGAGGCTTTCTTATGTCAAAATTAATATCGTTCGTTCGATCGTCCGTTGAAATATTTTAAACGATAGTAACTAAGAGTAGGATACGACACGACGAAGTCCACGATATATCGAATATCGTTTTTAAGAGTACGCCCACAGTACCTGTTACGACACAGCATTAATGCAACAACCATATAGCGTCGATGAAAACGTGAGACAAAATCGATGCAAATTTGATCCAGTATCGATGCAAATTTGATCCAGTATCGATGCAAACGCGTTTCAGCATAGATTCAAACCCGATAAAACATCTATGCAATCACGATATAGCATCAACCCGCACATATATGCACGCTTTATACAAAAATTGATAGTAGACCGAAAAAACAACTTGTGAGAATGAAACTACTCATAAAACCACACGTGGAAATAACACGTGATAAATATAAATAATAGCAACATCGCCATTAGATCAATAAAAAAATGCATTATTTTTCAAATGGTATCCTTAAGCATATATAGTTTTTTAAATTATATTGTTTAATTGTATATATTTCAAAATTTGAATTAACATTTACTCAAAACGAGTTTAACTTATTTATAACAATATATATAGCGTAGAAAAGCAAAAAAATATACTCCGGAATGGAAAATTATCAAATTGTTTTCCTATGTAATTTAAGTAACCAGAATACTGGTTATTTAAATTGGTCTCAATGTATATCACAAATTCCAAAAGGCATTTTGAAAGATAACACAAAGTTTAATTACATCATGCAGAGTGTAGCCTAGACGTTGTTTAATGCAATATAAATGTTCATAGGTGATTTGCAAATTAAAATCAGCTATGTAACAATGTTCGTTACAGCAAGTCAAACAGCCACATGGAGGGAAGGCGCGCCGTGTGCGCGAGCGATAAGGGTAACTAATGATTGATATACTCACACGTCTAACTACTGACAGGGTGAAGCCCGTTGACTTCAAAATTGTTAATTAATATCGTTATTATTTAGGCGACTAAAGTTACTGCGTTGTGTTGCTAACAAGAGCAGAAGAACGTAATACTGCATTAATATCAAAATCTGGTGTTACGTTTTAAAAAATTACAGTAGCAGCTAGTATATTTTCAATATTTAAAATACACACTTGAATATAATCCTAAATCATCATCATCATCGCAGCCCATGTACGTTCCATCGAGGAACAAATGACCCCCTACCTATGTTAGGGCTCAATTAGGTCTTAATCAACCACACTAGCCCAATGTTAAATAAATATAGAATGATGTTTTTATTATATTCTGGTATGTATTGATACTATTCAATAGTGAATCATACTAGACTCTATAACAAGCGATATCAAACAGTAATATTAGAAACAATTTCGAGTACTTAAATGAATAAAGACTATACTAACTAAATTAGTTCTTTCTACGAAACGAATAAAATATAGCATCAAATATTTCGAATCCTGGAGCTCTGATTGACAACGGTCTGTGGTTAACGGTGCGTGAGAGAGTAATTTCTACCGCTAAACGTTTTCTTCAATCCTGATTCCTCTCTGAATGAGTAGTACTAACGCTTTGGATGCAAATTTGAATCGCTAATGCTTTCAACCGCAACTTTTGTTTGAACGGTACGACTACTTCTTAATCCGAGCTCGTTCAGTTCTTTTAGAATTTACCCTGCCATTGTTTCTAAGTAGTAAATTGTAGCCTTTGTGGCTTATGTTGTTCAACTGCACAAAGAAATCAGTGATTTTTATTGCTCTAGAAATATTTAAGTGATAAAACATTTTAAGTTAATCTTATTTTATTATCAATCAACATTTTATGTTTGTACGTTTTATATGTTCATTCGGTGGCGGATTTAGACTCTATGTTACCTCTAATTTCTAATCTGTAGGTGTTATAAGAGTTGACTTAGGAAGTGACCGCAATTGTATTATAGTATGGTATATATTTGCTCCTTATTATATTACAATTTAATAAAATTTGCGCATATTGAATCTGTCAGAGTCTATTGGAAAAACAAACATGATTATATTTATTTACACAAATAATCCATCAGGGTAGCTAAAGTTCACATCTTGTATAATATCGTCAACTCTCATTAACATTTTCATACACGCTTAGCGGTAAGAGTTACTTGCGATATGAGTATTAATCTTTTCTTTCTTCAGAATAACTAACCAACCTTACCAATCCGCTTTCAAAGAAATTTATTTCATCATTTCATTCAGTGTTATGATATTTTATTATAATATTCACATAGCTAAAACTATCCCAACGTTGTATTCTCTATTTTTCTCATTTTATCCGCCCTTTCAGACACTTGTAACAATTAAGTAAATTAACAATATAAATACCGTGGTTTATTGTTAATTTACTAGACACGTTTCGTATTACATTTGTATAATCTCCTTTTCTGTAGTTTCAATAGAATGAATATTTACCCATCCTCGGCTTAAGCTATTTATATAGATTACAAAAAAAAAAATAGCTTACGCGAATGCATTTTTAAAGGAACGTTGGAAAAGTTTCAATTCTCCAGATTGACTATGAAATCCAGCAAAGCACTGAAATGAACAGAAATACGTGAATCGTGTGGCTGCTCTTGAAAGTGGCAAAGCGGTTTGGAATTTTTCAGGTGCGAATAGGATAAAAGTTCCGGGCATGTGTAATGTTTTGAACTCTCACGTTAAAATCAATAAGTTACTTTTCTCTTCTAACATTTTTTACTTTATTATTGATGTTGCGTTTTCCCGAACGCCCGTTATTTGGTTATATTATTAACTATATAATAATATTGCTTACCGGTCCGTAGTTCTGGCTTGGCTTGAAAGTGTGTTTTGTGTGTACTAATGTGCCCTACCGTATGTGGTTATAAATATATACCATATATTACAATACTTGTAGTATAAAAATAGGAGAACGCGTGGCCGACCACTTTTCCAATCCAATCTGATATCCAAATATTAGTCCAATGGTATATTTAAATACACTTCCGTAAATATAACTCAATAAAAATGCCGTGAAAAAATCCGAAGTGACAGTCAAGTACCGAGACCGTAATGTCAAAATCTTTTTTTTTATTACTTTTTTAAATTTCCTTTTCCGCGGTCTGAAACTCATAAGTCCTAAACAATCCCCCACCCCGAGATGAGCAACCCTCATCTCGCTAGTCTACCGGTAGACGGGACAGGGTTGCCACCGCACGGCGCATCACAGAGTCGCCGATCGAGACCTCTGCGAACCGAGGTACACCGTCAGAGCCTGGATAAAGCTTCAAAATGCGTCCTCTACGCCAACGTAGAGGAGAAAGATTTGAATCCTTAATCAGGACAAGATCCCTACCCGTGCAGGAGCCGTTTTATCTGTCCATTTCAGCCGCTGCTGCAACATGTGCAAATACTCCGAATAAAACCGTTTATTAAAATTTTGTGACATCTGTTGCAGCATTTGAAAGCGAGAAAGTCGACTCAGTGGTACATTCTCAAAGGGATACTCAGGAGAGAGCTGCAAGGGGCTGGCCGATGAGGAAATGACCCGGTGTCAAAACCTCCATATCGTTGGGATCCGAAGAGAGTGGGCATAAAGGCCGTGAATTTAAAGTTGCTTCCACTCTGTAAAAGACCGTAGTAAGTTCCTCGAACGTAAGAACCGTTTCCCCAATAACACGTCTCAAATGTGTCTTAGCCACCTTCACGACAGCCTCAAAGATGCCTCCCAATGAGGACATCCAGGAGGATCAAACTTCCACGTAATGCCCTGAGTAGCCATTGCTTGTCCCAAGTCCGTACTATGTTTCGTTAAAAAATCATGGACCTCCTTAAGATATCTGTCAGCACCCTGATAATTTGTGCCGCAGTCCGACCGTACCAAACTCGGTAACCCCCTCCGTGAAACAAAACGTCCGAACGCCGCGATAAACGCTTCCGTACTAAGCGAAGATACTATTTCTAAATGTACTGCCTTCGTTGACAGACAAACAAATACACATAAATAAACTTTGTAAGTCTTAGAGGTCCGCAAGTGAGAAGCCCTGACAATAAAAGGACCAGCGAAATCCGTACCGACACCGTGAAAAGGTCTGGTGACACTAACCCGATCGCTAGGTAGGTCACCCATCATAGGCTGCATGGTGTTAGCCTTTAACCGATAGCAAGGTATACACTTAAATATAACCGATCGGACGCACCGTCGCGCCGATAGTATCCAAAATTCCCGCTGAAGAATAGCAAGCAGTGCCGTACAACCTGCATGCGAGTTAGTAATGTGCCGATCACTTACTATCAACTGCGTCAAGGGTCCGTCCTTGGGCAGCAAAAGGGGATGCCTAGCCGAATACGGCAGCTTCGAGTTGCGCAGCCGTCCGCCAACACGAAGTAATCCTCGCCATCAATGAATAAGTTAAGTTTCTGTACGGCACCCTTTACCCGACCCGTCGTCCGTAACGATTTAAGCTCGTCAGAAAACCGTTCCGATTGTACCCGTCGTACCCAAAACATGAGAGCAGCACGCCGTTCGCCTGCCGTCAGAAACAAAGATGTATTTCTTACAACCGGTTTGCGAGTATTCGTTATAAACCGACGCATCCATCCCGTAACGGCCAGTAATTTATTAAGAGAGCTAAACCGCAGTAAAAGAGGGTTTGTGACGATTTCTTTCTCCACAGCCATGACACGCACACAGGGCAGCGGATCCGATCCGATTAAAACCGTAGGGGGCCATGACGACTCCGGTGCCGTCAACCAAGCAGGTCCCCACCAAAGGTTATGACTCACCAACGAGGAGGCATAACAGCCGCGAGAGGCCACGTCGGCGGGGTTCAACTCGCCGGGTACGTGCCGCCAATTCAGATTCACTGACGAGTTTTGAATTTGCGAAACCCGATTCGCAACAAATGTTTCCAGCCTATGTACCGAGGTCTGGAGCCACGCCAAAACAATTTGGCTGTCAGTCCACGCATAAACGTTGCCTATGTTAATGTGCTTCCCGAGTGTATCACAAACATGATTCAATAACCGAGTAAGTAACGCAGCTCCCGAGAGCTCCAATTTGGGTATGGTTTGGCGGTTGCGTATAGGAGCCACCTTGCTCTTCACCGTGATTAGATGTAACGCTACTGAACCATCTGACTGTATCGTCCGAAGATATACGACTGCCGCGAAACCCGATTCCGAGGCGTCACAGAAACCGTGAAGTGACGCATGATACTTCCCCGGTGGAAGTATTTTACGAGGTATGACAACCCTTCCGATAGTGGGTAACTGATCAATAAATGCGAGCCAGTCCGTTAAGAGTTCAGTAGGTAGGGTCTCATCCCACTTAAGCTCAGCCAACCATAACCGTTGTAGAAAACATTTAGCCCAAAATATTATAGGAGCGATCCACCCGTTAGGATCATAGATACGAGCAACCGTAGACAGGACTAGCCGCTTAGTCCATATTTTTTCCGTTATTGTTAAAACCCGAAAGGAAAAGATGTCAGGAACCGGTAAATACTGAACACCTAAAACCGATGTTGAACGAGGAGAGTCCGGATTCTCAAATAACAATGGATCTTGAACGTGATCCGCTGGTAGTCCTTCTAAGAGACGTGGACTGTTCGAAATCCATTTCCGTAGTTCATAGCCAGCCGTTGCCAATAACGCTATGAGCTCGTTACGTAAAATTAAAGCCTCCTGTTCGAAGATCCACCCGTGATAACGTCATCGACAAAAATTTCCGACTCTAAGACGTCCGCCGCACGAGGGAATCGAACGCGTTCCCGTTGAGCGAGTTCCAACAAGCACACTGAGGAAAAATATAGCTAACAAAGCCACAATAAAAACGTTGTCAATATTTTTTTGTATTTGCATCAAAATACATAGGTAAAGAATATAAATTAATTTATCTATGGCCACAAGTTTTTTATTTCAAACTTTTATGAATCTGTGGACAATACGTTATTTGTCATTTTATTTAAGTTATAGTATTTATTAACACTGTCGCAACTTTACGTTGTCAACGATTTCCATATTTTGTCGATCTATCAAAATTTAAAATTGTTTGATTCACAAAAGAAAATAATAGCAAAGTGCCTTTTGTGCTGAGATACATTTTTAATTATTAACTTTGGCGTATTGACAAAGTAAGTGGCATGAATTGGCGGCGGGGGGAGCTAATGATTTAACGAACTTTGTCAGTTGATCGAAGTTTTATTATGATTTTGTTTCATTTGCCTGTGATCGTTGAGCGCGTGTGAATATATCATTTCGTTTTAGCGGTTTAAACACCTGACAGGATTACAATAAATTGCTATAATTCCTTTGGTGGACCAAATCAGTATACCGGTACCGGTTACGTGCTACGAATCAAAAATCACATAGGTTTTTAACCACTTTGAGAACTATTTTAATGAGTGACAATTGCGAGATATTCAATATGGACGACGAGGCCCTAAGGGTATTTTTAATAAATGCCGGACTTAGTCATCTGACAAATAAAATGTTGGGTAAGTACCACCTTGTTATCCTGTTACCCATAAGGTTTGCTTACCTCAGCGGTCCTAACCCTAAATTAATTGCGAAATATGTGCTCTGAGCAAACTTTCCAACCTGAGCAAAGAAACTTACGTTAAAAGGTAGATTTGTAACCTTCTGCAACTACTTTTCAAAATCAGTCAAAATGTATAATCAAGTGCAGGTCTAGTACCTGCACTTGGTGTCAGCTTCTCCAGTATACCCACCTTTTTGCTACTCTGACAAAGGTAGTGCACTCTTCTGAACCTCTTATACAGGTAATTTGTAAGACGTTGGCTTTAATTCAAAATAATAATCTACTGATAATTAGTAGTGCATACCCCAAATATGAAGCAAATCGGTTGACCTTAAATATTTGCTGTTCTGTACATTTTGGATACGTTACACTTGTATGGAACAGAAAATGTTTTAAGGTCTACTACGATTTGCCTCTTAATTGGGGCATGCATTATTAATCATCAGTAGATTATTATTTAAAATTAAAGCCAACGTCTTACAAATCAGTTTCAGAAGCGTGTGCTTCCTTTGTTAGGGTAGCAAGGTTGGTATACTGGAGTAGTTGACTGTTTTGCCATATTGACAAAACAGAAAGTCACCTTAGCAAAGTAAAATTGTTAAAACAACAAAATAAAATTTTGCTCTTCTCACAAAGTTAATAAAAATTGTATTTGTAACAACGTTTAACATTGCTAATAAATGTTGCTGTAATCACAATAAACATCTGACAATAAAAACTTTGTATCTATATCAATTTGCTTTAAACGGTTGTGTGGGGTTAAAGTTTTTTTGATACAATGACAATAATTTTCTCTCAGTGCACCGCATAGCCATCCAGGGGCTAGATTTCAAACCGTACGTGTTTGTGTTCAGTTCGTAGACGCTAATGGGTGAGACGGGTCCTCGCGCCAAAGAATCAGCTGATACCGTCTATCAGCCTCATCAATCACCGTTTGCCGGAACATCATGCGTATATCCGTCGCGAAGACCACCTGGTGTCTACGAAAGGCCGAAATAAGATCCGAAATATCTTTATGTAGTTTAGCACCCGAGTGCAGGATTTGTTCAATGAAACACCGTTAGAGGAAGGGGCCGACCCGTCAAACACGACCCGTATCTTACCGCTATCCGATTTAAAAACCGCGTGATGTGGTATGAAATAGTGTTCTTCCGATGAGTAGTCCCTCCGTGCCAGGGACATGTGACCTAATTGTACATATTCCCGCATGAACTCAATGTATTTGTTGCGAAACTCTGTATCTCGCTTCATGCGACGTTCCATAGAAAGCAGGCGTTTCTCAGCAGTGAGGTAGGACTGCCCCAGCGGTTTGCGAATGCTCACAAGGGCAACCGAGTAACGAAACGACCGTTCGGTAACCGATAAACATTTTCGATAAAATGGCGCTCGCATTCTTCGTCGAGCGGGTCCTTCCGTGAAACCGTGGGTACCTCTTCTGTCTCCCAAAAACGCTGTACTAAATCCGAAAGAGAAACGCCCGTAAAAACCGTATCAGAAACCGTATCATATGCTGGGCCATAATCATATATCCGTAGTGCGATGGTATAGCAACCAAGCCATTATTATTTAAATTTATAGTGCGTCCGGTGCACAATAATTGACCAAGCACATCAGTACCAAGCAACAAATCAATTTTTCCAATATTTAAAAATTTTCTGTCAGCCAAAGACAGGTGAGAAGCCGAGTTCAAAATTTCCGAAGGTAATTCCACCTGTGGATGTTCTCCTAAAATATCATGCAACACTAGTGCTGTAACTGTAATAACAGGTTGAGAGACCGATTCTCCAACAATGTTAAAGGTACATTGACCATACATGTGACACGAGCACATCACCTATGCCACGAACCGAAATTTATTATTAAATATGTATAGGCCTAACCGTCTCGCCAAATTAACTGTTATCATGCAACCTTGCGAACCCGTGTCCGCTAGAGCCCGTGCTCTAACATAAAAACCGTTAATATCACAAATCCTTACCGCAACGGTAGGCAATAAAATAGTATTTAAAAAGGTTGCATTTGGCGAGGCGGCGGCGACTACCTATTCTTGAACGTCACTATGAAATGAAGCATTCACCCGATTAAAAACCTGGGCTGCCGACAGCGCCAGAGGGTTATATGTAGGGGGTCTCGAGCGCCCCAATGGTGCCCGAGTCAGGTGCCAACTGGCATCCGGTGTCCGGTAACCAACCGGATGACCGAAAGATGGCGGCGTGTTCCTCAATCGCGGCCGTTCCGCGAGTGGTGGTGAGAAACCCCTCGCTCTCGCTGCATACGAGGCCGCAGACGCATACTGTTCCGCAGTGACGTCACGAGATTCGTCCGCTTGAATATGCCCTATGCCCGCTGCATAGGTGCTTGTACCATAGGCCCGGTGCCTCCCCCACTCGTATGTGGAGATGCCTGTGAAGTAGGCCTAAAGCCACCCCCACCCGTATATGGAGGTGTCGCGCGCACGTCCACCCGTCGAGGCGACGCTCGTCCAGAATGAGGAGGTGAAGTCCGTACTTGTCCGCTTTGACCCCCTCCTGAAGGAGAACCAATCCGTGCCGCTGCAGGCCTAACTCCACCATTCCTATTCAGGCATAACATCCCGTGATGTTTGCCGTTACAATGAATACATGGCCGTGCCACTGCACAACTATTAACAAGATGATCCCCTAAACAAAAATAACATAACTTGTGATTTTGCACAAAACGCCTCCGCTGTTGAGGGGAACAATTTATAAAATGTTGGCATTTAGATATAAAATGGCCTATGATGCCACAAAAGGTGCAACCAACCCGCTTGGATTGCAAACATATTATTAATAGTATGGTCCGATGTAGCCATACCTACCCTAGTCCCCGAGTGGGTGGCTAATCCTACCCTGACTGAATACAGGTCTTCCCTGACTGGACACAGGCCTCCCAGATGGCCCTGAGGTAGCCGTTGCAGGAGGTGAGCCTACATTGTCAACAATCCGTGCTTCTTCCTCCAAGAAGGTCAAAAGGTCAATAAATTTAGGCAACGGGCTTGCCTCATCTCCGCTTCCATATTTTTGTTCAAATCTTAATTTTAAATCAGAGGGTAACTTATTCAATACAATATGGAGCAACAAGAATGACCACTCCGTTACTGGTAAATTTAATTTCTCCAAACAATTATAGGCCACCTTTAATGGATTTAAAAAATCATCCCTTATAAACATGATATTCCTTAAATAAGGCAAATTTAATATCTTTGCCACATGGGCAATCCGCAATTAACCTAATATTTTGATATCTGCCCATCAATAGCGCCCTTGCAGTCTCATATATTGTTATCTGTTATGGTTAAATGTGAAATAACCTGGTGAGCGTCTCCGATAGACAACTCAACAGATAACTTAATTTTTGTGAGAGTGATATATCCATCCGACAATGTACCAAAGAATCAAAAATGTTAATAAATGACATCCAAGTTTCATACACCAGAAATACTTGGGCAAATTAAATCCGGCAATCTAGTATAAATTGAGGCATTACTACTTGACTGACCCTTAACCGTGGACTACTGGCCAGATCCAAGTTCCTTACCGCCTGAATAATCTGTCATAATATTCTAAGGCATTGCTTGTAGTCTGCCTGAGCTTGAATCAACCTTGCCTGCAAAGTTTCATTGTCTGGATTCATGTCAGCCCTATCATAACACATTTGTAAAGCTTGATCCAGGTCCGCCATGTATCTGCTCGCATTTGAAGCCCGTCTTTCAAAGGCCTCAACCCTGTCTGGTCTACTCACCAGAGAAAATGCGCTTACCAACCATTGTAATATGCGACGAATTTCGTTGTAACCGTCCGACATTTTAATAATTAAAGTAAATACAAAACAAACAGAAAAAAAAAAACAATACCTAATATAACCCCAAATTAAATTTAATGTAAACCCGTTTGACACGATGTCAAATATATTTGTTACGCATATAGTACAAATTTACAAAATAACAGGTCCGTAACCGAAAAGTAAACCACGCTCTGCTACCAAAAAATGTTGCGTTTTCCCGAACGCCCGTTATTTGGTTATATTATTTAACTATATAATAATATTGCTTACCGGTCCGTAGTTCTGGCTTGGCTTGAAGTGTGTTTTGTGTACTAATGTGCCCTACCGTATGTGGTTATAAATATATATCATATATTACAATACTTGTAGTATAAAAATAGGAGAACGCGTGGCCGACCACTTTTCCAATCACAATCTGATAATATCAAATATTAGTCCAATGGTATTATTTAAATACACTTCCGTAAATATAAACTCAATAAAAATGCCGTGAAAAATCCGAAGTGACAGTCAAAACCGAGACCGTAATGTCAAAATCTTTTTTTTTATTACTTTTTAAATTTCTTTTCGCGGTCCGAAACTCATAAGTCCTAAACAATTGATGATGTTAGAAAATATATGATATTGTTCAATTATATTTTATATATTACTAAGTGTTTTACCAAGATTTCTTTATTTTATCAGAAAAACAATGACGACTACTGTCGTCGATATGATCAGGGCTTTTCAAAAGCGTTACTAACTCAGATGAAGCTCTACAAAGTATTATTAACCTATATTTTCTTAAAATTAAAGCGATTGGGTTAAGGGTCATAGCTTTTGCCCACGGCTACATATGCGCGGAAGACGGTTTATAGCGCGTAGATTTTATCGCGCTTCCCGTGGGACTATCCGTTTTTCCGAGATAAAATTATCGAAAAACTTGCTCAAGAATCGCTCTATCTATTGATGAAAACCGCATGAAAATCTGTGCAGTAGTTATTGAGCGAAGCCTTTATTGCGCATCTCGTGGGACCTGTCGATCTTTCCGGGATAAAATGTAGCCTCTGTTATTCTTCATCCCTTCAACTATCTCCACTTAAAAAATCACGTCAATTCATCGCTCCGTTTTGCCGTGAAAGACGGACAAACAGATAGACACACTTTCCCATTTATAATATTAGTATGGATACCCAGAAAAATGACTTCAAACTCAATAACTTAAATAATAAGAATGTTAAAGGCTCACTTTTATTGCACAATAATTGCAATTTTCGTAAGAAGCACTGACATAAAACTAATATTAGTGTAAAGACGTAGGTCTTATAAGTAAATATAAATAAATATGTTATGTTTTATTATATTAAAATCAAATGATGATTAAAATAGGAGATAATTATTTAGACCTTCAAAGTTTCTTTTGCCTGTTCTTCTCGAGAATATTCCCAATTTCGGAGTATACCCATACTCGGAAATGAGAGATATAGTTCTTTTTTCTTGTACGTACAAGGTTAAGTAGCGTTACCTACAAAGATTTATGTTCTATAAACTTAACTTATGATTCAACTTTAGAACTTATGATTAAATTATGGCCAACCTATGGGTATGAAAATTAATTTATGAAGTTTCACGTTGAAGATTATTTTGGTGAAGGCAAGAACTGTGTTTGTACTCGAGCCTTGCAGGCAAAAAATGAATTTTGAGTCAAGCATCACCATCCGCTGAGGGAGTCCCCTGGAACGAGTAGAGTCAACAGGTTATTCGAACGAAAAGGGGTGAATCAGGCGTATGGATTGCAACACATAAATAAAATATTAGAATAAATGCATTATACATTGCCATCTTGTCACATAAACCACATAAACTATTATATCATAATTTGGGCACTGTAATTTTACATAAAGTGTCACATGTTGGCAATGGGTACTTAGGTTCTCTGGGGTTATGCTGCGAACCTCACAGGAAGCTCTTGCACTACAGGCAACTGTTGTTCTGTTTGTTAGTCAATATGTCGCATAAAACATGATACATATAATCAGCACATGATGACGAGGTACTGATGTCTGATCACAATAAAACAAAGACTGCTGTTTTACGGTTACAGATGTACTTAAGCAGACAACTTTGGCATGTGATCAACACAATTAGTCATCAGGATATATGTAATTTTCAAATACAAATAACTCACATAATGAATTTATAAATGTCATATGCGATTGAATGCAGTGATGATTTCTTTCTTGATAATACTATCAACTTACTATTCTAAGTAAGTTAGATATAGCTCTAAACTAATCATTAAAATCACTTATCCCAATGTAGGAGATACAATGAAGGCTGCTATCTCAGAGCGGCATTATTGAGTGACTTGCAGCGTAGAGAGCTCATAACTATTATCCAGGGGCGCATAAGTTTCGCAACCGCAATCTGAACAACAATCGAGGCACATATCATTTGCAGGTTTGTTGTTTCTTAGCTCTGACTTTAGCAGTGTTTCTAACAAACGCAGCCCTTGTTAAATATATTTAACATTTTGAAACAAATATTGAATAAAAATAGTATCTATTTTAAACAGCAAAGATGAATACATAAGTTAAGGAGTGTTCTAATGAATAGGTTTTCAGAAAAAGTCAACAAGTTTCTTTCTTCACGTACCTTAGTTTATTTTGTGTTTACATTTAATCATCATATGGGATGGAGTATACATAAAATATACTCATACTCTATCTTCATGGTGCTTTGAGATAAAATTACGTCACGATTAGTGGGGTGAAAGTAAATATTAAAACTTTTTATTAAAAAAAGAACACACTAACAATATAACACCGCTTAAAATATTCAGATTTATATAGAGGACTGAAATTGAACTAACTATTAAACTTTGAAAATCATTGCTTAATATTTGAATTGAATCTTATAGCTTGTTATATATAAATTAGAAAGTATATAAAAATAGAGTACAATACTGAACTATTTACGTATGAATTAAGAATAAAATTTACAAAAATTCGAGGCTAAACATCTGCAGAACCAAACGGAAATCACCACATTCCGTGATAGTACACAGCAAGACTCAATTTCATTACACCCACCCCAAATAGTTATAAGGAACTTTGTTATTTGGCTGTCAGTCAGCTTTTAAAAGCCCAACAACAAAGTTAAAACGAAGTAATTAAAAAAGAAAACACAAAATACTTACAAAGTCGGAAGCTCGGCTCTCTTCACTTAAATTACTTGCGATTACACCGCCAAAACGTTTAATGAAACACGTTAAATCGCGCCAAGTGGCTCGTCCGCCCCCGCCGCGCCAGCGTAGCCCGCCACGCTCGCTGTGCCTGCCACAGTTGGGCAACTTCGCCACTTACTGCGGTGGCTGGTAGTTTTTCCTCAAATATCTTAGCCGTAAGGAGAGTTGGAACTACTTCCACAAAGTCCATTAAAGACTATAAACTCACGCCCTGTGATTACGAATGCCGCCGATTCGGGCGGCCGTTTTTGGGCCGATTACAGACTTTTTAATTGAAATTGTGGGCAAGTGCGTTTTAAAAGTACTGCGAGTATTTTTTTAAACTGTTTCAATTTCATTACATTAGCTGTCTCTATTGTACTGTTTGCTCTTTTGATATAAGCCTAGCATTACTTTCTTGCTTTTACTAGCTAGCTTTGTAAGTCGATTATAAACATGGACTTCACGGATAGATAACAACATGTTTACAAAAAAATAAAGAAATACTAACTTCCATATATCTCTACAGCCAAAACAAGTCCGTCGTCAAATATTGTTTATATTTCATGAAAGTTTGTCCATTTCTTTTAATTCCATGATAAAGGTAAAATACGACATGTGATTAAATAAAGAATTAAAATTAATTAGCGTATTTGAGTGGATGTCTTTGAGTGGTGGATGGATGGTGATTGTAAAAAAGAACCAATCACATTTAATTATAATTTTAACAACACTGCTATTGAAAGGGTTGAGGTGGTGCGGGACTTGGGAGTCTTTCTCGATACTAAGATGTCATTTTCAAATCACATTGACAATATCGTTGGTCGATCATATCGTAATTTAGGCTTTGTAATACGTACATGTTCACCCTTTACTGAGTTAAACAGTCTCAAAATTGTTTATTACGCCTATGTACAGAGTATCTTAGAATACGCTTGTCCCATATGGTATCCATTCTATGCAGTACACAAAAATAGGGTTGAAAATATTCAGAAAAAATTTATTCATCACCTCAATTACAAATTTTATAAAAAAACCCGTACATCATATATTGATGATTGCCGAAAGTACCGAATGCTAACCCTTGAGCAGCGGCGCAAGACGCTGGACATGGGGCTCCTATACGATGTCGTGCGCGGGCGACTGGACTGCCCAGAGCTGGTGGAGCAGGTCGCGCTGCGCGACACCTAACTAATTACGGTTGCAATGCAGTGCTGTCAAGAATCGCTAAGAGTTACAACACTGAGTTCAGTGATATTGATCCATTTATCGGAAATAAAAAAAATTATTAAATAAAATTAGAGACCGATTAAAGTGAGATTTCAAGTTAAGGATTAGGTAGAAAATAAAGTATTGAATTATATATTTGTATGTTTGTCAATAGCGTTGTTATACATTGTGAACGACTGTTTTGGCCTAAGTTACTTTAAAAATGTATTTAGTATAAGTCTATACATAAGTTGGCTGTTGTTGTTCCTAATAAATAAATAAATAAATGGCGTATGGAACAATATAATATGACCCCTTTGATCTTAATAAACAAAACTTTAAGTAACTAAACTTTTTCTTATAGTTTTGCACTATCATGGGTTGTTGAAATACACTAGTATTCACGGAATTAAGTTCCACATTATTATTTCTTAATGTTTTTAATAATTAGTTCAGAGTACACTAGTCTATCACGAACGGGGCCAGATATAATCACAAAAAAAAAATTATGCAAAAAAAAAATTATCCTACAAGGCACCTGTTTATGAATGATAAATCACCTATAGATCATATTCAACCTTATAGTAAATATATATGAAAGTTATTAGCTGCCTTTACAGAAACACATAATAATATAAATATAGTAGACATTTGTAAAACGTCGACATGTGTGTTCAGTGTCTGCGCCGGTGCGGAAACCACGTCAATTAAGGCGGGCAAGATGACATATTAGCCTTTGTTCCTCGCTTGCTCTACATGACATACTATAATGAACTTTGTCATACATGTCCAAATGCAACTTTGTATTGATTACCTTCTTCGCAGCTAATGAAATCGAATTAATAGATATGGCTGAAGATCTATTATTCTCAAAGTCGCTTGCACGGTTTATTGCACTTCGATCACCTTGGTGACATGATGATATTTCTTTAGTTCTATATAATTTCAACCTAAAATACTTTCAACCATAACATATTTTAATTTACTTGAGCACTTTATCACTTTAATTCCGTTGAAGGGTGATAGGATAAGTCCAAATTGATTGCGCTTACACAGGATTTGTAAAATTATTAGAAAATAGTGTTGGAATCCTTGTCAGTTTTTCTGTTAAAAAATATAACTTACTAGTAGTTTACTTTTTTAATTTAGGTGAGATCCTAATCGATTAAAAGCAGTATGCAATTTATGCAGGGTTCATACATACTAATATCCGAAGTGAAAAAAATAACCTTCTTTGTTGACATAATGAAAAGATAAAAAGATTATGCTTGCTTTAAAAAATTATATTAACTCGGACTTAAATTTTTATACTGATCGATAGTAATATAGAAAGAATAAGTGAAATTTAAAAAATTAAATACTTATTTAATCAAATTTATATATACACGTTCATACGTAATTAAGATAAATACAATTACACGGTGTAATTTTAGGCGTACAGTAATACTATTTGTATAATGGCAAAGACTAGGCTCCCACTTAAATAACATAGCCTCCGGAGTATTAGGCTCAGGTGTACGCTAATTAAATGATGGAATGCCACGTTACTGTAATGTACACATGGCTTTCTACAGTCAGGAGCATGTGAAAATAAACAGTTGAACTATGAAAATGGCTACTATTACGTACGGGAATAGAAGTAGTCTCAAGAGTAATATTTAGACTGACGTGTAGCTGTGTGTACCTTAAGCTGCGTCGATTATTTGATATTTGTCTCTAGCTACGAGAGGTGATTGGAATAATAATAAGCCAAACTTTTTATGTGTTGTTATATATGATATGTATACTTAGTTCGTAGGCTCAATAGCTCTATTTACTCGTATATAATACAAAATACCTTGGACTATACGTATCTGAAAGCAAGAAGCGAATAGATTCTTTTCTAGAAGTGATTAGATATTTTCTGTCTTATAACAAAACTAACTGGTGCTCACGGCTTTTTCTGCGCAGGATTGGTATTTCGAGTAGCTTACCTATATTAGCGGAGCGTATATCTTTATAAATTTTAGCCTATATCTTACAAACTTTCGCGTTTATAATACATATTAGTAGATACATTTTTTTTACATCGTTAGGAATGCAGTGTTTAAGTTGTTTCTCTTTGTTCTCTTTGTATCTGTCCTTGTTATCATTTATATAATAATTAAATTTGCATCCTAAGCTGTTTCACTGTTAGTAGAAGTTAGTACTTTGTCTCTCTCTCTTAAGTTTGTTAATGTCTATAAAAAAAAATATTAATTAATTTACTATGTAATTTTACTACTATGTATTTCAATAACTATTATAATATGTCTTAAATAGCATAAGTATTGTTGGTCACTATATAAAATATTAATAAACTTCGTAGAAAAATATTAAGAAAGCTTTAGCTAAAATGCACATTCGTTACATATGAAGGAAATATCAAAACAGTGACGTATGTATGTTCCGCTGCGGCTCTACGGAAGTTACGTCAATTAATGTTAGTTTCACAATTCGCAAGACTTTTCAACTTGCGAATCCTGTTGAAATTGGTATCTAATATAAAAATTGTTGCAAAACGGACAATTTTGATATCTACAGAGGGGTGGACTACGACACAATTAGAGGTCGAAACCAACCTAAATTAAATAGGTCCTCTGTGAAAATAGAAAGTTTAGTGACTGTCAATGTCAAACAAAGAAGATGAAAAAAGTTTTTCCTTCAATTTCATTTTCCTTACGATTCCTCTTTCAGTCTCTTAAAGTTTTCAAAATAAGAGGTTTTCGCGAGAGTCTCAATTATCGATAAAGACGATATTAAAAATTCGTTTGTTTTGTTCTTAGCTTGCGCGCCCGGCGAGCGGTGTCCCCTTTTTTCCATTGTTTGCGTAAGAAGGGAAAGCAGAAACGGCGACAAATGATAATCAGAAATTTGAATTTCGCCCCCGCAAGTACTGACAAAATCATCCGATTTTGTGCGCCGTTTATCATCGCAATTAATTAGACGAACAAAAAACTTATTATCTTTGTTTTTAAAGAAATTGTTTATGTCAGCGAGCAATTCTTCGAAGTTACCGTGAACTTTGGCTTTTTCATTACGAATTCATTTTCTAAGACAACGTGGCTCGATTGTATCGGCATGCTACGGAGCCAGTCCTTCGTTATCGTGAACGGATCTATACTGGCCGTCAAAATTTACATACATAGTTGCCGTTCGGTGGTGCTATGATGAAGGAGTACGGTCTAAATTTATTCGTGAGCATTACAGTGTAACATGTACGGGCTCCCTGCTCCCTTAATGTATTCATGTAATTCGCATAGCCGGCATCCCCTTTGACCGGCCACGCAACACCGCACTGCCTGTCCGGATAGAGTAACATAACGCGATGCTTTAAAACCATCCATCACATTTAATGTCCATATAAAAAGAAAGAGTTAGTATGCGACTCTTTCTACACAAAAAATATTACGTGGCTTCATACCAAAATATTTAACTGTACAGAACCCTACACGCCTAATAGTATTATAATCCTCTAGCACAGCACAAACTTTTGGAATGCAAATATCATTTTCATATACTTTATAAAGCTTTATTATTCAACGATTCAAATATAAAAGAGAGTGCTTCCTAACCACCAATGTTGGTTTAAATAAAACCTCAAGTATCAGCTACTTGAATGTAAAAACAGTACGATGCGGCCGCCCGTCGGGACTCGGACTGATGCCAATTTACATTAAATGCGGCATACCCAGCTAGTGATAACTTGCACCCACCAAGGCTGTAGACGAAACTGGAACAGTGGATAGTACAAATATTATAAAAAACGCTCCAAAAACATCTAACACAATTTTCTCTGCGGATTTTACCATTAAAATTGTCATTCTACGTTAATATTTTTTTATTTATATTCTCAAGTTAAGGTTTTACTTAATCAACATTACAAAATAACATCTTTGTTTTTAAAATATATATTGAACCAACTAATTGCTCATTTCTTAAGATAAAATTTGCAAATCCGTTTACCAGTTAGCCCCCCTCCCCCCTTCTTTTTTGTCCCGCTGAGGAAAATGCATTAAATTGCATACCCTGGCTGTGAAGAGTCGGCGGCATCATATAAAAAAATAAAACTACATGCAAAATAATATACACAAATCTATACAAGAAGAAAACCTCTGCAGAAAAAACTTTCTTTCGTATATACTTTTTAAAGGTTTTATCAAAAATACGTCAATTTTGATCTCGCTCTTATATTTGAAGAATTTAAAGGCAAATCTAAAACTTACTTTTTCAATATATAAAAGTGTATATTCGTGGTTTTATTAATATTTATGGTTATTTTTGTTTCTTTTTATATATCAGCAGAAGGGTTATAATTTTGTTATATATTCCTCTCATGTTTCAAAAGTAATGTGAGATTAATGATGCACGAGCATTGTTGTGTACGCTTACGTCAATATGTCTCAGCCTAGGCAGATTTTGGAAGTATTCGCTGAAGATCCTGTGATCTTGTCCGGCAGTGACAAGTGACTCTTTCCTTTGTGTGCTGTTCTCTGACGAGGAGGACGCGGCTGTGATGATTGTGCTCGTTCAAAGATGTATGTGAGTGGCATTGTTGGATTTCGACTCAGTATGTCGCAGTCTTTAGCTAGCACTAGGCCCTCAACGTCATAATCTTGCGTCTTTCCCGAAGCAAAAATATAAAAAAAAGCTTTTATTATATTTGTTATGCAGAGTGAGATAAAATACTAATTTCAAAGATAATCCATATTACATTTTTTTTAAATGCCTTCGCTTTTTTCGCTTTTCTTATCCCATACATCTTCAACACATAAAAACTATTTTAAATCAGGTCGCGTTTCTTTTTTTAATGATATATAGAAAAGGTGCACTAAGGTAAAGGGTAGGCCTCCCCCTTCTGGGGAGGAGAGCCCCACATAACCGCCACAGCCGGGGTTGCAATGCAATTTAATGCATTTTCCTCAGGGGGGGGAAAAAAAAGGTAAATTGAATCAATCACCGATATTTATTCAAAAAGAAAGTTTCTCTTTCAAGATATTAAGTTGTTCTATGAAAATAAAAAGCTCAACAAAGCATACTTTTTTCTGCAAGTACTGACTTACATTAATATTCAGAAGTAGTCTATAGTGCGCGTAGAAAGATAAACAAAATTATCAAAATAAAAACCTAAATAATCTTGATTATATTTAATAAATCTAGATTATATAAAATTAGAAAGACACAAAGAGCTTAAGAGTTGCATAACCTTATCGGCGCATATGTACAACGAAAAAGTAATGAAAATGACTACACCTGTTCGAAAATTGCGAAAGCCTTCGAAAAGAGTGACAGTCAAGAAACTTTGAAGTTCTATTTTTTCCTATTCAATATTATAATATTACATATATTTACGTTATACAGAAATAATTAATACAGAAACATTAAATTATATCTCATAACAATTTCATAATTCAAAAATCTTTAATCTTGTAACACCACTTTTTATTTGTGTTTTTCATGTGTGCATTAATTTATGAAAAGGGAAGGTGGTAACACTTCATGGATCTAAAAAGTCACACATATTAGCTGAAACTTATATCTGGTTATAAACATGAAACAATTTAGACTAGATATACTTTTTAACTAGCCTAGTACTAATTTACTTCAATTTACTTTACTTTAATCAGTAAAGCACAGCTTACCATTAAAAATTTATCTTCGTCAATCCAAACTAAAATTTTAATCTCCGTATACTCACAGGTAAAACCACTCAGGTAGTATTAGCAATAATGCAGTATATGGCATCCTTTCTCAAAATACTCAGTAATAGTACATCAGTTTGTTACGTAATGTTTTATAGAGTTTCATTACCAACATATTCTCATAATTCCACGTACGCCAATACGTATCCCGAGCAATTTCAACAAGAAGTTGTAGTAACCATGTCTGATTGTTCGACTCCACAGGCTTTGTTCCGCGAAGCCCTATATTTGGAAACTGAACAGAAAATTATAACGTATGAATATTTCGTGCAGGTTTTTGAGTAAGTCGCTTTGAGTGAAATTCGCAACTACATAGTGAAACGTCAGGAGTGTAATGCCAGTGAAAATGTGGCTTTGAAATGTTATATTATTCGGATACACTTAGGGTAGTTTTGGTTCAGAAGCCCGTAATGATTTTGTGTCTGACAGTTATGTTTAAACTTATAACTATCTTCGTTTTTTGTGAATGTAAGTACTTACTGAATATTGTTATAAAATTTTATAGGTATAGGCTTAGTATTTAAGGGGCATATAAGATGGAACCTACATGTCTAAGACCTTAAAACTTAATATATTCCCAATTAACTGATTACAAAATGATAATAAAAACTTTTAAGTGACACCCCCAGTCAACTATCAACATGAAAGAAATGCTAGCTAGCAGTAGACACAATGGCACCCAATTGATTTCAGCGTTGCATTCCTCTTACAATCCAGGCCTTCCGATATTTAGGATCTATGATTATTTTGATTAGCGCTAATATTTTTTCACTGCAGATATATAAAAATAAATACACAAAATAAATTTTCGCCCTGAAACAATTCGTATAAATTTCGTATGACGTCTCTTCTTCCTTGTTACATACCGGGTAAAACTATTTTTCCTAATTAAGACACAGAGGTGATGATAAGAAACCACTGATTCAACATTTGTAGTGTGTTTACATATTATTTTCATCTTAATGATAAGTAGGTACAGAATATAGATAAAGAAAACAATGTCATAATAAGACATCATTTGGATTTAGGCGAATCCAACAAACAAATATTTTTCTGTTTGAAGTAGTAGAACGACCAGTAAAATTTTGAAAAATACAGATAAAATAAATGATGAAGAAAACTGTTCAATTCTTTTTAACAGAACCACCTGCGGTGTATTTTGTTATCTACCGCAGTTGACAGTTCATATCTGTTTATTGACTGTTACCGTTTCAGGTAGTTTTCTAGAGAAATATGGTATAATTAAATTGTAAGCACATTTTCTACCAAATTGATTTCTTTTTGACTGTAAATAATAACCCTTTAAACGTTTTAGTAAATACACGATCCTCAAAAGAATAGCTGATGTACTATCACGGACATTTCTGCCTGAACGCTCTCATCAGCACTCAATTATTACAAGAATCATTCTAATATTTCAGTGGTGTAATATATAAAGCACATATTTCTAAGTAGCCAAGATATGAGGAGAAATAGTGACGTGGCCTAGTACTTGCGCAGGATTCAGTGCAAAAATATTTAAGTATTCAATCAGAAATGTTCCCGATAGTACCAATGAATCAAACTGAATCATTCTCAACGCACACTTAGAAATTAAAGATTTACCACGACAATAGAGTGAGTATACAAACAAAAGGAAATATACTAAATAGGTTGTAATTCAATTCAATCACGGGCCTATCTCTAGCAGGAACCAGCCGAGATCACAGCCCGCATACTAAATTATTAGCCCCCTAGTTATTTATGCATCGTGGGCCAACATCTTAATAACCGGAGAAAGTTACGTCTAACCTAAAACAATATTTTGTGTAAATGTTTGAAAATAAATAAATGGTGTTCAAGCGGTGTGCTTTACCGACCGAGTGTGTTGTAACTCTGCTGGCTTTGCCGTTTGAGGCAATTTGAATGTTTGCTTGAGTTAATAAACGGCTTTCCTTTTCTGTTTACGTCTACTTTCTCACTCACCTTGGGATGTGCTCTTCTAGGAAAGGCAACTTTGGGGTCAATCTGAAACAAAGAATTGTATGTAACATTAGCTGTGCCGTACATAGGTTCCACTATTCCGACAAAGAACAATGTTGAGCTAACTATAGAAATGAATCTACGTCTACGCATTAGCAATATTTGCGGGCAGTTTTGGTAATATGTTTTTTATACTTCTATATAATATAAATACAAATATGCTAGCTTACTTTAAAAAGTTGGACAGAAGTGTAGCATCCTGTCAATTTTATAAGTCCCAGTGTAATAACCAGTATTCCCATTTATCGGACAATTCGCAGAAATACCTTAATCAGCTTTTACGACATCTACGTCAAGAAATTGTATTAAATATCAAATAATTCCATAATATTTTCATAAAAATAAATACACAAGTATATTGTCATTATTATTATAAGACAGGTTCATTGACCAAGAAAAGCCTCTCACGCGTACCTACCTAACTAATCGTGGACCACACGTACTTTATGGAAACGAGCTCGATAAATTCGCATCGCCTACACTGCGATATCCAATACTAAGCTTAGCTCCAAAAAAACCATCGGACTGAAAATCCTGCATCGTGGTCCCGTCACTCGATTTCGCCTCCCGTCTTTTTCATGTAACTGAGTGCCACTATTTCATACGTGCACTGTTTAAGCCCTTAGATTTTCCCTCGGCAAAGAGCGCAATACTTTTTAGTCGTGCCACGACGCGCCGCGTTGACCGCTATGAACGCAAAATATAAGCCTAAAGGAACTAGCTTGACATTTTAGAGGTAAAATGTTTCATTTCCACTCACGTTGGATTTTTGTTCATATTTGTTCTACGCAAAAAGATAGATTTTTTTAAATAGTACTAACTTCATCAGAACGTTGATGATTTAAAGTTTGCTTCTTTATTTGAATTGTTGGAAGTATAATAAATAATTTTCTTTTAAAATTATGAATATTTTCCATTAAAAATGTTATTTCAGTCGCGGCCCGTAATGCTATCCACTGTAGACTTATATTAAAACAAAAAGCATATAAAAACAGCTTTAAATTATTACATGCTTCAGTTTACGGCCATACGTAAGCACGAATAACATAATTCGTCCGCGTTAATTATTAACTGGCTGCGGCCTGCAGCCGGCGTAGAATGACTCGTAATTTCGCAGAATTATTTTTCACTTTTTAAAAGTTGGGGAATCGTGAATTTTACGAAAAGTTCTTTTCATATAAAACACAACACAATAGATGCGGGAGACGTAGGCATCCACGTCGCGTAATTACGAAGCAAAACTGTGAGAGAATAATTTAAAAGATTTCGCCCAAGAGGACTGCATTATTACAATATCAGGGAAACGGCTTTACAACGTCATTCATACATTCTTAATTATTTAATTATCTTCCGAGTGCGCTACGGAATACTGCGGCTGCAGAAAATCCAGCATAATTTGATCAAATTGGATTTTATAGCGCGACGAAGTTTATTCTGCCGTTAAGGCTATGATGTCGTAATTAGAATCTATTAATGCTTCTACTTCTAAAAAGTATTATTATGGTTTGGGCATGTACTCAAACCATAATAAACATTTTTTTTATTTTTCTATAAGTGATTAGACTCATATAATATAATAGAAAGAAATATGTTTACCGTGTATGTCGCAGAGTTATAATATGTACTTTAAACTATTGTGGCAAGCCAAAAAGGACTGATAGGCACTTCTGAGTAGGATGCCCATTGAATCAGCTAATACGTTAACACGATAATGTGGTGAGGTGAATACATGATCTGATGATCAAATAATCAATTAACCAGTCAGTCATAAGTTGGTCATAAGTGGCCAGTATATTCTTGCTCGTATACTCGTAAGAGAACTGTCAATTTATGAGATTGAACGTATTGTTTGCGGCCATTACTTGCATCCCCTAGTTAGAGCTAAATTGGTATTTGTTACATTAATAATAACAATATTTAGGTCAAAATGTTACGACTTAATAGTTTCTTGTAATGTTACACAGTTATGTATATTTTGCTACCAACCGACAACCACTGTTTGGTTATTTCTTAAATAAATAAGGAAAACGTTACATATACCATAACTTTTCGTTACTTAAACTATAAACTGTATAGCCGCTATTGTGAACAAGATTTAATAATTTCAGACTTATATAAATATTACATTATATTATTACTAATATCAAAAAGTTTATTAGATTATATGTTAATCAAAAATACTCGTAACCGAGAGCGTGCAAAAAAATATTAATCAAACTTTGAGGAAGCTAAGAAAGTATGTCTAGATCGTAGCAAATGTAAAACTGTGGTCTCTGCCTACCCCGCCGCAGGTTAAGCTAATCAACACATGATCGGAGATTTGGATCATATCTGGCACAGCGGATCAGCATTACCATACAACATAGTAATGCGGCTGCGCACGTTATCGATTGACGGCGATTTTGATCAGAATTTTTAGTAATAGTTTGGTTTTTTAATGTTATTTTAGGGTTTCTTATTAGTGTTTGTGTTTTAATAATAAAAATATGTTATCAACTCAATATATTATAAATCCACGTCAGTTTACATAATATATGGCCTGCTATGTAAGAAGTGCGCTCAGATATGTTTCTTAAATGTAAATTTACTGGGTATTGTACTTATATAGAGAAGCAGAACATTCCAAAGGCGAATCCCTGAAACAGTTAAAGAAGACGAACAGGAACTAGAGTGCAGAACTTTTATTTAATTTGGAATCAGAATTTAAGCTAATTGTAAAGAATAGGATTGAGAACAATGTTAAATAATAGGCAAACAATTCTAAGCGTCGATTATATCTGAAGGAGATTAGCCACAAGTGGCTCAATACACACCATACGATATGAGATTTGTAACGAACGCGTACAACAGACGAGTATCATCGCCACATATATATATGCTTATATACTTGTAATGTATGGATTTGAATCATAAAGCAAGTTGGTTATAATCCACGGGAATCACCGATTCATTTACTATTTCGATCATATGTTATGCGTATACAAAAACAAACAAACACATTTTTTTTTGCTAAAAGCCTAATAAGAATCAATATTCTATTCACGGGGAGACAGCCAAGAAATTGACGATAATAAAACACGCAAAGACGCTGAAGTTACCTCTAACTGGCCCACGCAACCAGGCAATTTTGTAAACATTATAAAATGACCACCAAAGTACCTACAGAGCAAGCAGAAAAATCATAAAACCCCAGATGGTGGTGCTAAAGCGATTAAGCGGGCCGATGATAAATTTTAACGAGTTATTTTAATGGGGCGATCGCAGTCACTGGCTGGCAGCCTGTGCCGATAGAAAAATAAAACGAAACTCACCAAAACTCTGTTTAAATACGTGACTCCGTGATTTTTTTTATTGCCGAATGTTTCGTGGAGTTTTAATGATAATGACTTTTACAAACACTCTTTGTAAATTCAAAGCAAATCCATTTGAATAACTACCCCGGCGCATGCCTTATAAATTTTTATGACTAACCTTCTCCTCTTGCTCAATGCAAACTCATATCGCCTATTATTCAAAAACTTCAAACCTTCGAAGATATATTTTTTATATTTTCTACATCTTCACTTTAATTTTTCGTATTGTTTAAAATTAATGCGGGGAAGATACATTAAAAGACAAATGGATTTTACGTTTAAGAATTATCCTTGATATATCCCAATTTCCAATGAAGTGCATTTTAATAGGCTTAGTGTATTAAAATACATCCATTTTAGCATCATTAGGGCAATATACTCGTGCGCAAAATACAACGCAACATTGACAGCAATGTGACATTTTGATATGGAACCATTTGTGTGATTACAGTCGACTCGGCGGCGCACCCTACTTAGTCAAGACAAGCCCTCCCTGCCTACGACTTCCCTTACAACAAAGATTGACATCATCGCTTTTAAACTTCAAATTATCATAAGTCGTGCAACACTGACAAAGTAAAGTGAACCTCATTCTTTAAGCGTTAGAAACAAAATTGCTTCCGAGGGAAGGGGGTTTTACAGTGTCATCGCGGTAAAGGTTTAAGTCGCACATTAGTGGGATTTCTTTGAAAGTGCAGGTCGCTTTCGTTCTATTATTACTAATGTCCATATCTTTGCTAGTATACGGATAATATCTGGTAGTATGTTTTGATACTAAAATCTATGTAAAGACATTAAATAAAATAGTCTTAAAACCTATATTAAAAACAATGAAATTTGCTTAAAAGAAAATAAATATGAATAAAATTTCATTTAATCATAATTATAAAAAAAAAATTGAAATGTCACTAAGTTGACTGCACCCCTGATTCCTTTGTCTATTTCATCTTTCAGAGAAGATTCTCGATCCAACATACAATATATTTTATATACACCTGGGACTAGAAGTAACATGTTGCACAATATCTAATTGTTACAGATGTGGAAATAATTAAACCTTTATGTCAGGACGCTGATACTTAAAGAAATTCTTCTTAAGTATTAAATATATAGAAAGACACGTTTATTTCTTTATAAAAACAAAGTATTACATTTAGATTAATTGTACGGCACTTTAATTAAATCGAAAATAAATTTCAAGATATAAATAACAATAAATTTATAGAAATAATATTACTAAAAATAAAATTCAATGTTGCTTGTTGACCGAAATTTCATATAACTTTTTTGTATTTATATTGACAAGAAGAGTCGCTTAATGACTAAGCTTAAGATTGTGCTAATTATATTCTACATGTCTATGAAATCATTTAAAAACTGTTTAAACTATTTTTAATGTCATGTTTTCAGTTTTAATTACAATACATTGTACTAGTCAAGTCCATTCTATTGACTTCCATATTGAGAGGATTGGAAAATATTTAATCCACCAATTTCTAGTGATTATCATTGCCATGACAATTCAATTATATATTAATAATGAACACATGATGGCACCTCCGGTGTGCAGTTTATTTAAAATTTTACTTTCTTGCCTTAAAGCCTTATAATGACAAACATGGCAAGTTACATAAAACCGATTGAAAATGTAATCCTGGTTAAGTATTCGATCTCATTAAAAGACATTGCAACATTGTTACATATAAATTACATAGCACATTCTTAAATGCAAAGCCAATACCTATGAATACTCATACCACTATGGCGTCGCAAGCAAGATCTGTATCACACTGTAATAATATCGACGCTACAGCCTTTAGAAGCGTTCTCGTATGGATCGCTCGTCTAATTAAATCGGTCCAACATGCAATTTTGATTGCTGGCGACGCCGCTAAAATGCCAATAAGAGACAGTGCCGCGCAAAGTTCAAGCGAGGACAAGAATGTTTAATGATGTGCACTTAGTGCAAGAGGTAACTAGATTTATTTACGCGAAGACGAAGAGTGTCGCCCGGCTTTAAGAGGCACCGCATCATTTGCTGCTCACTCGGCACCGCGCTCTCTAACTCCTCCTAATTGGAACGAATTTGGCTGCAGGTGCAACACTCGAGTTAGCTCAAGATTAGGGGCGAGCTATTGCAGGCGTACACCGAACCGTTCCCCTTGAAATATTCGATGTGCAACGCGACTGCGGTTTCGTTCACGCCGTCACCCACGTGCGCTTCCACTAACTTGAATTAAATTAAGAACAATATTTACCAGCGCTGCCGAGATAAAGGATATTGCACACTTACGCTACAGTTAATGTTAAGTGACGACTTATGTGCCCACATTCTTGACATAAGCTACGAGAGACGGCGACGGCTATAGACGACGCCGGTTGAACAGAGAAGGACGATGCAACTCGCAGCGGAAACTTAACGATCTCCAGTGTAAATAAAATAATACCTACCCAGCGTTCTTAATTGATACGGCTTTTTAGAGAAAAATGCAAACAAGTTGCGACACGATCGGAAAACACTTGACACAGATTGTTTGTAAGTAGGGTTTGCTTTAACGCCCGCGGAGGCGAACGGTAATGAAACCCACGAGGGAGGCACGACAAACGTCATTACTGGGGCACGCATAAATATGCAAGGCAGGTAACGCACATTTTCATGCGACGTCGCAAGAATTTTATCGCTCGTTTAATTCTGTGAGAAAAATGGGATTCTTTTCGGGTGTAACATGAGATAGGCGGCCGCGTGGGAACCGGCACGCTGTCCTTTGAGACTCCAGCTCGCACCTAAGTGCAGCCAAAATATATTTTATCCACTTTGTCAGATATTACTTTCTCTTAAATACTCGTACCGGCGTTGAAAGCGTTAAGGGCGGAAGAGACGTAATCCTATCCATCAGGAGTCTTATTCCTTAGTCGCTAATGTGGGTGCTTTGTGTAGTTAGAGGCGCGCCTATTAACAAGTATTTTATTCATTGCCCTTTTCCTCCAGTGTTACACGTCCGCTACAATTGCCAGGGACCTTAACGACATAGTTCTCTTTTCTTAATGCCCTTGTTAATTTCGTTAACATTTGTTTAAGTGCTACGCTTGTTTATTTACTTTATTCAGGGACAACTGTTGCTGTTTTGCTTCAACATGTAACATCGTTATTTTGAATATATACGCATAAACTTAAGAAATAAATGAATAAACTAGTTTCGCTCTTAAAATGAAAAATTATTGCGATTTATTTTAACATAAAATCATATGATAGTTAATAACTTCAAAGAATTTATCATTTTTCTCTTCAGTACGCAATAGTCATACAGCTGTGTATATTCTTTTTATATAAACAGGGCTACATGTTTCAACATTCATTAAATAATCAATATAATAAAATATATTTGAATGAATGTCACATTATAAAACGTCTCACATTTTCATAAAACTGTTCAAATAATATAAAAAAAATGTTATTGGGGCTTACTTGTGAATCTTAAAGAAATGATGCCCCTTCTTCATATGTTTGTAAAACAATATTAGTTGTTAAACTATGCTATATTCAATCTTGATTCATTTCAAATCAATTCAATAATTATCGTTCCTAGAATGGCTAAGGGTTGAAATTTGGACTAACGTACACAAACTGGTCAGCTTTAATTCCAAAGTCCAGACTGTTTTCGGTCCAGTTAACAATTGACATGAAAGATTAGGGGTGGTGCAAAGTTTAGGCTTATCTAGCGATTCAGGGCACAAAAGCCGACAGTGGCATTAGGACAATGTGGTTGCTGGTCTCGTGAGGCGAAGATTACGCACTGCTCGCCCACGCTGGACTAAACACAGGCTTTATCTAGATGCGGTGTTATGGTAATAGTGTAGAAACGTTATACAATAGTGTTTTCTACTAAATTAAGTCAAAGTTTGGTAAGATAAGCTTATTATATGGGTTAATGGGTTAGGTGTAGTGAATTTTGAATATTCCTTTAGTGTGAAACCGTGATTCTACTACTATTTGTATTAAATAAGGTAAGCTTTAGTTTCTATGTAAAAAACAAGTACAGTAAAAATTAATTACCCTTATACTCTAGTGATACTACTATAGTAGTAGCCGTAACAAACATCACAACTCATATACATCCGGTTGAGTGGCTTGAGTCTACCCTTTTTTTTTTTTTGTTCCCCTGAGGAAAATGCGTTAATGCATTGCATACCCCGGCTGTGACGAGCCGGCGGTTATGTGGGGCTCTCCTCCCCAAAAGGGGGAGGCCTACCCACTAAAAACCTCAGGGATGGCCTTCCTCAGGCATGTAGGGAGCCCCCGGGAACATCAAGCCACTTCCGGGAACCCCCAGCCTCCGCTCCCCTGTCTAGAGGGGAGCCCTCCTCGGGGGAGGCTACTACCTCCCCCGTGGCTTGAGTCTACCCTAACAACGTTAATAACCTTAGTAAACTTTTAAACCACATGCTGTTACCATTCTGGATGGATTGGGATGGCTGGCATCAAAGAGAAGTCAACCTACATAATACAATAACAAAATCATTAGGCTAAGTACGGAAAATATCCAGATAAACCAGTAATCTGTAAATTTTCTTGGCAAGTTGTCTTGCGATGTTTTGCTTCTTAAAAAAGTATCCAGAAAAATACAACTAAAAACCAGAACAATAGTTTCGAGATCCAGTATCGAGACTACACTACTGCTCGCGATTACGCTTATCCTTACTAATATTATAAATCGGAAAGTGAGTTTGTTTGTTTGTTTGTTCCGCTTTCACGCCGTAACTACTGAACCGATTGCTTTGAAATTTTGCAGACGTAAAGATAAAAGTCTGGATTAAATAATACGGCACTTTTTATCCCGGAAAAATCGACAGATCCCACGGGATGCGCAATAAAGGCTTCGCTCAAAAACTACTGCACAGATTTTCATGCGGTTTTCATCAATAGAGTGATTCTTGAGCAAGGTTTTGCGGTATTTTTTATCTCGGAAAAACGGATAGTCCCACCGGAAGAGCGATAAAACCTTCGCGCCATAAACCGACTTCCGCGCATATGTAGCCGTGGGCAAAAGCTATGACACTTATCCCTCTATAGACCCAATCCCGAAATCCACGCGATCGAAGCCGCGGGCAAATGTTTTGCGGTTGTTTTTTTTTTTTAGTTGTGATAATTTACACGGGTACCTGCTTTTGGTAATTTGTATCCTTTTGTGGCATACTCTGATTAAAATCTCTTCGGCAGTGTCGTGTGAGGCGGGTCGTTACGTTCCCTAAAACATGGTTGAGTGAAGCGATGGCTGGTTCATGCGTCATGCTCGTGAACGGGTGCTGCCAGCGGAGATGAGTCTGCTCTTTGCTATACTGGGTACTACTCGTATTTATTATAATTTTAATTTAACTTTAATATATTCTTTTAAAACTGTATGACACGGCATTCCTAATATAGGCATGTTTTCAAATTATATTTTTATTAATTATATTATGTAATGGAAAGTGACTTCATGAATTATCAATATTGAAGTCATTTTCCAAATTGACGACTCTGTATCTATTTAATACAGGGGAAAAAAACAGTTCTCAGTACAAGGTCTCCCGCCGTAGATTTGCGAACCGGTGGCGTAGCTTTTCGACATTCACAAGTGCTTGTAACAGCCCAGATAGAATAAATGATTTTGAATTTGAATTTGAATAAGAATATAAGAAGAAGTTATCGCAAGAGAAAATTTAATAATTTATTGCTAAATAGATGGTGGGTAAATAATGTTTAATATACGGTGACATAGTATAATATTTCATTTATAATATATAAAGCCATAACTGAATTGAACCTGATTCAGAATAATGTGAAACGTATCTGGCACAACAATAGCTAGCAGAGTCATATTGCCACGCAGTATCGATCAGCTCTGATTACTCAAAGGCCCATCTAGTAAACAATGTTGGTCAAGTAGCGAGTGGTCTGAGCCAGATATTTGCAGTCAAAACAGACTTAGCTCGCTCCGTACACTCTGCGCATGTCACTCTACTTCTGTATTATTTATTAACTCCAACGAGCTTCCGATGTTACTTTATTCTATTGTGAAACTGTATCCACGCCGCCGGTGCCCGATGTCCGAGCGAAGTTCGCTCCGGACTGACATGGTTGGGAAACTTTTCGTGCATGGAATGAATGCCTGTCAGCCGAACGCATACTCCGAGATACTCTTAGTATTATTTAGTCTCTGGATTACGGACGCTCTGCTGACGTTTGCGATTTTTAAAATATTTAAATTTTTGTTTATATTATGTGGTCTCGGTGACAACGTGAATGAAAATTTTTGCTGCTACATTCGCGGGAGTTGGAATTTTAATATAATGCTTTCTCGCATCTTGTTTTCCGGGTTCTAGTAAGTTTTGAAATAGACGAATAGAGAATTTTCGACGTAAATCTAGGAGAGCTATAGATAATTTAAATATTAAAACCCGTATCTTAACATGACATAAGAATATATTAAAAGTAAATATAGCTGCTATAAGTGTGTAAATAACACATTGAAAGTATAATTTTTATATATATAATAGAAACTTATTTAACCTTGCAAATGAAGTTAGTACAGACTATTTATCTGAAGCCAGCTTCTAATTGACGACACTGTAAAAATACAAGGAGAAAAAAAATGCTGGTTTCTTGCTGGTTCTTTCCAGTACAATCTCCCGCCGTTAATTTGTGAATCAATGGCGTAACATTTTTGACGTGCAAAAGTGATCGTAAAATACCTATTTCAAGAATGGATATTTGATTTTGTTTTTATTTGTTCGTACCTGCTTGTGTTGATTATAAATTATAAAATAGTAAGAATATATCTCTATATATTATAATTTATCTAAAGTGTTTTAACGTTAACGTATAAGTAGTGCCACTTGCGTCACATCCAATATTACAGAAACAGTCGGGACAATATCAATTGTAATCATTCAAACATGCGCTCTATTTGGTGGGCTAAATAAAGTAAGCAATGTTATCCCACCCCGGTGCAAGTAAAGAATTTTATATTAAGAATTCCTACGTCTTCGCATATGAGCTGAGCCAGTGAAATCTACTACAACCATTATTTCGGGAGTGCGCGGTGTTTGATAACCTATATACCCTTATTGTAACTCAAGGACATTAATAATAGATCATTTTATAATCTGATTCAGACTGATTGTTTAAACAATTGCCTTAAATTAGTTAGATAGTCGTTAAACAATTGTCGATGTCCCATAGACATCTGTGATCAAAGCAGTGTCTAGCTTTTTCTGAACAAAATATAGCGCCAACAATAACGTATAACCAATTCCAATTATCATCGTGAGTGATCGTGTTCCATTTTACAGAATCTCTCAAATACCTATCTCTCTAGGTATAAATAATAAATAAGTATAAATAAGTATCTCTGGTGAGGTCATCCCAACTCATGAACATACAAGCAGGTTGCGAAGTTCTGTTAGGTAAGTGTGCTTCCCAATTACTTCATATAGAGTGACAGAATAAATACAAATTTATTTCATATTTTATTTCCAAATAAACTTGTTAACAGACTCAAATCACAAATTAATTTGTTTGTCGTGCAATAAGAATGACACTTATCGTGATAAATGAACGATTCACGTCGGTAAACATAAGTGTACGTAGACGATAAACATCGCGTTCGCAGAAGAAAATAGCCAGTAAAGTGGATGCTACATCGTTTACTAACTACCAGTTATAACATCGGCTAGAGCTGAAGTACAGCTGTCTATCTAATAATTTATGAAGTGGGCACGTTTACCCGTAAACTGTATTTGAACTTTAATAAGATTACTGTAGACACAACTTCGAAAATAGAGGTTTATTTCTTAAGGCTCGATAGGGAAAAAAAAGATTTAGCTTCGAAAAACGACATATATTATTCTAAATTAGATAACCAATTGCTACGAGTAATATTAAAATAACGAATTATTTTAATTATTATTGTTACTTTGATTTCATCACTGGTCTTCTAATTTAAAAAATTGGAATATGAATTTGGCATTTTTTTGCACAGGATGCGAAGATCTTGGCTTTATTTCATATAACTAACTAGTATGAATTGATATATCTAAACTTGGGAGGGAACTTCACCGGGTCTTCTCAATAACTGAAGAACTAGCTTTCTCTAAATATCTCTTCAATATTATTACAAATGTTATTTTGGCAAATTAATGTAAGACGGTGTAGTTAACGAGATGGATTCAAAAGTCCTACCACCAACGAAACGAAACGCTCAGATTATCCGCTTGAGTCAAACCCCGAACCCCCCAATCAACTGCACTTGGTCTAAGAAATTTCAGGCCTTTTTTTAGTTAGAATAGGCTGCAAACTCTCGAGAGGACCAGAACCTATTTAGAACATTAGAAGAAACGTTGCCACACCTGTATTTAATTTCGTGTAGTTTATACTTAGTATATATAGTCTTTAGACATTACTATCTTATCAATTGAGAGATATCTGGTATTCAATATCAGTATCCACTGTCTCTTCTAAATAGTCATTCAACCATCAGTTTTCCTTGAACTTTTATCTTAGACAGATTGCATAGAAAATTTTCGAGGTTAAGGAATCTAACGCTGCTCTTAATACGCTATTGTTATTTAAAAAGCAATTTTTATACCATCAGCTACTTTCTTCTAATATAATCAGTCCATCACTACTTAAGCCTCGCTATTTTTCTTCATACTTTAGCTACAAGACTATGAGCTTTCCCATCGCCCTTTCCTACTGACTGTGCTCTTACGATTACTACTTGATCGTAGCGCTCTAAGTACTGCTACAGAAGTTAGAAACGAAAGTCTAAGTTTATCATGACAAACTATGAACATTTAATATTAATTTCATTTGTAATATATTATTTTATATTAAAACTTGCTGTCCCGTTGCAAAGGAAAGATATATTTTCACGTGGTGAAAATTATCTTTTGTTCTTTACTGGATTTCTAATCATTCTTATACCAATTTGTTTATGTCCTTCTCCAGGTATCAGTATATTTCTTTATCAATATTCATCAAAATTGGATTTATAGCTTCTGAGCCTATTCAAACAATAATTTTCAGCCCCTATTTTCTGTAACTACTGGCACTGATAACATGTTAAAAACGTATTCTCGAATTAATGTTAAAACGTAACATGATAAAATATCAAAGTATATTAAACAAGACACACTTGTTATATGACCTTAGAAAACATAAGTTTTTTTTTCAACTAAGAGTTTGTGCTTTATAAATAGAAAATCTGTATCATCCCAAAATGTAAACCTTTAGGAATAATATTTATGTGAAACTTATACAATGAAAAGTGAACACATAACAAACTTAAAATGTTATGTCAGGTAAACTTTGAAAATATTAAAGAATAATGTGAGCTTCTAATATAGCTTTTAATACATTATAAATATAAGCAATCAGTAGCAAATTAAATGTATAATATGAAAAGACCCAAATCGGGTTAGGCGGGAGGCTTAATCAATTTTCAAGAAATCTGTAAAGATTTCTAAGAGACAAAATAAAAGACGAAGAAGCAGTTAATATTGTTGGTTGAGACCGTTAATACACGTTGGTTAAAGTCATGAAGGGTATAAAGTCCCACTCGAGTCGAAAATTTTGTTTATGTTAATTATTTATTTTTTTAATACAATTCATAGGCACAAATACAAATCAGTAGCATTTAAATTTGATATAACATAACATAAATTACCGAATGCTATAAAACCAGCCCACTCTACGATAGTACAAATTTTAACCATATAAAAGAGCGTCGTGCAGCATAAATCATTAATGAACTCGTTATAACGTTAATTGTTGCCACAATCGGACCGAGGCGTGACATTAAAGCGACATCAAATATGCATGTACTTTATTTAAAGATTCCCATTGCGCGGTATTGTGCACCCGATTTACGAAAGCCACTGGACTCGAGCCCATTAAGCAGATTACGACCTGAAAAAAAATCAAAATCCTAGGCGTTATGAGTTAATTTCGGAAAAATAACGCCCGACTCGGTTAGCTTGCCTTTATTTGGCGTTCTGGCCGTTCGGGTTTGTTTAAACGGATAATCCGGAGCAAAAACACGCTGCACATTATGTAGTGATAACACAAATGTGTGCTTACGGTGTTGTCGGAACGTAATCGTCAGACGATAAAAATCACTTAGCACCCGGTAGCCACTCAAACGGTACCCTGGCTAGCTACGGCGTAGCATAACGAGTATTTGCTGTAGACAAGGCTTATTAATAAGTAGGGAAGAGCTACTTCATTTTCATAAAGATTTGTATATATTTTCTTTTTTCAAGTACCTTATTAATTATTTTATGTTACTAAGACTGTAACAGCATCGTCAGCTTTAGTAATCTTAACAATAATAAATCTTAACAATTCCTGCTGCGAAATAGCAATGTTTGCATTACTGTGTTCCAGTTTGAAAAGCTAATTACTGTAAGCAATTATTGAGTACATCTTATGTCATTAGTTGGCAACGCAGGTTGTTGTTCTTGGGGAGCTACAAGATAACTGTGAATCTCACTGAAAACTCATGTAGACAACCACTTACCAAATAATATAGTAAAAATAGGATATGTAACCACTTATCACAATCACAATGCTTCACTAATCTTATCTGCAATTTCGTATTGAATCCAAAATCGGTCGATCGGTTAAATCAAACGAAAGAAAAGTCAGATGCCACGATTATATTAGATTTATTATATTATTTTAAGATATTTATTATAATAGGTACTTAACCTATTGTATAAAGCAATAGAAATAAAATAATAACTATGATAAAATCTTTCACAGAAAATAAAATGCTGAAATTTCTTTAGAATATAACATTATTTATAACACTTTGTGAAGAGCTTCCCAATTAAAGACTAGATGACGTAATTTATATTTAGGACAAAAATATATTTTTTACCAGTGCAAGAAAAATTAGGATTTCAATACCGACGATCATTTTCAAAATAAAATAAATCTTAACAGGCGTCGCGGATTAAGACCGTGAGAATTGTATAATTGTCATCAATAAAATGTATTGCCATTGTTGTGCTGGAACTTACCAGTAGACCATTATAGAGGGCCATAAGGATAACTGCAACTCGGATAGAAATATCTATGAATAGGAAACAATATCACCTTTTTATTGTCTCCTGTTTATTTATTTCTCTAAAACTGAATCAATTTAAATGCTTTAGCTGCTCCCTATAGCTATATTTCTACTTTTTATCTGTATTTGTTTGTTGATATCTTAATACACCGGAAAACCAATCTATTTTATACGTTTTTCAACATTTATATTTCCTTATCTATCCTCTACTACTATATCTATATCTTCTGGTTGATGAATTGGACATATAAAATTTATATACATTTCCTATAGTAGTATGCATTTATTGATATAAATGTTCATATTTTACATCAGTTTAATGCTATTTATGAAACTAATTTATAGAAATGTTGATTTATCAAACGTACAGTTATTTTAAAATGTGGTATACACATTTGTAACGAATTTGAGACTAAATGATCTCTTAATTCACTTTTAAATGTTATCTTGTAAGAGTTATGAAAGAATATCAGACAACACAGATGAACAAGAAAGTATTTAGGAATGGTACAGGAACTCACAGGACAAAGACCAAATGAAAGTGCTTGGAATGTAGTGAATGGATGCATACAGTTATTAATTAAATTGTAATGTAAATCGAAAAAAGAAGAAGTTATTTTGTGAAATGCCATCACTTTGCACTTCCGTTATATAAGTTTTATTTTAATTTATTAGAGAGGTTTGGTAATAGAAACCATAACGAAAATAGAAGTAGGAATTCAGTACAACGACAGCTTCGCATAAAACATGTTTGCATCACGCGCAATAATTCAAAGAGTGTACAGCAAATTTATGCCCGCTCACGGCAACATACTTGAATAGTTGCATTGGAAAGCATTTTATATCCATGGATGGTTTGGCCATGGCTCCGTATTTTCGAATTCAGCCGGGCACAGCCGAACGTGTTAGGCGATATGAATTTACGATTCCAGCGTACTCTCTGCATTTAAGTACAACGTTTGTCAGTCCGGTGTTATCTAATTGGTTATTCGTTCACTTAATACTATGTATAAATGGCAATATTTGTTAAAATAAATAAAATATCTAAATAATACATTTATTAAAAAAAATATGGAAATCGAGATTATCGATATATTTTATGATTTTCTTAATTATATTCAAACAGAGCATTCATTTGTTTGCTAGCAGTGTGTTTTGGCCATTCTGTCATTTTCCATAATCATTATATGTAATATAAAATGCGTTTTAGTACAATGCTTTATGAGTATTGATAAACAATGTATGTAATTGTACTTTTTGTGGCCTCTTGTTGTGTTATGTTCTATTATATAAATAAATAATAAAGCTTTATTACATTCCACATCAATTCGTTAAATTACACAATCAAAATCATAAAGTCAAATTATACATCAAAATCAAAATCAAATGTCAATATTTATATAAATTCACAATCCATAATATTTGTTAATAAATTCGAAAATAATAATAAATAATCATAAAAAAAATAATTAATTTCATGTAGAATATAGATAATTTAATTATTTGGTGTGTAATGTGGACCCCCTTAGGATAAAAGCCTCCTCCAAAGAATTCCATTCTACTATTCCTGGCGATGGTGGACATCCAATCTCTTCCTGCGGTGACCTCAATCTCATACTGCCACCGGTCACACGGACGATCTCTGCTCGCCTACCTAGTGGACCTTTCCAGTTTGTGGTGATGATTGTCCAACGATTATCCTTGTATCTGGCAACAAGACCAGCCCACTCCATTTTAAGCGTTTAGCGAAATTTAGAGCATCATTTACCTTGGTAATTTTCCGAATTTTTGTATTTCTTTCTCTATCTTTCAGCTTTAAATTTAAGCAGCTTCTTTCCATTCCATTGCTCTCTGTGTTGTTTGGATTTTGTCTTCCCTTTGAGCCCAGTACTTTTTCCACGAGATAGCTACTCTTCTGTTTATATATCTATACTAATATAATAAAGCTGAAGAGTTTGTTTGTTTGTTTGTTTGAACGCGCTAATCTCCGAAACTACTGGTGCGATTTGAATAATTCTTTTTTTGTTGGATAGTCCATTTATCGAGGAAGGCTATAGGCTAAATAACATTACGCTATGACCAATAGGAGCAAAGACAGAGCGGTAAATGTGTAAAAAACGGGGAAAATTATTCATTTTTGAATGCTTTCTTTGCGTGCGCTGCGAAAACGGTTCAAGATACACAAAAAATATGTATGAAAGAATTATTCCTCTATACATGATCTATGTGGGAAAAACCAAAAATCTGCCGGAAGTCACTATTCCACGCGGACGAAGTCGCGGGCAAAAGCTAGTCCGCTATATTTCGGTCTTTTCTAAATGAAATTTGTTTGCCAAGATAAACGTAACTCTCTACGGACTCGAGTGGTACAGCATTGACCAATTTTGGTGTCAGCTCTCTGTTAGTCATTACTTTGGTTTTGTCTAAATTCATTTCCAGGCCCACTCGAGCACTGGCAGTCTGAAGTTGATTGATCATTGTGTTGAGGTTATACGGGCTTTAGAAAGAAGAACGATATCGTTCGCAAAACGTAACGGCTTAAACGTTTTCCATTTACATTGATCCCTTGCGTTGCCCATGGTAAGTCTACCATTACTTTTTGAAGGACCGCTATAAATAATTTTGGTGGAATAGGATCACCCTGTCTGACTCCTCGGCCAATGCTCATTTTGGTACCCAATCAGTCTAGCCTGACTCTACTTGTGCAATTAAGATAAATATTTTTGATGATGTTAATGTATTTTGCACTAATATTTTGTATGCTTAGTGTTTCCCAGATACTGGTATGATATATAGAGTCGAAAGCTTTTTTATAATCAATATAAGCTATGTAAAGTAGTTTTTTGTATTCAATATACTTTTCTATTACTTGCTCAACAATATGGATGTGATCGGTAGTGCTAAATCCACTTCGGAATCCCGCTTGTTCTATAGGTTGGCATTAGTCTATTTGTGAGCATATCCTATCTAGTAAACAGGATGCGAAAAGTTTATATAGGCAAGACAAGAGACTTATCGGGCGATATTTTGCTATGTCTTTAGGGTCTCCCTTTTTGTATAACAGTATAATTTCCGACTCTGTCCATTGCTGTGGCACAGATTCTTCTTCAAGTATTTTATTGAATAAAATTGTAAGTGGTGTTAATAAAAGCTTTCTGCCCTGTTCGTTATTTATATTGTCCGGTCCTGGGCTTTTATTCATATCTCATCAAAATTGTGTACAGTGAATGTATTTTTCAGTAAATTTTGTTCTATATTTTCTACAGAATCCGGAGAACTGTAAAGGCTAGCATAGAAATCGCCGGCTACGTTTATAATGTCAGTTCGTGATTTATAAATTGAAGAGCCTCTTTGTAAAGATGTGATCCAGTTTTTCGATATGTCTAATTCTTTGTACGCCTTTTAAGCAGATCTTGTGTTTTCTATGCATCTTTCCAATATTTGTAGTCTATGATTTCCGTAACATTTTCTTATTTGTTTCTTTGTATAAGCTTTCCAGATCATCTTAATCCTTTTTAGTGTGATTCAATTGCCCGATCTGTGCATTCAAATCACCCATGGTTATAATATATTGTGTAGAGATCAAATTATATACACAGCTGTTTTATCAAGGTGTTGTATTTTTTCACTTAAGTTTAGGGTGAATACGTAATTAATAATTAATAATATATTATGGAAAAATATTGCATCTTTACTTACAATATGATGTGTATATTAGTTTCGTATAAGTAAATGTTAATGGTAATAGTGTGAAGCTAAATATAATACTTTATGAAACCAATGTTTAAAAATCTAGAGATACTCGAGAAATCTTAAATATAAGTGTATATTCAAAAAGTCTGTATATCTTGTTCAGCAAGAATATGTAACTGTAGAATGCAAGTAACTATAGAATCGTTTTATTTGTAACTGTAAAATTGAAATCTTACTATGTTGTATTATTTGCAAGTGTCGATTTTATAGTACGTAGGGTTACTCCTGGTGAGAGTCGGCAACGAGCGGTAGCGGTGGAGTTACACTTTTTGCGACCCCATTAGTGTCCGAACCGTCCGAACCGAACCAAATGTCCGTGAATTCTTCTCCCCATCTGCCTACGACCATAAGAGATGAAATTCGGTATTTGCGTTGTTGACCTATGGCTCTTTAAATCAAAAGCCAGATTAAACATGGCAAGGAAAAGTTGAACTAATGTCTGCGCCGCTGAAAATAAAGATACATCGGAGAGCAAGAGCTCACCTATGCGAGCAGTCGTCTACGAGAACGTGGTTCCCATAGCTCCGTCGACAAGTCGTATGGAAGATGAAGGCTTTAAGTGGGTAGACCGCAGCTATCAAGGTGAGTCTGACATAACTTACACCGAAACAATAAGAATACGTAATACATCTGTATTACGCATACTTCTTGTTGTAAAAAAGTGAGATAGCTACGTAGCTATCTCCCCAAATGGTTATATCGCTTCCTTCATACGTATGACTTTTTGAATATATTTAAGATTTCTCGAGTATCTCTAGATTTTTTTAAACATTGTTTCATAAAGTATTATATTTAGCTTCACACTATTACCATTAACATTTACTTATACGAAACTAATATACACATCATATTGTAAGTAAAGATGCAACATTTTTCCATAATATATTATTAATTATTAATTACGTATTCACCCTAAACTTAAGTGAAAAAAAGCGTGTAAAATATACAACACCTTGATAAAACAGCTGTGTATATAATTTGATCTCTACACAATATATTATAACCATGGGTGATTTGAATGCACAGATCGGGCAATTGAATCACACTAAAAAGGATTAAGATGATCTGGAAAGCTTATACAAAGAAACAAATAAGAAAATGTTACGGAAATCATAGACTAACAAATATTGGAAAGATGCATAGAAAAACAAGATCTGCTTAAAAGGCGTACAAAGAATTAGACATATCGAAAAACTGGATCACATTCTTTACAAAGAGGCTCTTCAATTTATAAATCACGAACTGACATTATAAACGTAGCCGCCGATTTCTATGGCTAGCGAAGGAAGCGATATAACCATTTGGGGGTAAGTCAAATATTGAAGACGTTTCAAGAAATATTCGGAGAATATATATTGATGTTTTGAGTTCAGAAGACTAACCTTACATACGAATAATACAAAAATAATAAAAAGAGAGTAACATATAGAAAGAAGCTCGTCAAATATGAGTTAAGGTTGGAGTCCAGGGCCTAGTATCACGCATATTTTAACAGAAACATACCTTTATTACTATACTAATTAAAATTTCCTGTTTTACCAGCAGGGTCCCCTTGCGCTTGTCTCGAGAATGCGTGAAGTCAGCGTCAGCGTCAGCCAGCGTCAGCGTCAGCGTCAGCCCTAATGGATGTAGGTAAGCAAAAAATAAACGCAAGTTAGTACTCAAGAGGATTTGAATTATATCTAGAAGTTTTATATAAAAATGAGATTGTCATGCCAAGTTTACATTTTAACTGGCACTTCTATAGTAAAGGAAAAAATCGTGTAGCAACCTTCGTACACCTGCGAAGAATTTCAAAGGAGTATGTGATAATGTTTTTCTTTCTTTCTTTCATATCGATTCACATACTCCTATCTACACTAGCCAGCCTTTAGGGGTTGAAGTCTAATCGTCTCCTAACATAGTTAAGAAAGTATCGTGGCTTATAGTGGCGATGGATATGAGTCGTAATGATAGGAAAAAAATTACGGATAAATCTTTTAGAATCGGTCGCCTTTATTAGGTATTATGATTGAAAAGTACCTTTAAATTCTGCCTGCCAGAAATGCTTTTTGAAAAATTTGATAAACAAACTATAACCTAACAATTATAACCTTCTGAAGCCTACAAAGAAGTACTGATTAAAAGCAAAAATATCGTAATTATTTTTGGTTTCACGTATTTTAAGTATATGTGGTGGTTTTAGGAATGAGAATTTTAATAATTATTCTACACTCGAAATTATTTTGGGGGTCGTAAACGACATTCGTTGGGTCACCTACCGACATAATATCCTTACATTTACGCGATCTGATCCTAAATTCAACCTTCTGCGTTTAAAAATTAAGTTAGGTTTGCAAGGACCTAACTTAATATTTACATTTTCGAAATAACCTAATTTTACAATAAAAGTATACAACAATAAGCAAAAAAACGGACATAGTTGCCTCATATTTATGGACAGCAGAGTTGCTATGAAGTGAATCATATTTTTAAAGCAGAGCCAATATGCAAACCACACGAACGTTGCGCATCAACCTCAGTTGTGAAATTTTTAATTTGCGCAAAAAACAACGCTTGTTTTAAAATGCGACGGTGATTTATTAATGCGTGTCCATAAATGTCGTTCATATCGTATGAGGAGAGACAGTTTTAAACCTTTGTGTCACGCTTGAGATACGTCGCCGATGTTTTAATTTTGCTAAAGCTATGTTGTTCGAATATCTATTTGATTTTACTGTTCCTGCTTTGGTATCCAATCAGATAGATACATATTTACATTTACTTAAGAGGTAAAACAACATTACGAAATGTGATTTATTTATCCGTAAAATAATTTTGTTATCAGATTATTGTACGTTGATAGAATGCACTTACGTGTTACGTGGTAACATAATAAAGTTTTAACGATGTCTTCAATTATCATAAATATATAATATATGCAAAGATTAATATTGATAAGTCAGCCACATGTTTAAAGATAAAGGTATCATCATCCAGTATTCGAGGATCAAAATCTCTAGCCGTTTTATTTCATATATATTTTTATTTAATGTGTATTACTGAATATATTAATAAAAACAATAAATATAAATGAAGCTATTGAAAATATATTCCATTGGTTATAAAGTTATTTTAAAGTTGAGGCCAATTATATTTAGAAGTACGCACTCCTTCCATGAAAAAATTCACTGCCAACCTTATGGATTACTTTAGAGACTTCAAATTAGTAAAATGTTTAGAGCAAGTCATACTCTCTAAAACTGTCTCTAAATCATAAACCAGCGGTCTAAGATCGGGACTAGATGACGTTAGTTCCTATTAAACTTGGAAAGGACCATTCTTAGCGTTAGAACATCGGGTTGTTAAGTGTCGCGTTGTTTAGTTCTCAAGAATGGTATTTTAATACACTTGTGATTTATACCGTAATCACAAAAATACGGTCCACGCACTCCTATGAAGGAGTAAAAGAATTGTACATAATACATAATATAAAGTACATGGGTGTTAAAACTATATTTGAAGTCGTATAATGTTATTGTTGACTCTGTTGACAAATCGAGAAGTTAGATCTTTGAGCATAAAACAAATTCATTCTGTTTGTTAAAATATTTTTCAATCGTAATGTTTTATGTCATTTAACAGACTTTTTCTGTTAACTCCCTTTGCGTATTAACTATGTAGCTGTTTTGATTTTACAACTCTATTCTTTTAATTATCGTTAAGCAATAACCTGTGCATCTTTTATATGCTGCAAGTTATAAGTCATCTTATAAAATACGTGACATGATTCTAAGTGCTATCTTCCTCCTGGCGAAATAAAATCTTTGGCTTTCCAACAGGATTTTTCGAATTCTTTCCATTGCTTTGGTCGTCTTTTGCGTATACGAACAGTGCGTGGACAGCCAGATTTTTTTCTGTCATAGACAGAAAAAGTTTCATTGTAACTGTCAATAAATCGCTACAAATACGACTAATTTTGATATTACGAAAAATCGATGATTCGGAAATGAGAAAACATAATGAATATTAAATAAGAATTACAGATTACAAATTTTAATATTTATTTTTAATAATAACCATATTTGTAGTCAGATTAAGGATTTATGTATCTATATCCAGCACCTTGTTTTCGTGAACAAGACTTAGAAAGTCTTTAAAAATAATAAATATCTAGTTACATAGATTTTTTCTCGTACGGTAACTTACTTACTGAAGCTTTTCAAATCGATAAGTCTCGGAACAAAGTTGAATGAAGAACTAAATAAGTTTCTATATTTCCTCTTAATAAAATATAAATGGGGAAAGTTTTCTTGCTACGAGCGACAGTGATGGGAAAACAGTTCTGATAACCTTATTTTAGATTTTCTTTCACTATATTTAATATTTGAATGTAATTAACTCGATTGGTGATTCAAACATCTGTCGAGTAACATATTATTTTCTTTGTATCAATTAGAAACTGTTATTTAGACCTAGTTTTAAAGACTTTGTAATCTAAGAAAGTCAATGTCTATATATATCATATCATGTATATTTCATTATATATCATATAATTTCACTTGCAGTAAATATTGTTAAATTTTAATAAAAACGCTATGGATAAGAAGTCGAAATTTGAAATCCCTTTACAATTCACAGCAGATTTTGGAATAGACGCAACTTAAATGGACGAAAAAGTAATATAGCATGTGATACGAATAGAAATTGTATATGTGTGGGGATACGCAAGCCGTTGCTATTAGTAACAAAAAAGTTTCACGATATTTAGAAACAGTGAAAGCTGATGGTAACTGTGCTCTTTTCTCTAGCGGCATAAGGTCTAAACTATATTGACCTTTACTGTAACAAAAAGGAAACAGCACGTGCGCTCTTACCAGTCCAATCGTAAACATCTCTATAAATATTGATGACGCAGAAAGCTATTATGTTCAGGCATACTCCCGAAAAATGCGTACAATTTATGACGTAAAGACATGCGATTAACTATTCCGTTCCGATACTATACTGCTGGGCTTATTCAAATAGTTTTACAGTAGTCGAGTATAGTTATAATTTGTGAAAGCATTTTTGTTCACGATACTGCCATACCATCCATTTGCGATTCAGCTTACGACTTAAGTAGATTTGGTAATTCGTACAATGACACCATTATTTGTTCCATTACGTAGAAAAAATCATAAAAATGTAACTAATTTGAGTTCTTAGAAGAGTGATTTTCAAATGCGACTTTGATAAAAGAAGATGATGGTATGGATGGTATACACAAGGTGACATAATCTCTGAATATACATTAAACTGTATGGAGTTAAATGGCTTGATAGACGATGTAGGCTTGTTATGTAAGCCATGTTATCACAGTTGTCATGAGTATATAGTGACTCTCATAACTTCATTTATAGTGAACTAGCTTTCTGCCCGCGGCTTCGCCCGCGTGGATTTCGGGATTGGGTGTTAGAGGGTTAAGGGTCATAGCTTTTGTCCACGGCTACATATACGCGGAAGTCGGTTTATGGTGCGAAGATTTTATCGCGCTTCCCGTGGGACTATCCGTTTTTCCGAGATAAAAAATGCCGCAAAACTCCTCAAGAATCACTCTATCTATTGATGAAAACCGCATAAAAATCTGTGCAGTAGTTTTTGAGCGAAGCCTTTATTGCGCATCCCGTGGGATCTGTCGATTTTTCCGGGATAAAAAGTAGCCTATGTTACTCGGGGAGAATGTAGCTTTCCAAAGGTGAAAGAATTTTTGAAATCGGTCCAGTAGTTTAAGCGTGAAGAGGTAACAAACAAACAAACAAATAACAAACAAACAAACAAACACACTTTCGCATTTATATATTAGTTGGGATTAGTTGGATTCTCGCAACTGCTAGGTATCACAGTAAAGTATGCAATTAACAACTCAATGGGCATGTGCTTACCTAACATGCTCGCGGTAAGCACGCCAACCTGGTGGAACAAAACCATGCTTTATGGGAGTGCAATGGATATTTATTTATAGCTGTTATGAACCCTTGTTATATTAGTTGCCAGTTTTAAAAGGTTAAATGTGGTCTATGTTGTTTAGTCGCTTGCCACTATCAATTAATTATGATGTGTAATGACATCGTGCTTGTTAGAAAATTGTTTTTCACAGATGATCATTATCTAATGCTTGTACATAGATAAGTAGCTATTTGTATTCTCTTATTGTTGTATTGTAACGTCAGTAAATGCCTGTAAAGGCCTATGTCAAATATATATTATATTTATTTGATTTTAATGATTATTACAGTTACGAGTTATTAATTATTAGTTTAATATACTAGTGTGATTCTTCACCGAGGGGCTCAAGTTTTCATGTACAAAGTTAGAGCGTTAGTCAAGTATTCTGGCTGAGAGAAAAAACTCAAAGAAGCTCCGTACCTAATGTATGATACTTCACTATGTTTTTCTTTCAAATAAGAGCATTACATAAAAAGTACACATTAATCGAAAAAAATATAAGCGTATTATGACATCCTCCGACCTCCAGTTTAGAACGTCAACACAGCACCACCGATACATACATACATACACTCACGCCTTTTTCCCACGGGGGTAGGCAGAGATTACGTCCTTCCACTTGCTACGGTCCTTACATATCTCTTTCGCTTCATCTACTTTCATAACATTCCTCATACATGCTCGACGATTGCGGGTACTTCTGACCTGGCCTTTTTTGAGGACACTTTCGATTTGTTCGAAATATGTTCGCCTAGGTCTTCCTCGTTCCGTGTCTCCACTCACTCCAGCTTCATAAATCATTTTGGTCTACTTTCATCCATCCGTTCCACATGCCCAAACCACCCAAGCATCCCTTTCTCTATTCTTGTCACGATATCCTCTTTCAAACCACATTTCTTTCTAATCACTTCATTATGCAATCTGCAACGACGCTTTTATGCAAAAACGTAATAAAATAACCATTTTGGAGAAAACAAAAAAATTACTATACGATATTCCATTGTTAACATTAAACCCGTTACTATATTTTACCTACTTGTACGATGTAATAAAACGGCACGCGTTCCGAAGCAAACACTCGTAGTTCACTATAAAAAGGGGATAAAATCTCGGATTGTTTTTGCGTCAACGTGTTCAATAACACAAAAATTACTGTCGAGCAAAAATAGGATAAGAACCTATAACATCAGGGAATATAAGCACTATCGCGATCTTCCGCGTTCGTTTTATGTAAATTGAGAAAATGCTCTCTCTTCAAGCTCGATTTGCGAGGCATCGGCTAATCTTCCGGCAGTCGACTACAATTTAATCAAAGTAAACAACGAGCTGGCTTGTAATTTATCTGGATTATTTCGTGGCGACGAGAGGTAATCAATTTTTTTTTTCGTTCACAAATATACGGACAAGTGAGCGTAATGTGTTGCCAATGTGGAAATACATAATGGATTATGAGTATCCAAAGAGAATTGCTATACATAACTGGCCATACGTTGTACAATTACAGACTAGTATTGTCGACTGGCAAAAATTGTTCAGCTTATCGATGTACTTTGTTGTATTTATATTACAATAAAACATTTGCAACAATTGACTCATTCGTCTGATACACACATTCAAAGTCTAGATAATGGACAGTACGTAAATTATTGATAATTATTTTTACATTGCCTAATAAATATTGATGTGAGCAAGTAACATTAGTAATATGTTACATAAAAAATAAACGCAATACCAAAACTATCAAGAGGGTGAAAATAGTTATTTAATTACATTTTTAAAGGAAAGAGAATCTTGCCGTACATGCTTTATAACTGAAAAGAAAATCATTAATAACTATTAATAACATATAAAGCTTTATTAATAACAATGTTCAAATTAAAAATCACACAGTAGAAAAATAAATATTAAAACTACTAATAATCTACAAATGAATTATTCTCTGTTCAGTTCAAGCGCGGATCCAGTCCTCATAAAAGGTTGTGGCCACAGCTACTAGAAAATCGGCTAAGTACGAGTCGGAGCATGAACATGCTCATTAACAATCATGCAAGTCGTTTATGAACTTTTGAATTAGATTATTTTCTTTTTTCTGAGCATAAGGCCTTTGGCCTTTAGGAATGGAAATAAACTTAGGAGGAAGCCGGACCCGATTTCTTCAAATAAAATAGTCAGTTTCGATCCAAACCTATGTCAATCAATAACTTATATTTTTTCTTTTTTTTCTAGTAGATAGTAAGCCAATATAGGGACACTAGACTGGGTAAATAGGTATCTTGACGTTGTATCAGGAGTAATGCAAGTGAGATCCACCAGGCGAGATTTTTATTATTTTTTACATTTTGCAAGAACATCAAATTAAATTAAATTGAGGTACATTTTACATTTGGGCGGCATTTGGGAAACTACGTCGAGTCTTTACGTCGTCGATCCCCCAGTGCCTAAAGACGAAAGTCTTCAATCAGTGCGTCCTACCCGTAATGACTTACGGAGCCGAAACGTGGACACTGACGGCACGACTAGTCCACAAGTTCAAAGTCGCTCAGCGGGCTATGGAAAGGGCTATGCTCGCCGTTTCTCTGAGGGATCGCATCAAATGAGGTGATACGTCAGAGAACCAAAGTCATCGACATAGTCCACAGGATTAGCAAACTGAAGTGGCAGTGGGCTGGCCATGTTAGCCGTAGAACCGATGGCCGTTGGGGCAAACGTGTTCTAGAGTGGATACCGCCAAACGGCAAACGTAGTGTAGGACGTCCTCAGGCAAGGTGGAGTGATGATTTGCGCAGGACGGCTGGCAGGAGCTGGATGCGAGAAGCCGAAAATAGATCTCAGTGGCGAAGAGGCCTATGTCCAGCAGTGGACGAAGAGGGGCTGATGATGATGATGACATTTTACATAAAACAACTTTATTTAGGTACTTAAATTACAAATTCAAGCTTACGTTTCTTTTTTGCGGAAATGTTGATAATGTCATCGATATCCAGGTTCATATCTTTCGTGTATATTTAGGAGAGCTAGCTCGGATATTCTTTCGTGCCATTGAGGCACGCAACCAAGATTTTATTCTGCGAAGAGTAGAAAAAGATCTCTCTGCGGTAGCTACGCTGACCGGAAGTTGCCAGTATTTGTGCGTTCCGAATCACGCATGTTTCCTGATTGTGTTTTTTAAATTTTATTAAGGCATATCGTTTATTATCATCAGCTTATCGATCTCAATAGACCGTAAAAGTGTGACGTCACAAGTCTATTAAGGTTGTGGGTATGCCCATCGTGCCCACAACGGTGGATCCGCCCTTGGTTCAGTTGACGTTAATATAAATCTACGCATCGAATTAAAAAAAAAATCAGTGTGATTTAACACTTATTGCGTTGTAAAGGTCGTTCAGCCAGAGGAACAGAGAATTTATGTTGCTCGGGACGTATCAATAAATATACAAGAAAAGGCGAATTCTTTTCTTGTATTTTTTTTCTTTTTTATGTATTAATTTTGGATGTTATGTAAAGGTTGTGTATGTTACCAAAGAATTTTTTTAAATGACGCTTCTTTATATGACGTCTAGTTGTACTATGTTTAAGCCAGACTATATAGAATATATTTATTACAAGGTTTTGAAAAGTTATCTGATTGACTAGATTGTTACCACTACCAAGTATGCTTACAATAGGTTACAACTTTATACTAAAAACTACATAAATAATAAAAAATAATAGAAATATTACCAATCGAGAGTAAAGTTAAAGTAACACTTCTTTTGGAACATTATAATAATGATAAGTATAAAGCTAAACTAAAACACATACATCCTGTTCGGCAAGTAGCTCGTAAGCATATATACAGGGTCCCTGGATATATTAATTATTTCGGCAAGCGTACCAGGCGGTGGCTTATTCCAACAATATTAAATAACCTGCCACATGAAATAACATGTCAGCAGGACAACGTTTCCCGAAGTCTGCTCAAAAACAATCTTAAAAGACACTATTTGTCCATGTGTCCATAGGGATTATCTAAGTGAGCAATATATAATGTCGGTAACGTGTGTGTGTGCGTAGCGTATATGTGCGCGCGTGCGCATGTAGCGTATATGTTCGTGTGTGCGAGAGTGTGTGTAAGTGTACGCTAGTGTTCGTGTACGTGAGTGTATTTCTGTAAATGTGTGTATGTGTACGAATAGAAATAATCTTAAAATTAAATGAATATGTGTCTAGATTAAGTAAATACCTGTGTGTCTGCGAGAACACTGCCGACAAACTGTTACACAGTTTGGCAGGTTACTAGTATTAAGAATATTGTAACATTACTCTGAAGAAATAAAAAAAAATGTAATTTATTATTATAATATTATAGAACGATGTTAGCATATTTTTATGTATAAAACTTGTCAGAAGATACTGATGATTTACATTTGTTTCCTCTAGCTACTTAATAGTGATTGTTGTAGATTTGTTAAGACAGAGTATCAAAAAAAAAACATGTAAAAAATTATATTGCATATATTAATTTGTAATTGTTTTAGGAGCACTCTTGTAGAAGTATAATAGACTAACAAAAGCTGAATAGGTCTTACTCGTATGGCCTTAAAGGTAGCCAGATGTGACAGAATTTGTAAGGTTATAGTAAATCATATTTAGACTATAATGAATAGATGCGATAGTTAATTAAATATAAAGAATAAACGAAATTATAAAATGCTATTCTAAACTTTAGAACACTTTTTTTTTAAATTTAATTAATTGACTTTAATTTTTTAAGTTTTTGATTGTATATTAATTGCATAATATATGTATTCTGTAAAAACATTCAATTGACTCGTATTTAACTCTATCTCTATCACTATACAAATCTTAGTCGATACAAAAAATACTTATTACGCTCCAATAATAAGGAAATACACATCAAAATAAGAATCACATGTACAAAACAAGATAATTAGATGTGCATTGTAGTATTTTTATAAATGTTATTAATTATTTCCCTTTTCAATGATATGTGACACTTACCTTTTATGGTGCTATTAATTATTTCAATTTTAATAATACGCGACACTTACCTTTTTTCCATCTAATTCATGATTTGCTTGAGCTAATACTTTGTCTACGCTAGCTGGGTCGCCGAATGTGATAAATCCGAAGCCCCTGGAACAAAAAACAAAATACATAAGTAATATACAATACGCATATATATATATATATATATATATATATATATATCTTATATGTGCTGATATAATCTATATATATCTGAATATTTCTGATGAAAAATAGAAATAGATCATAAATCAATAGCTCACATCTGCCAGTCAAAAAATGTATGTACTTTTGCGTGGTGCAAAATTACTCCCTTTGTATTGATTGTATTGATTGATGTAGCCGTAGTAGAAATCTAAATCGATAGTTTTGCTCGACGATAGATAATATGAACAATAGCTGTCCAATCCCACTCTACCCAGATCGTCTCCTTGTTGCGAGATAGCCCCGGCTTGCTGCCACGATCACTGCATTTGGTTTATAAATGTCACGTCATGCATTGCGTTTTCTACTACACTAGTAATATTTTTAAAATGTATTGAATTTTTTTATTACATTCACTAGTTACAACAGAAACAAAAACATATGAAAAATTGTTGGATTATTTCAATGTTCCTTTTTTTATATATTTTTAGTGTCATCAAAATCAGCTAGATACAAATAGTACTTTATATAGTTCGCTATAACTTTAAACATACTACATACGAAAAAGTTTTTCCATTAACTATTATATAAATAAAAGTGGTATCAACTTAAATTCGCAGTGAAATCTCATTCGACATCAAATATTAAAATTTCACCGTTTAAAATTCATTCTATGTGAAATTGTAAGCTTAATTTTAAAAAGCAAACTACCGTCAGATAGAGGAAAAAAGGTGTCTTGAGTGTGTACACTAGAGCCAATGTCGCTGATTGCGTCGCGCTGCAGCCCACTGGCTGTGTTATTTATTCTGAACAAACCTTTAAAGTTTATTTAGTAGAGGCAGAAAAGAACCTGAGACATTAATTTTCACTTATATTTGTTATCTCTGCTCATGAGATAGCTCATGGAATAGATAATTTATCATAACGAAAAATATATTTATGTGTAAACATAATGAAATATTAAATATATTATTTTTATCCAAGAAATATTAATTTGAAAAGCCATATTAAGACGCTTTAATACACAAACAAAAGCTTCGAAAAAATTACATTGAGTTAAACATATATTTTTTTCACATAATTAATTTTGTTGTCTTCATATTGAATACGTGTCTTGATATATGTATTATAGTAAATACAAGAAAATTACTTACAGACCGACGTTTCCCTTGAGTTGCATCAAACGTTATCCCTGACTGAGCTGACTAGAGTAACACGACCGCGTCTCGGCCGAGACTATACTTCTGCTTGCAAACTCATATATAATTTATATTGACAGATTTATATTATAACATCAAACTAACTTTTAACTGCTGGAATCACAATTTGAATCTATCTTCTCTATTGACTTTTTTATGTTTTTTAGAATCAGTCACTGCAAAATATTTTGTAATAATAACGATCCATGGACATATTCTAATATCCAGGAAGTTTTTGTCTGTTCAAAATTGACAGATTAACTAGTAGGGTCAATATTATTTAAATATGATGGTGAGATTTACAGTTTTCCTTCGAACAGATGCTGCTCCAGGCAGCTTGTTACTGCAATTGATGTAACTCAACCCAAACGTGCAGTAAATAATCACTCTGTATTACTAAATATATACATATAATATCCCTATGATATTATAGATACTAATTAGATAAGGATAATATATGAATATTAATAGATTTAGAACCTTTATTTGATAATGTTTATTATATAATGCAATGCGAAAATTTGAAATTTATGAAGATTCTTTAAACCACGTCACGCGCTTAGTTTCTAGGGAACTATGAAACAATAAACTTACTTTATAAACATAATATCATGATCATTTGTTTGCCTGAAAAGGAGGTTAATTTCTCCGCTTATTAATCTTTTCTTATCCGACAAGGAATCTCACCTGACATTGCAGAACTGGCTATTGAACCTCTAATTATCGGAACACAATAATATAACAATAAAAATATTATTATTAGTATTGTTATTAAGGCGACAAATTTAGGAAAGACGCTGAAAGCTAACGATGAGGTCACATAAGCAATACCTACAACCAAAACGAGCACAAAAACTTCCGCCCTCATTAGGGATCGTACACCGGACCTCTCGATTATTACGTGGAACTCTCATTAATAAATAATTTTGTGTTATATACCGAACAGTTTACTGTAAGTAAATTTAAATAAATGTTCAATCGATACTATACTATAATGTGATATACCTGTTGTTCCTGTTCGCGGATTAACTTTTATGAGGAGGTCGGTGTAAATGACAGGGGAGAAATTTCTTCAGTCTGACGGTTGGATTAGGTTAGGTTTGTAACGGGCAAATGTTTCAGGTACGCAATTCGTTTTAGTTTAACATGTTTGTGATATGTATAAAACTTTAAACACAAAAGTTCATTATAATTTGTCGCCATACTTTTATTTTTGAGTTGATTTTGATATTAATTTACAAAGCATATAGTATTAATGTTACAACATTCTTTTTATACCTGTATTTTTTCTTGCTTCGAATTAACATTATCCTTATTTATTTAAGAACCAGGAAAGGAAAATTTGTGAAATATTTACAAACATAAATAGACATTAAGCTGTCTAATAATATAATCGTTAAGGCAGGAAAATGTGTTTTTACAAAGCATTTGCCAACAAATTATAAGATATTGACCAAATAATTAGAGCTATTCCCCACATTGTTATTTTAATTTGAATTAACAAATTCTCTAGTTTGAATACGTACGGTATGTAACAAACTACAGGCACATGTAACAAATAACAAACTACAGGGATACCTTTTACTACAAGTATACGTTAGACAAGATAGTATCTAAATCGCATTTCGACCCCACTGTGTAATATTATAAATTTTTAAAATCATTATATATTTTTCTAATTATTATAAATTACATTATACGATATATAAAAATCCACCATGGACTAATTTGGTTGACTAAGGCCTAATCACTCGTAACATACCTATTAGTCTTTCAGTGGGATATTCGTCGTTATTATAAACGAAGGAAAAAAAGCAGCGATTTCGGAGGTGAAAGCATAAATTTAAGTAATAGAAGCTAGGTTATGCAAGATATATAAAAATACCACCTAAAAGCAAATAAGTTGGTGTACTAACTTAACAGATATTATACCAGAGTGCCACCAAAATTGTCCACACCGACTTAAATCACACACAGTGAATTGAATAGCACCGATTTTCAGCAAGCGAGTACGAGTACTGCCCATTGCGCGGCTGACTATAAATAATAAAAAGCCTTCTCCACTTTAGGACTTGCAAAAATCACAATTTATAGAGCATTTTAATTTCACTTAGTCGATCCATATTTTACATGTGGTGGCGCGCCCGACCGTACTCCGGTCTCGAATTAATACTAAATTGAAATTGTAAAAATGGAAATACAATTTTCCCCTTGTACACCGGCGCTCTTGCTACCTACAGGTGTTGCCAGAAATGTGTTATTATAATATCTCTCTTAATATTTCGAGAGGGTCTCTTCCGAAATGAAATGGTCAGACAGTGGCTGCTTTCTTTTTTTAAAGTTAGCTGTGGCATTCTTAGCGTACTGGCATGAGGAAAAAAGTTTATTATATTGTAATATTCAATTTATGACATCGAAATAGTTAATCATGAGTGTGAATTTCTCTTAATTTATTGAACATCAGTGTCGCTGTGGTTTCGGCACTGGTCTTTGAATCGCGATATTTGGCTGGCCAGTGGTCGAGCCTGCTATGTACCAATATGTTTTTATATAATGAAATGGGTAAATGAAAATATCATGAGATATCGTCTTATGCACTCCTATGAAATTCAAAGACAAATTTGACGTCGACCAATCCGAACCCGGTCAGCGTGGTTGAATAGGCTTTATCGCCTTAACATAGACTAAGCTTGGGGATAACCTCTTTGGGGATGGATATAAAATATGGTTGCTGTTAATATTATATTCTTACTGATGAAAGTATGTGCCTACATATTTGTGATTTAAGATGACAATACTTCGATAACAGAATGTTCAGTTATTCCCGATTGGCGTGATATTTTCGCACGGAACAATATGAAACATTTAGGTAACTCAATTTTGAGACAATGTACATACAATTGTACATTTTATTGCCAAACACGTTCACTTCACATTAGTCAGCGCTATCAAATTTAACGCTTCCGACAAAATTGTTACCGAGTGACTCTATAAACAATCGTAAGTGCTTACCCCAGCAACGTATTAAATCAGCTCAGACCTTTACAAGATTCATAGCTTAATACACTCGCATCTCATACTTGTACACGAAAATGTGTAGCGGGAAGGGCGCTCGTGTATGGAAATTGAAAATAACGAGGGCACCGTTCACACCGCACAAGCCGACTATATGGGACACGGCCACTTACAATAGAGCCCCCGACGATCATCCGATAACCCCTATCTCTTCAGATACTCCAGCGATACGCGAGGTGCGGGAGTTCTAATAAAATTGGGTGCGTTGCATCTACGTCTGGAGAGGCCCTTTACCGAATGGAGTTACGTCCTACTTATCTTTAAGGGGACGTACCTTATTTTCTTGCTCTTGCTAGAGAACAACTCAATTCTCTTTTGCAAAATGTGGTAATAAGCTTATGAGTTTCTTTTTATTAAGGACCCAATTGTGTTTTGTCGTTTTTTTAATACATATACGAGTACTATACACTGTTTTTACAGATAAGTACAGTACAGAGTACAGATTAAGTACTTGTTTTTGTAAGCTGAAAAGATTACGAACAAAAATCAATATTGTATTTGCACTAATAGTCGCTAGTATGTGATTTCCTATGGCCGTTCGGTAGTACACAATGAAGCTTAAATGCTTCAACAGTAGCTGGCGTAACCACGCTCACTTAATTTATGGATGAAGAGATGTTGATAGTATGGTTCTGTTTGCATAGTTATCTAGTAGCATCCAAATGACTCGTATGAGTACATTGACTTTTATACTATTTAAAACTTTGGTAGAAAAAAAAAGTGTTTGTATCGTTAGTTTCATGAAATATAACAGAACCAAATTATTTACTCACTTCTTATTTTTCGAACTATCATTGACTAAAGCTAATCCTAGAAATCAGATTATCGCTTGACACTTATTAATATTATATTTTATAATATAATTACATAATTCAACATAATGTTTTTCTTTAGTTTGCATCAACTTTTATTGAATTATTAGTTGATAATTGATTACTAGTTTATTTTATTTTATTTATAAATGTAGACGTAATTTTAGTTTTTTTCTGTATCGAAATATACAATATACTTTTATTTTTAAAAGCTATGGTGATGCAATTCTGATTTATCATTTAAATGTTTATAAAAATATTTTAAGATGTATTATTATTATTATTTGATCTAACATATATATAAGAATCGAGAACATGATAAATAAAAATTTTATGTAACAGATATAATGATGAAGGGAACAATATATAATGGTACTTTTTCGAGTTATGTTTTCTAAGGAATAATGTAAATTTCATTAACTTTTGAAGTCTTGATTAAGTAATGTAATTGTATTGTCTCACAAGATAATCAAGTAACAACCCATACATGAATACAGTCCCAAACAACAATGAGGCGTTTGTGTGAATACAAATCAGAACAACAAATTGTCCGATAGTCATTTCAAAAGGGTTTTTGCAGAAGTCAATTACGAATTAATGACGCCACTAGTCTTTTTGCCTGTACCTACGTTTCCCCGCGAAAGGGAATTAATCGCGAAAGATTTATAACGGGCTTATTTTATAAATAGGCTGTTATTTATTTCTGTGATGTTAATTGCATGTAACACACAATAGTACTATTTGAAATAAGCCCATTGTTTTCCGGGGCGTTAGGCCGAACTATCGGAATGAGCCCGATAATCCACTCCGCTATTGTATTTGGACAAAACTCGAAGAAAATAAATATTCGAGCAGGCCCGAGGTAAAACCCTAAACCGCAATGTCAGGAACAAATAGCGGTAACTCCCGTATTCATGGCTCATGGATGCAGGCTCCGGCTGGAAACCGATAGCAATTACTGCCGGAATTAATATCACGCCCCAAATGTTGCTCGCATTTATACGTATCGAGTGCAATATTGTCTCCTTTATTAGTTCCCGGGACAAATGCCGCCTTAATTCCACCCTTATTTCTTCGATTATCGACTTTCTTATTTAATCTTGACGTTAATTAATGATTGGTGGCGAGGGCAAGCGTTCGATCGACGATACTTCCACCCGATAACTGCAAATCATTGTAATGTAAATTTTCCCTTGTGAAAATTCTAGTTAATAAAGCAATATCAACCATTGTGTACGAGATAAATTGTTGCCTGTGTAAGTAGATACAGCATAAATCCACTGCGAAATTAAGTAATCCAATAATTAATCTAAATGGACCGTACAGCCGAATGGTTCAAAACAATCAGCTCTGCCGCAAAATACGCGCATTAAATGAAGTGAATGGCCGCCTCTGGGGATCCCTGATAAATTAAATTGATTAGAATCCCGTTCGATGCCAGCCGTCGATGTAGCCCCGCGCAAAAATAAAGCCGGATGAAAAATAACGCGACCACTTGCCCACCATTATGTACAGACCACTTAGGCGTATACTTTCTCCTTTAATTTTGCTCAAGCCTTAAGATTACCGACGTATTAGGTTCTTAAATTATTTTGTTATTATTTGGTAAAATCTTTCTATTCCAATGATGTTTTGATGTTTATAGTGATAAACCTAGGCATTTGTTTTTTTTTTAAAAAGTTTTTTTTTTAATATCTTCAATGATAGATTTGACAATATTCACTAATAAAATCGCCAATTTGATTTATTTTACTTATATAAGTAAGGTAGGCGTAATGAGCGCTGATGTGAACGCTGAAATATTTTAATGCTATAATTTGTATTAATTGTGGTAATATACTTTCTATAAAAGTAAATGGCTTTGTCCCTAAAAATCCAGGCAACATATCGACAGGGTCAAATTATCAGGGATCAAATTGTCCCGTACAGTGCGGTTCCAGAAGAATTTCCTTCCTCGCACACTTCAATTGTGGAATGAGCACCATGCCGAGGTTTTTCCGCAGTGCTACATGACTGTATAAAAAGAAGGCAACTGGCACTGTAAGGTTGGAACTAAGGTCTGTTCCAGGAACATTTGCTTGGATTTCATAATTATCATTTGAAATAGGGATACCTTAGTAGACTAAACTATAATCTAAATTAAAATATTCTTAAATTATTGAATTGAACGCGTTACAGTATTACACAATATACTTAACCATATTTAAAAATATTTTATTTCAATTTAAATTACATTACCTACTATTAACATACAATGGAATAAAAGCATTATTCTAGGCCAATTTAAGCTGTGTAATTTTTAGAGTCTTCTGAGCTTCGTGTGTTTCATGTATGATCTAAAATAAAAATAAAATAGTAATAAATAAAAATATACGCCTTTGACCCTAATTAACAACATCTAAGGTCTCACTGCTCACTCACAGTAAGATGTGATCATTTCTTCATGATCTCCAAGTGGTATGTCTAGATTACGAGGGCTGCCTTTTAAGTTGTATCGTTTGCCAACCTCTCGCAATCATAAAAAAAACATATTGATTTATAGATAAGTTTTTAGATCGGCTGAATAGTTACATTGTATCGTCTATTCAAAGTGACAAGTCGGTTATCGAATGCAAAATGTCTAAGGAAAATTTTCGTGCGATAATTTTCTACGACTTTCAAAGAGGATTATCGCGACGTCAGTGCTTTGAGGAGATCACTTCTTTGTTTAGTGATGCAGCGCCATATCTTAGGACTAAAGATTTAATGTGTGTTTTGACGTGATGTGATGTGTGTTTTGACGACCTCCATAGTCGAATGGATAGTACACCGGTTTCAAGGTGTCGCCATTTCTGAGGTCCCGGGTTCGAATCCCGGTGAGGGCAGATGTTTGTGTGATGAATACGAGCATTTGTACCTTAGTCATGGTTGTTGATATATATTTCAATAAAAATTATTTATGTATATATAATATATGTATGTCTATCCGTTACCCTAGATCCCATAGCACAAGCCTTACAGAGCTTAGTTTGGGCTAGGCTAATTGGTGTAAGTGTAACAAATATAAGTGTAACAAAAAAAAAAAAGAACGCTGTTATTTAGAATTTCAATGTGCGCAGTCTAGTTTTAGTGACAAGCCACGTGAAGGTTGTCCAAAAACCGCCATGACGCAAGAGAATATCGAAGCCGTACGGTAGCTAATTGTTATAACACCGTGAAATAGAGGTATCCGCGGGCACCACTGGCCAAAAAATCTTACACGAAGAACTTGGCATAAGAAAGTTGATCTCCCCTTGGATACTACATTTGCTTACCGACGACCAAAAAGCAATTCAGCAGTGATTCAATCGAGGAGAGTCAAAACATGTTTATGGTATGGTTAGTGGAGACGAGTCTTGGATATGCTTACGAACCAGATTCTAAGCACTAGTCTACTATCTGGGTCTTCCAGAATGAGCCAAAACCGACCTAGTTCATACGCTCACGGAGCACTTCAAAAAAGATGTTTGCTTACTTTGTGGCAAAGGATGGTCACGTCGCCACTATTACACTAGAAGATCACAAGGGGGTTAACGTTGACTGGTGTACCACTGTTTGTTAGCAACAAGTTATCACCTAATTAACTTATTTCAAACAGCATAGACACAAACAGACACAGACAGCAAAAGACAGCCCTCGTATGATGGATGTAATGGTTTATGTATGCTGGCGATATAAATAAGCAGTAAGCAAAGATATGGAAATCTTAAAAGCCATAGTTACAGAAACACTAAAGTTTATAAAAGTCGAGAATTCTTAAGCTTACATCACGTTCGTTCCTGCGACGCCGTCGGAAATTATTTTGTCAGGAGTAAAAAAAATCTTTTATGAAACTTCTATACAGTATTGCTTTTATTCATCAGACAAACTACGTTCACACATTTTTGTGTACCTAAATGCTTTACAAGAAAAGTCAAAATATACAGTTATTTCTTATGTTTCATGCATGCATAAAAAGAATTCTTATAATATAAACAAATTGGTTATATCAATAATTAAATATATTGCCAACTTATACAACTTGTTACCTTTCTAGTTTAATGGGTATAATTTTTCCTCGGGGTGAAAAGTACCTTTTCTCACTTTTTTACTCTCAAAATCTCGTCGATCTATGATCCCCGGCGACTTCAAACAAGAACAAACAAAAATATTTCTTCGTGAATACTTTAACTTTTGGAGCCATTGCAGATTGGTGAGAATCAAACGAATTTATAGATGAAATTCAAGTGTTTAATAATTTAAACGATAAAAACCAGAATCTAAGCAATTATACTCGGAGCAATAGTAAGTAATAGGGCAAAAGTTAAAAAAAATCTGAACCTTACAACTTACTATAGTGTATACTCGGTTGAACTTTGATCATTTTAATTTTAAAGTGAAAGGTGACTAGAGTGCATTCAATACTATTGATTTGCAAATTTAAACAAAAAAAAAATACTTAAATTGCTAGAAAACAAAATTTTATATACAATAAAAAATGCAAACAAAATTTTATAATTCGGACGGGTCTCGAACCACTGAAAACTAGAAACTTTCGATTTGTAGGTCAACGCGGTTTGTAGGAGACGTAGTAGGTTCGAGTGCCGTCCAAGTCGAAAACAAAATCTCGTTTTCTTTTTTTCTTAAATACACATTAATTTAATATTTTTATATAAAATACAAAGTCACAAGTAAGAAGTTGATAAAACAACAATAAATTTGAGAAAACATTCTTGTATACAAAAAAGAAAGGAATAAAAAAAAAAGAATACGCTATTACTAAAAAATAATAACTTCCGTAGTGTGTAATAATTCGAATAAAATATCGTTATCAAAATATACGTAGCGATAAATTCGGTACGTATTTTAGATGGCCAGCTCAGTACGCCGATTAAGAATTAAGCCAGACTTCAGACCTCTAATCTAGTCGTTGCGTCGCTCGATTGCACTTTCCGAGCTGACGTGAATAAAAATAGAGAATGGGCTTTGTTTTATGCTCAGCATGACTAAAATGTCTCTGAGTAGTAGAACTTTATTTTTCTGTTTTTGCCTTTTTAACACTTGAATCGCTTTTATTTTTTTTTCACGTAAAAATGATATTAAAGTAAAGAATTTTAATGCTTTGATTCGTATGAACAGAGCTCGAGCATTTGAAGATGAAATCTGGCTTTCAAAATAAGTTTCACTTAAATTACCACTGGACACATCATCTATAAAATAAGATTATATCTAATTACAAACGCAACCTTGTGTCAAAGCGAATAATAAATTCGAACTTTGATTTATTTTATTTAAAATATTTAAATTTATAACTCTTCACCATTCGGCTATAATAGATTTAATAATTATCTATAATTGAATCCCATTCTCAATATATTCAAAGTTTATAATAATACATATATCAGTTGGAAATAGTCATAAATCATAAGAATTACGTCAGTGTTTTTTTCCTTAATATATTTATTTATTAAGAGTACAGATCGATAGTTGGATGGATTCTCTGGGGATATACTTACAAATTTAAGTTTCATGCGAATAAAAATATAAAAATCTACACATGACACCAACCTTCAATTCAATCAATAGCCAACAGGTATTCCCTAATTCATGGCAATGCAAAGTAGCTCTGAAATAGCCGACTCAATTCATAAGCCCGCAGTAAACAAAAGGCGGCTCACAGACAAAACCCAAAAAGACAATAGGCTGAAATTTTGTATACCGCCATCCTAGGTGCCTATGGTTGGCTTGCCAAGATGGTGGGAGGGGGTTGTCGCTGTGTTGGGCTTATCGGTTGCAGCACAGGCCCTGTTTATTTATTGCCAACCTACTAGCCTAGTGTAGTCTACACTGTATAGAGCGGCGCAACTTGAATTTGTGTTAGCTCCAAGTTGCGATGTTTGGAGCAATATCACGCCACCGTATTGCTTCCCGGCCGTGGTTGGTTGATAAGCGCCTTGTATTTACTCGCGACGTGGTGGCGTATTGTAATGAGCGATCAAGTAGTGTCGCTATGCAAAGTGCTCACAAGGTTTAGCATGAAAAGTTAGTTCTACCACTAAGCAAATATGCATGTATCCACTGTTCCTTCTTCTTGAAAATCGAAGAAAATCCTAATTTAAATACGTTATCTTGCTGACTTAAAATTCATTCAAATTTTTTTATACAAATAATTGCCTGCTGGCAATACTATTGTTATTAACGAGTTGATAGAGCGTTGACGCGGTAAAAAGCAAGTAACTTTAACTACGAGTGTCTTTAGATCCATAGCCTGTAAACTATATCCATCAACATTACAAGGGTTATTATCGAAAATACTAAGGGAAAAAATATGACAAAAAAATTAACTTACTATCATGTTGTTATTTCTACTGACACGATAGGATAACAAGGATAATAGCAGTTTTCAAAATACATAACCGCCAATCAATTTCTTTCTCAACCAGGATTTTAAACCATTGGTTACATTAACCATATTTATAATTACCTATACTCGTAGATCAATAAACCTTATTAGTTGTATAGTAACTGAGAAAAAATATCTATATATATTGAAAATATTTATATAGTTTGTGGCCGTACTAGTATATTTTATTAGATTTCATTATGTGATTATGATGTCTCTACATAGAAAAATATATTTTATATAACAGTACAATATTTACTATGTCAGCTATCTAACTAATATACAATGTAGGTGTCCTTAATATGATGGTATCTTATTCAGAAATAATATTACTTCTTACTTTATCGGTACTATGACATTATTAATTAACCAACACACTTAGTAGACTATGAACAAGGCTTTATCAATTAATATATAATCGCTAATATGAAATGCGGGGAGACATAAATTTGATTACGTAATTTCCAACCGACACTGGTTGACCGGCTCATTAGAATAATTAAATTTTGCTCAAAATCATCAAACTCTGCTGTATTTTGTCTGCGATAATAAAATATTTGACGATTGACTCTATTGTTTTAAGTGCGCTTTAACGTTACTATTTTTATATAAAGAATTTTATTTTGAACATTGTATAAAATTTTTGAATATAAAAATGTTACCGTTTTACTGGGCATTAAATGTTTTGAAGTTTAAAAATTACATAATATTGAAAGTATAGTAGAAATTTCCTGTAATATGCACATCCTCATAATTAATCATAATTACACAATATTACAATAAAATGGCTAATAATACAACGAAAACCTATAATTATTGCACAACACTTTTCATTCCAATGGTTTGTCGGAAAACGGACCAAATGGCGTTCGGCCAACATTAGTGCAACAAGCCAATAATTCATCGTATATTATTTGTTTATCGTCTGCACTGGGCAGTGTTTGCTGAATGAATACAAGGATACCGCTAGAGAGACCAATGTTTGTTTAGGTAATAATTACATAAGCGTCATATGCCGGTTTATTATGCATCCTACTATTTGAGGCCATGTGAGGCACATGACAAATGCGACTTGTTTTCCATCGAAAAACATCTGTTTCAAACTATCGGTTGGTCTTAAGTTGAATAATAATCTTAATTACGAATGTGAGATGGTTGTCATAAAATTAAAATCTTACTAAAGCCATACATTGATAACGTTCATTGTTAGTGTAACATTACTGTCAGTTTTATTTTTATAGACTAAACTGATCATTGCCTTATATGACAGTAACTATTATACCTAACTGTTCATCTACACTGACAAATTGCTAGAGTTAACTAACAAATAAATTTCAGTTATGTATTCCTGGTGGTCCTATTTTAATATTGATTTATTTTATATTTTGTATATCAGTGAATTCAGTGTTGATATAAGCCACTAAAATATATATTATTTATTGTTGTATATTACTTATCTGTCTGTCTGTCATTGTTAATATTTTCTTCTATATTCTTCTATTTAGTAACTATCTAATTGGTTTTTAAGCAAACTATATTTAATATAAAAAACAAATCTTACTTATCTTATACCTGTAAAATTGTATTTCATTTGTATTAATTAGAATCGTTACCTTAAAATAACAATGAATTGTTTCATATCGAGTTGTCATAACTTTAAACACCGCAAAACAATCGTTTTCGGCACGAAGGGTAAATTTTAATTGAATGAAAATATGTCTGGTCAGTGGATTGTTTTCATATTTATCTGAAGTAATGTGGTAGAATGTTTCTGCAAGAGTAATTAATAGTACATTGTACAATAAGGAAGCAAACTTATATTTAGTAGCGAGGGCGCTATTTTGCTTCCGAAGCTAGTTATGAAATCTAGAATAGAATATATACACTAGAATCTATATAATTCTAACGTAGAATCCTTAGATAACTGTGAGATTTAAAGTACTTAGCCTGAAACTAATTAGCTTTTCCACCGAGAGATACACTCTACTTTTCATTCCTATCCACGAGTAAATTTATTTAATCAAATAAAAATATCCTCCGTGAAGAGAAAATAATAAAAATTTCAATACCATTGTGAGACTTATATACCCAACACGTCTGGGTTTGATGAAAAAAATTTTTTTAAGTTTCACTTCTAAGTATGGGGAACCCCAAAATTTTATTGTTTTTTTTTTCTATTTTTGTATAGCTCTTATAGTTAGCCATTCGGCTATGGAACCCTAAAAAGCACGCGCAACACAATTGGGAGTATTTATTTTCAGCACGACTCTGGCACATCCTACAACCAAAATGGAACTAATATTTAAATCCAAAAGTTGATTATATAACTATAAATATACTATATGTTATATATATATATATAATATAACATAGACGCGTAATTATGATTAATATTAACTTTATTCTTTTTCGTCCAGGAATAAACGCAGTTTTTTTAATAGTTGGTATGAAAATAAAAAATACTTATTGTTTAGTTATTTTTTCGTTATATTTATATATATTTAACTACAACTCTATTTTTGATACGCAATTTTGTTGAAAAATCAATACAAAACCCGCATGAAAATCAACTTCAATTGTATAGTAAGAATGAGCCATCATTCATTTCTTAGAATATAATGTATGTAAGCTTGAATATAAATATAGAATCTATATTTTTTCTAATCAAGTCTAGATTGTGATGTGATAAGGGATGAGTTAATATAAAAAAAAGACAATGACAAAGTTTTACCGGACAAGGTATAACAACTTTATACTTGATTCGATTTTACAGGCATAAAACTAGAACATAGCCCTAAAACTCGTGTAATCTAGACAGTATGTGACATAATTAATTTGAGGCTAGTAACGGAAAGCAGATTAATGGATTGTAATTATCACAATCGCTTTACAGACCAGTTGTACCGATGCGATGGCTATTCTTTGCATTTGAAATTAATTAAGGCTGTGGATTACATTAATATTGTTTTCGCTTTGATACTATGAATCAGAGTTTAGTGTATATTGATGACGTTGGTTTAATCTGAGCTTTATTTACGGAGTATTTCACTATTACATATAGCTTACATAAAGAAACAAAATCCGACTTCAAGACTTAAAATTAAAAAATAATGTATAATATGTATATTAATTAAAATACTCAATATGATAAATAATATTATTTAATATTGTGAGCAGGATATAGACTTCAGAATACAGGCTCGCCATGACGGCCGTTCGATGGACAGACGGCGGGAACATCCTCGACTGCTATATACCAGACAGCATTGCGTTGGTAGGACTCCAACAAAGTAATTCGACTATATGGAGCAGATCGCGGGAAGACGCTGGACGATAGCAGCGTGGTCCCGATCGGTGTGGAGATCTTTGGGAGAGGCCTATGTTTTGCAGTGGGCGTCCATTGGCTGAAAGAATGATGATATTAACTTCTTCAAAACCTTCATAGATAAACAACCCAATTATTGCTACTCATATATTATCCAGCTACCAATTAATTATTGGATGAATATATATATATATATATATATATATATATATATATATATATATATATATATATATATAAGAATTCTATATATAAAGAATATAAGATTTCATATTATTTTTCATATTATCCAATATTACATATTCTTTATCATAAACATTTGCTAACAATTTCAAAAGAGAAAAAATATCAACTTAGTTGTTTGCGACTCTTCGATTAGGTGGCTATTGACCGAGCACGTGTAAAAAGAAGATAAATTGTACTCAAGAAAGTTTTGTTATAAATTAATGGGTAACTTTTAAGTATAATAAATGTCACATCTACGAGTGTACTTACTATAAAGAAATTGATAACAAAATGTTTTGCCGGTATTTAAATAGCCTCTATTCTGAAAATTTATTATAATATTAAAATAATAGTATGCAAAGAATATTGAAATTAATCTTTGAATATTTATGGAATTTCTCTGTTCTCTTTATTTCTAATTAAGATATTTAAAAACTAATTTTATATAAATTAGAACTAATATTAATATATGCGTATTATTAAAACATTTGTCAAAGTTTTGAAAGTTTTGAGTTTTTAAATTTTGATGTTAAATTCATGTAGTTAATACTGATGTAATTTCTTCAAGTATGATTCATATTAAATAGCCTATTGCTTAGTCAACATGCTGTAATAAAGTAGTAAAAAAATCTAATTAGTTAATTGTTACATAAACGTAATACATATTTTTTATACACAATACGACTAAATGGCGTATATGTAGCCTGATTTGTTGTATAATATCACGCTGACAATATCACTATTCAAAGGCCTCATAATAAACCATAATTGAATGCCAAATATTCGAGGATCTTCGTACAAAGTACTACCTATATCGTACCCACTAAAGACTGCGTCGCTGCGACTAGCATTATTCCATTTCACCAAAATACATTAGGCAATAGTTAGCCATTAGGAGGGTATTATTTGACCAGGCGGAGCTGGCGTGCTGGACGGCAGTTTTACTTCTGTGAAATTTACACTGCGAGATACACTCGCCACCAGACGGTCCGATATTAAAACGTCTGCAGCTTTTGTGCAAGCAACTAACTGGAACCGTTTAGACTGAACCCATAGTGCAAAGATAAAAGTTTATGAGTTATACATAAAACGATTTTCAAATCATATTTACGAGTGTCGTCCGAACATCTGCAATGGGTAGTTCGCGCGGAAATTGAAACCGTCGAGTGCATAATGCTCTCACGAACAATTTAAGTCGGTATTGTGCTCGGCACACCACGAACGATGCGCTTTTTGCGGTGGTCAGCGAATCCGACCAACTTTATTGTTGTTTTGAACGCCGCGGCCTGTCTTTTGTGGGGATGTTTGCGCACTTATATAGCTTAAGTTCGCGATCTACAGCTTGATAAGCTCTGCTATGTGACTTCATCAAAGTTAATGAATACAATGGCGAGAAACGAGTCAAAGTTGCAACTTTGCAGTGGTCGAGTCAGTAAAACTCTACAGTAATTTAATTTGCATCCGTAGCCAAAATAAAGGCGTCAGCGGTTAGCGAGGCGGGCGGTAATGACACGGGCGGACGGCTTGCATAAGTCAGCGTCGCGTCGGCTGCGGGACAGAGTAGGCAATTAAAAGCAGTTTATTCTAAGGGTGCAATTAAAATGCCCTGGTTAATACTAGCGACATGATCGCTGTATAAATCGCTCTCTACGCAACTACTATCGCAACTACGATTACTGGATTTGGATAAACTTAATTTCAAAATAACGCTTTTGGTTAGAGTTATCATAAGGTATTTCTATTTTAACATAGGCACTTTTCAATACATTTGTTGATTCATTTTATTCTACATATAATTAAATACTTTGAACTTCCCTTATCGCAAAATAATTTGTTAAAACATATTTAACCTATGTGAATTTATTCCGAGCTATTTTGATACAAGATTTATCCACTCCAGGCCAATTTAAAGTTTATAGCAGCGTGTATTTAATCGTGCACGAACTTGGGCGAACCGCATTGAATATCTTACACCAGTCGCGTTGTATCTACATGTTTTGCATTCTGTTCGAGTCACTTAAGTTTTGTATTAAGAAGGCGGGTAAGTAAATGAACAAACACGCAGCCAGCCGTCGATAAGGAGAACGCCTAATTAAAAATGAACGCGAGCTCTAAATAAGTAGACGGTTAGCTTAAAGCGTACTGACAATCATACTAATATTAACCATGGAGGCCCATCGCTGAAAATGGGACGCTCCTTTAATTTTCTCGAAATCACCCCAGCTCGATCTCGGTTTTAATTCTACAAGGAAAAGAGCCAGCAATCAAAAGAACTAACGGCTCCAACGAGGCATTTCCATACGCGGAGGGGGCTTCGCAGGCGGCACGGTATTAGTTCGCAACTGATTACATTCCCGCCGCTTTGTGCAAACGACTTACAATGAAGTAGCGACGAATAAACTTCATTACTTCGAGTTAAGAATGGGAAATTATATGGAGGAATTATCTTCGAATGACGTTGGCACGTACATAGCACGAGCGATTACGACCTGAGGCTCGGGAGACATGTCTCCCTCGCTCGCACGCGACTTAATAAGTGGGACCAGAGCTCGAATGTATTTTAAATGTCATTTGCCCTACGATTTAGCTGAGCCTACTGAATGAGATGGTGAATTATGTAGACCTAAGTATTACTTGTTAATTTTAACTATTTCAGTTCACAAAAGAAAGTAACAAACAGCGTTTAGCGCTATATTTACTTAACAATCTGACTGGAAAGTCACTAAAACCTTTAATATGCACAAGGTAGCAGCATAAACAGCACAATCATTGGACCTTACAGTGAACTAATGCAGCATTACATGTTAAAATCACTAGTATCTAATCCACCAGGTAGTATGCCTGCACGCAGGGAGCTTGTGAAAAAAAAAGGTCATGGAAAGGCGATGCGCAAGTAACTTTGACGAATGAGATTTAATATTTGCAAAGTTTTCGGTTGCAGCGTCGTCAGTAAGCACGTTTGTGTAATATCTTACATGGGAAAAGTCACATTATCGATTCAATTGGTATTGAATTGGTATCTTATTATATATTACAGTCGTATGTAGAACCCTGTCAGTATTCTAGTTCTGCCACAATGTGGATGACCGTTTTGTTGAATATCAACAATAAAATTAAAAAGTATTATATCAAAATTCGAATCACCGACAGCGTTCAATTAGTATGCTTATAAAATTTTTCTTCAGAAGGATATATGTATATCATTATACCAGTATATAGCACGACTGATTTCAATTAAAAAAAAAGAAACAACTGGCCCAGTGAAATTACATTTAAAATTTAATAAATAAAATTATTGTTCGAGGTAAAATCCTACATTCCTCTAAAGTGTAGTTCGGTTGTAGCTCAGATGATGCCCTAAGGACTAGAAGGTCACCGTTGTCCATTTGACATGTTTGTAACAGAACACCATCCCTTATCGGCGGTCGCGTCTCGGAATACCGATCCATTAATTAAAACTTATTTTGTGTACACGATCGTTGAACGTCGGGCTCCTGTGCCGTTTTACACGGTTCATTTGACCGCAGGAAAAATTGCAAGAATTCTTTTTTGTACATTTTTCTTGTTTTTTTTTTATATTTATATAACAGTTGTTTACGAAAAAAAATTACAAACGATTTCAAAAGAGAAGTTGGAATAGTAGAGGTACTCAATTCGACTTTATAATGTTTAATGTTTGTTACCTTAAAACAATTTATGTTTTATATTATCGTAATTCACTTTTTTTAGTTTTTAGTGCATAATAAATTGATTGAGATAGTTTTTTTTTAAATTCAGTCTGTCATTTACATACTGATGAAGGTATGATATTATAACGTTGCTAAATTAAATAGTTTTATTTGTTATGTTAAGTATCGGTAATGTTTCTCCAAAAGTGTGTATTTGTTTTGTGATTCCACTAGCTGTCGAGCTTTTTAGCTAATATCTTTATTAAATTGTTAACGTATTTTATCAGAAATTATTATAACTTAAAAAATTATAAAGATTAATGTCAAGTATTATATTCTATAACTAAAATAAAAGAACATTTTTTTGTGTAACATTAAAAATAAATAATGTTGTCAACACGTGTAAGTTGAGAGAAGGCCTGACATTTTTGGATAAATCCAAAGTAATTTAAACTCTCGGAACGTATAAAGAGTACAATTAGACAAGAGATTATCTCGATTAAGTAGGATTGATTAATGGGAGATAAACTTGATTTATTTTGGAGGTTTTCGGGAGAACGAAGAAATCAACTGTTTTCTAAGTAGCAAGTTTTCTGAGACTAATTAGTACATATTAGCTTGTGGTTAAAGTACACTAATCACGATTCGATTCGTATTCGTTCTACAAGCAACATTATAAACAAAAATATTTTTATTATTTGTGAATATAGTTGCTGCTAATATCAAGTAGGGAATTTTTTTTCGACAAGCTTATTAGGTGTCAATTTGTATCAAACTACTTCAGGTTGATTAAATTAAAAAAATAAATCAAAAATTAAAAATATATTTTTTATGCTGGTACGAATGGTAAATATGCTAATATTTGTTTTTTTTTTTCCTAGTCCGTGCCTTTTTTAAACTGTCCTCGTTTGGATCTACTATATACGTACTGTACGTACAGCGTCATATTATCTTATAATACTATTCCGTGACTTAATATTAACGTGAGTTGCGCAGCACTTACTTATCTAATAACTATCCTAATTTATACCTTCATACAACAATTTAACAATACACTTAATTTTAATACTTTATACAATAAAATTAATTAATCTAATTATAATAAGCTATCCTAACATAATTAAATTAACCCTGCAATGATGTCGATTCTAGCGTGGCTAATATTTGTTATAATATTATATTTTAATGTTATAATTGTTGTTGACATAAATGAGTAGAGACATGAGTATTTGCACCATTATGAAAATTGTTATTCACATTAAATGTAAATAAATATTTTGATCTTCAATACACTTAAAGGAAATTACTAAATCCCTAACGTACCCTCAAACATATTTTTATTGCAGGCCATTTCACAGGTAAACACATCGCACTTTCCTGCATAAACACTTTACAAACATTTTATGTACTTTACTAATCTTAACATAATATTACTAAATTAAATATGACAATCATGCCTAGGAAAGTACATTTGCAGGTTACATAACCCAATCTATAATATTAAAATGATCAAAACTGTGGGCATAGTTATTTGTGCATACAGCGGCCGCCGCAGGAGACTTACATAATAAAACTCGTTTTGATACTTCAAGTGTTGACTTTACATAACTAAATCAAGCTCTCATCCTAGAGTTATGGAATAGTGTTACCGCAAACAGGATCGTGTTCCTCTAGCAAGTAGTTTTTGTCATACTCGAGGTTATTTTCCTGTCTCAGTGTTTATTTCAATTTTAACCGCTACTACTTTAAAACTATCTTAAATGTGCTTATATTTTATTTTCTCCTGTTTTGATACACTACCCGTTTGCTTTCCTGCTCTCAGTTAGCTATCTAGCATTCTGCAACGAAGAGGTAAAAGGGTCTGACACAAGTTTTGTATACTTTGCCTATGGTTTTGAAAGGATTCTACGTTGTAATATGTATACATAAGGCTGTCTCACTAATGACGAAGCTCCGATATTTAGATTTAGTTACCAACGGTAAGGGGATCTTTTTTATAAAAAGTCTCTAAAGCATACTGCAATTGATTAAAGTTTCTTGAAGTATTTCTAATGATGTTGCCACTGATACCACAGCCTATTTAAATTCTTACACTCGGCTGACGGGCACGTCTAGACGAATCATTTGTGAGGGTAGGGAAATACGGAGCCGGGGCGAGCCCCAGCTGCTTACACTTACTCAACTTTACGATCAGGAGTTACAAATTTTATTAATTGATTATGTATTTTTTTATACTTTATTAATTAATATAGATTTTTAATAAGTTTTCTGATATAATAATAATAATTTTATTTCAGATTTCACATCCATTTTGTTAGTAACAATTTTACTTATTCTATTGTTAGTTGATAAACACAACATGTACATAATCGCTATGCCGTTCCGTGGGAAATGGCGCTACTGCGATTCATATAGGCACAATCCAATTGGCAAACCCAGGTGGTCCCAGGTGCTGCTGGTACTACTACGCACTCTGCGTATCAAGAACGCGCATCTTTACGCATTATAACATAAAAACAATCTAAACGATATTCTGCGAACTTTCCCGACGCCCTACAAAAACGCGGCAGCCCCAACAGCACCCTGAAAGCATTGTTATACTGGACCCGGTGTGCACTGTAGGTTTTTTTTATTATAGTCCGTCCATATGCTGCAAGTGTAAAAAAATGTGCAGTAAAAAGATATTTGTAATAATATATTAAACAATTAAATCGAGTAGACCTCTATTTACTGGAGCGCCGATTTTGAATACAATATCAATTTCGAGATCCATGATGCTACATTTTAAACAACATGAGAATAATTTACCAGATTGTATTTTGATTTACCTTAGTTCCCATATTGATTTTGGCAAAGGCTTAAGTTCTTATAAAGAATTAAAAAAATATATTGTCCACTTTTCGGTGCTTAATTTAGAAATGAGCACTTGTCTCTGAATTATATCACTTACTCCGATATATTATTATCATTGTCACTTATATCACGTGTCTGTCATAAAAGTATGCATGGAGTGTATCAATTATTATTATAAAGTTTTCACGAATAGTTTTCACGAACATTTGCTCTTGATGCTCGCCAGCATCAAGAGCTACTTTCAAAAGACAGAACAAGCCGACGAATACCGTTAGAAAAGGTGGGGAAATCCCACAAAGAATAACGTTTGCCACTATTTATACGAAACAAAGACTATTTCTGATCTAACTGAGCTCATTGCAGTCTGTGTTTATTATTCGGGGATCAACAATTTTGTCTAACGCTTTAAAGTTGGTCAAAGCAGAATTCACAATTCAAAAACTAAAAGATATGTGGTGAAAATAGACATAAAATATTTTACTTCTTTTCGTTTCCTTTTTTCGATTACTTATGTTATCATTGGCAAAATGCATGAATCAGACTTTCGTCATGAAGCACTGTGATCTGTCAATTGACCTCTTTCTGGAAGTTGAGTTACCTCCCAGCTAAATATACTTGTCAACAACTTCCAGTATATCTTCAACCTTTACAAACGTTGCTGTTACATGAGAATTCGACATGATTTTGTACATGTTCATTGTAAGACCCACTTGATGGGGTACTACTTAGATCTTTGGGTATTGTGTCCAAGCCTTTAACGGCCAGCTATGACTAAAATATCATCAACAAAACAAAAATGAATTACCTTCTCGCAGTTGATGTGATTCCCAGTTTCCTCCGCTCCGAAAGCTTAAGCACACTCTTCTCCGTCCATCAGTAAACATTCTAGTTATATGTTCTAGTGTGACATCTAGTGACTAGTCACACCTGTCTCATACCGCACTGAAATTTTATCGGCCTTGATTTTTGACCCTGAAGGTAGACTGATATGGTGGCGTTTTCGTAGAGTAACTGTAACTTGGATGTATCAATTTACGTAGCACTTCCCAAGATACAAAAGCACGGCTCGAACCTCGATAGAGTGGAAATTTGTCATAGTACATTAACGCCAAGCATAATAGTAGATTATATTCTTTAGTCTTCAATTAAACGTTATCAGCGTTAATTGTCATATAAAGCTGTAACCTTTTCCAAATTTGGCTTATTTGGAAGATTTAAAGTCATCAAACCTGTGTACAAGACAACTCTTAATGTTTCTGAAGAGCAGCTTATTAGTATATCAATGATTATGTACTTTCGTTCGAAGAATATGTATCTCTTTATTATAGACCCTGGCGTATTGCTAGTGAGAAGCTATCATTAGAAGCCAAAATATTTTTTCTCGTGTGAGGATAGTCAGCTTAATAGCTTAATACTCGAAAAGCTAAGCCAGCCTTGCAAGTATTCATAGCTGGATGGAATAGAATGATGGATTCACCACCTTTTCTTCGACAAAGGTATTACTAATTGCTTCTCTCTAATTTACCTTTTGAATAATAAAAAAAAATATGAGTTCAATACATATTATCGAGTGGCGCGGCCAACGATTGCTAAAGTTAATTAACAATGTTGGTCGTTACCTTACTCTTTCTTTATTTATTCGCCATTGTAGCAATATATATATTCTTTTTACTCATCTACAATAATAATATTAATATATATAAAAATAATTTTAGCATCGAATTACATTTTAAATTCAATGAATAAAACTTTTGTTAAAGGTGAACTTCAAGAAGTAAAGCCTATTATCATCTCAACTCGTATCACAAAAGCTATAGATAAGTTTAGTGTAGAGTTTTATATTCTATTATTTTCTTTCTCACCAAAGTTGGTTTGATAACAAAAAACTTCGATGACAATTTATATTTTAAAAATAAATGTAGCTCAAACTCAATTGACACTAAAATTATGTAAGTACAGAATAGCCGACGTTAACTGTATGTATAAGTGGAATAGCGTCGTATAAAAACAATGTGTCTACGTAGATAATAAACACAAAGTCACCCTTTTACTAACAAGTGAACTTACATCGACGATCTCGCGAACTCCCCCGCCTTGCTTCTTAATGAATGAAAATAATTTTGCCAAAATACTTCGGGGAGACGGGACACACGCTCCGGGAATTTTTCAATTTGCAACTGACATAATGTAATAAGAGTTACACGGTGAAGATGCCGGCGTAACGTAATTAATAACTTGTGAAATATTACCTGCTACAATGAATTTAGAGGATAAAAGTTGAGTGATAAATTTAAATAACCAGCCCGGCGCCACCCCGCGCCCTGGCATACTTGTGAATAGTTTCCCGGTGATAAGTATGTGTCAGAATCTCAAGTTTGTATTCACGTGGCTAATGAACGCGTGAAAGCGGAATAACTTCCCGAAAGCCTGAATAATGTATGGTTTAACGAGATGTTTTTCTTGTGCGAATCTCATTAACCTAGTTTCTGATTATATGAATGTAAATTTCGAGAAGTTTCTCTTATTCTAAGAGAGACAAGGCTTTTGTGAGTTCCTCAAATTAAATCACCTCAGCAACTGGGCCTTCCATTAAGTTACTTACAAGTTACATTAACCATCTAATCCATCCCATAAGTACAATTGCAGCCCACTTAAATCCCAAATCGGATGTCTCATAATCCCACATTGGACTAAAATCAAATTCCCTTTATTGCAAACGATAAAATTTACCGATATTATCTCAAGCGGACCAACTGAGCCATAAAAGTAATCCTCCTATTTTAATGTCCCTTCAACCTGTGGGATGCAACAATGTGTCCCAATTTGCTGTGGAGCTGTAATTTTATTATATTTCAACAACATTTTCAGTGTTGTGCTTTTATAAAATTGTCACGTCACGGAAAACGTACAGCACCCACTGCAGAAATACATTATCACGTTGTTTTAGAAAGAAACAAAGGCTGGAATCTCATTTTACACCGAATCAAATTAACCTTGTAAAATGCTTGGCGAACAATAGAGTTGCTTTTCTGCAAAACTACAACCAATATAGCATTTTAAATATTCACATAAAATCCTTCGCTCGGCGTTGCTTAATCGGAGCGTTAAATTCGAGAAAAGTCGAGAACACATCAAATATTAAGGCAGCAGGGGCGTTGTTTCGGTGATTGGGATAATATCGCGTCCATGTATCTAAATCCGAATACCTAATAATCTTTGAATAAAATGTAGCTAACCTATCGAAAAACGATTTAGTCATTCGTGTTCTATAGAAAAATGGGTGACCTAAAATCGTTTCTTTTTCTCGGATCCCCCTCGAATCACCATTAATCAAGCCGAACTCTGAAGTTTCACGCTACCTCCAGAATCTAATTTCGCAAACAAAGAAAACGAAAACCTGTCTACCTTTATCAATCAAAACTGTTTGAAAATTCTATTCCGTTAGTTCTTGTAGAGTCGCGGGACAATTGGAAAAATGTATCACGAATAAAAAGTCGTATCGGAATTATCGGGCGAACTGTGCTCGAAACATTCCTGTCAAGTGAAAATAAAGGGTCTGCAAAATACAATGACAGGTCGCGAGCGGACAGTGGTCATCCGGTACGAAAAACTTTCGAATAAATAAACCTTGGAGAAAATAACTACGTCAGCCTCACCTGCCGTTTGTCGCAGAAAAGAGCACCTGCTTCAAATGACACATTTTGTGACGTAGGCGGAGGATTATTGTTAATATCTTAAGTCGAATTGTTACTTTTTGTGCTTGTAAGTATGTGAAATGTGAAATTGGATTTGTTTTTATTTCATAATGTTTTTTCTTTTTACTATTCATAAGTGCCCCCGTCAAACGTTTTGTATAAAAAAATGTACAATTTTTTTAAAACAAAACGTTTGACGGGGAAAGATTAAAAATATAAATTATTTTCATAATGCTGACTATATATAATTTTGAGTAAAGATCATTATTAAAATCATAAAATCTAAACTTTGATATTTCGTGAAATTATTTTGGTCTGGAGACAGGTTATTAAGAGTAAAAATTTTAACGCTACGTAGTTTTAGTTTGCCGATGCTATCATTTACTTACATAGATGCTAATATTGTACAAATTCTATTCTTTTGACATTTTAAAGGACCAAATTTTGAACAGAACAAAATGAAGGAGGGGTAAATTGAAAGAATCTAACACTAAGCTTCCTTCCACATTTCCATCGCATTTGACTAGACAAACATATCACGGCCACTATCTTCTCCTGGCGTCCCCATTGAGTCGTAGCTACTGTGAAAAAAGCAATTTTGACTTTCAAACGCTTGAGTAATCGCCAAAGAAGAGCAATAGAATGTAAATTTTACAAGTGATTTTAATTAAATACTTCATCTGTATTTTTCAAGCGTATGTTTTACTGAATGTTTTTATAACAAAAAATAAATTTTGTAAAATCATGACATTAATTTTCCATATTTTATAAATTTATATTGCTAAATATTTCTTAAAACATATTTATTGATAAACATGAATCTTATCATTCTTACTTATAGACGTCAAAAACAAATTCTAGTTAAATGAACATAATCGATATGATAATTTATGTTTATTACATTTTACATTTCGCCTAGAAATAAAATTTTCTATATACCCTACCCCTACGTCGAGAAACGTTAAGGAAGCAATATTATGCAAATCGGACGTAGAGCCGCAAATACAAAAAGCCCTGTTCACCTAGCACTTTGCATCTCAAGGCTATGCATTTGAGTGATACAGCAATGCTCCCAAGAGAAAAAAAATGAAGAAGCTATTTGTAATTCTATACGTTTTACACCCCTAGCGTGCACCACAAAGATGTGAAATAATTTTGCAGATAAATTGAAATATATGTGTTTAATGTAAAATTTGTTGACATTTTGTAAAAAATAGATTACTTATTGTGTTGTTGAAATTATTCATATTTATTATTGTTATATAAAACATAAGATAACTCTTTATTGTATACATAAAATACAAACAAAAAAAAGAAAATAACAAATGTATAAAAGGCGGCCTTATTGCTAAACAGCAATCTCTTTCAGGCAACTTCCAGATAACCAGGTAACGGCAACAATAAAATGACTATCTGAAAATGTTGGATGACCTAACTCGAACTTTTTTGGGAATTTGTTTATTATGTCTGTTTTAGTTGTTTATTAGGTTTGATCTTTTACACGACGAACCAACTAGGACAACGAACTGATTATAGTATCTGAAGTAGTCTGTGGCACAGATACCAAAATTTGGAGTGTGTGCAAAACTGACGAAAGATGTCAACATGCCTATATATAAACAAAAAAATCTCACATTGATACAGCTGTCTTTCATAGCTTTTTTTTTAAATTAATAGGTATATATAAGTAATGAAGCTAATACTAAATTTCCATTATCATTTCTTTCATCCCTGAAATTCAAATATAACGGAATAAGCTTTGCATTAGTTGAACCATTGTCTACAGATAATCCGATTAAAAACGTTTTGTTTTAATATCGTAAAGATTTTTGTTCAATAACCAGAGAAAATGTTTGATATCTTTTTATTCCGTGCTTTAAAAATAATAAGATTTTCTTTATAAATTGTACGATTCATACTTAATATAATTTTCATAATCCCGCTTATGCACATCTTATAAAAACAGAGCCAGCATTCGCCAGTCCTATATATATGTACTCGTATATATTGTTTTTACAAAGGTAAACATTGTTTGTAATAAAACAAAAATACATTACCCTAATTAACGCAAAAATATTTCCATATATACTCGTATAGCTAATCATTTATATTGAACAAATCGAAAGTGTCCTCAAAAAAGGCCAGGTCAGAAGTACCCGCAATCGTCGAGCATGTATGAGGAATGTTATGAAAGTAGATGAAGCGAAAGAGATATGTGAAGACCGTAGCAAGTGGAAAGACGTAATCTCTGGCTACCCCCATGGGAAAAAGGCGTGAGTGTATGTATGTAAATATGAAAAAGTAAGACGTGTAAGGGGTTCCGAATTACATCTGACTGGTCCTAAGCCAACCACATGTGTTCGTTGTGTACCCTACTAATGAACAGACGAGACTGGTGCTGTTTGTATGATAGTGTGTATGTATAAGTATGTATAAACATACATATAATACAATTATACTATTTTTTGTATATCTCTAAATGCTAACGCCACATCACCATTAATATTCACCTTTCAAAGATTGCAAGAAATCCTGTATGGGATAAAATGTATGGGATAAGTCTGTCTTTTGTAGACTGCTTTTTACGTTTATATAATAATGTATAAATTGTTTGTTTGTATATATAATATATACAATACAATACTATCTGAAATATGTAACGCGAGAAGCTAACTACCTTGATATGGCTTTATTACGATACGTCAATATCATAAACATACATTATTATATTACAAATAATAATAACATAATTAATTTGTAAGACACAGTTTGTGTTTGCAGTGGAGTCAAATTAAAAATTGTACAAATATCGAAGGAGACAAAGTAGGTATGTTAGGCTTCATTAATAACTTTATATAAAAATTTTCAGAATGTCGTGACAATGAAACATGAAGAAATAAGAATTATAATAATTCCTATTGATACCTACATCTTTGTATGTATGACATTTTTTGTTAGTCTTGTATTGTTTTTAAGTTTGTATTTTTTTCATAAAATGTCACTGATTGATTATAGTTTCGTGTTTGTCTATATTTTACGATTACATGTGTGTTTATAAAACGGAACTAAACATAAATTATACCCAGTTCAATTCATTTTAGCGATTTCTCCAAGTTACTAGTATGAAACTAACCTGTAATAAATTCATAACAGATATTGTTAAAAACACAGTGTAGTGCCAGCCATAAAGAACATAGCGACTCGTAAACTGATCCCTAAGGCACAGATTTCATTCTGCCAAAAGCTCTTGTTTATGCTTAACATGTTCATACTAACTTATATTAATTAAAGTCAGTAAATCCTTTACTGTTCGTGCTCCTAGATTGTGGAATGAGCTGCCAGCCAGTGTTCAAAATTGTCAATCCATTGCTTCTTTTAAGCGCAATCTAAAGGAGCACTATCTATGTAGTTTGTCTTAGACTACTTTCTGCACTTGATCATATTGTATATATATTTATATATTTATGATTATATGTGATGTTTCAAATTAATTAATCATATCTATTTTAATAATGTATGTTTTGTATGTAGTATAAATATGACTTTTCAATTATTCATATTTTAAAAACAATTATATATAAATATTGTCCCCGCAAATTGTTCTTTACAAAATTTCACATAACCATCTAGGGTTGGCTGGAAGAAATCTCTCTTGAGAGATAAGTCCGTCTTTGGACGAAATAAATTTGTACCTCCTAATATTTATATATGACGACCTCCATAGTCGAGTGGATAATACACCGGTTTCAAGGTGTCGCCATCTCTGAGGTCCCGGGTTCGAATCCCGGTGGGGGCAGATGTTTGTGTGATGAATGCGAGCATTTGTACCTTAGTCATGGTTGTTGATATATATTTCAATAAAAATTATTTATATATGTACCTATAATATATGTATGCCTATCAGTTACCTTAGATCCCATAGCACAAGCCTTATAGAGCTTAGTTTGGGCTAGGCTAATTGGTGTAAGTGAAATAAATATATATATAAATTAAGTCTTACAGTGCTATCAATAATGGCCCTGTTGAAATAAATCGGTTGCATTAAATTTGTTGTTCAAGTTTGCTATACTTTTTCCAAGATTGATGTACATTTTGATGTAAATCACTTAAAAGATTCTAAACACTTAATAGTACTGTAATAATGCTTAATTATCAATATATTGCAACTTCACGTGAAACTCACGAGACGATGATGGAGATAATGATGATGATGCATATTATCTCCAACATCATAATTTCAATAGAAAAACACCCACTGCTGCTCATACGCCGCTCTACGATCTCTATACTGCTCTGCTAGTAAATAACAACTGCCAACGACCATCATCAAATAGTTGATTTTTTTGAAAAATCGTTTGCAAATTTTTATTACATTGTGTATAAAATGAAATGAAAAGTTGTCTCTTGCAATAACTTTGTCAAAATTATAGCTTTATAGATGTTATCCAGTCATTACATATTTCGTCGTATTCTACACAATTACAAAAGAGATCCGCCATTTTGAGCATGGCGGTCATTTTTAATTATTTATGCATTGCCAAAATTGCCGTATTTGACTCTTAATATCATTTCGTTTTTTATATTTGTATATATAAAATGTGAGATAGTTTGAAAGCATCTATTAATTTTATATTACCTAACACGCTATGATAAAATAAAGAAAATATCAAAGTGCATAAAACTCTCGCTTAAAACCTGAAATAATTTAGTATCACTCTATCGAAACCCCCTGAAGGGATCTCTTAACAAGCTTTCTAAGTCTGACATCGTAACAGGACGTGTAATCTGTAACCGCTATCACAATGGCGTCCTCCGTCCTGCTTACACTAACATAAACTGACAGGGAGGCTGCACAGCGGTGATATAGCTGAAAACACGGACTAGTTGAGTGGGTCCATAGGATGCTGAGCTGATAGCAACAGCCGATGTCGGTCGTCAACGTCGCTTTGTCTTGTACACTGACGCTAGCAAACCGAACTGATGGCATTTGCATAACAATGCTACGACCACGATGCGTGCCTCTATGAGAAGCAACCCTCCGCATAATCCGAGTGCAGATTACATGATAGGTGCCGAGAAAAATTCCATTCTGGAAAATCGAGACGATAACATGGAATCAGTGTAAATTTGACTGAATTTCTGGTTAAAATTTTCTATCAAAAGGATATGTTATTTCTGTGCAATAAGACTGTGATGCATAGGCAAGATGTGGTGTACATTTTAGTAGTTATGTGACGTAATTCCGCGTTTATTATACGTACTCGTATAATAAACGCGGAATTAATACTGTATATTAGAACTTTGTAGTTTATCTTCAGTAGTTCATAAATATACTCATTACGGCACTCTTGTTCTTTTAAAATTATACTCGTAATTATAAGGCCTTTGTCTAGTCATATGTGACTAGACAAAGGCTTACCATAAGAGCACGGAATAAAAGTACAAACGCCACATCAAGACTTTACATATGACTATGACAGCTCTATGTAGTATAAATGTAAATAAGTATATTTCTGACCCTACAAATGAAATTTGAAAGTTCAGGGTACTTTAGTTCTTGCCGGGTTATAATCTAACATGATAATTGAAATTAGTTCTTAGGCCAACAGTCATCATTTTGGCCGTACTGACCCTATGCAAATGGTACACACATTAAGTGCAAAAGGCAAATATAAATATATTTTTTTGTTATATTGGAGCACCATTATATGGACTTCCTTATTATATGGTCACCGGAGGAAAACTATATAAGAGCCGTCTGCTTGAGTACCTCCGTCTACCTATTTCTGCCGCAAAACGTAAGTGTTTGCTGTGTTACGGTGTGAAGGGTGAGGTAGTGAAATGATTGAGTACACTGACTTTATATCTTATGTCTCAGTGGTCTTTGTGGAGATGCAGATAGGTGCCAAACAGGAACCATATATACTATAAGCAACTGTAACCACCAGGTGTGAAGTCTATTTGTTTGCCAAAATATCACATAAAAATATACATTATAACGCTTCAAAAATTTAAAATATTAGACTTTACATCTGAAACCATTAATTTATAGACTGAAATACTTTTGTAATCTTTTATAATGACAATAATAAAATAAAATTCATATTTTCCGTTTTATATACAGAGTAGAGTGAGCAAATCGTTTGAATTATTTATTACTCTTGGTTTAACTACAAATATCACCGAACCCTACCCGTCCCATAATCAAATAGATCCCCATTGTTTAAGGACCGCGTTATATTAACTTATGCTGAGAAACTCTCTAATCCTTCCTTTACTCACAACTATGTTTTCAAGTCCATAATGTTGTTTATAGGCCATTAATACCCACCAAGGCGCGTTGGGCCCGCTTTATGAGTTAATAGACCAATTTGTTTGTAATTATGATTTGCGAAGGCCTAACAGGTCTGTAACAGGTCTGTTTTTTGTTTGATATACTAAGCTATTCTATCAATCAATAGATACAATCGAATTAACTAAGATTATGTATTAATAGTGTTGGAGTTGTGCAAAATTATGTAATTTAATTACTTAAGTAAAACATTATATCCTATTTATAAATATACAGTTAAAATATGGTGAATGATTAGTTAATTTATTTATTGTTACGAGAAATATCGTCCACTTTTAAACTATTCCCTTTAAATTAGTAAAAGTTATAAATATATTTCCAATTTTGTTGTAAAAGTTATAACATTAAAAATGTTAAAATATTAAAATAAATTATTGAGTTTGGTATTGCCAGTCCAACACCGAGTAAAGTTTTTCTAGCCGCGATAGTCGGTCGATCATTCGTTTGCGGTTGGCGATCAGAGAGATTGCGTTCCCCAGTAGTTTTGCGAAACTGTTCACAGCTGTACTAGAGGATGTTCTTAAGCTTTTTGAGTTTAAGAAGAAATATGTATCATGGAGCAACTTGATATATTAATATTATGATATTCCGTTTATTTAAGTGCACTAATAGTTTCGATCATTCGCATTATTTATATTTTTATAATAGAATTTAATTTAATTTCATATAGTAAATTTATTGGCTTCAGTCTCTCTAAAAGTGCTTTATAAACTATCCATACTTCCAAGTGTTGCAGTCATACTGTCACAATGTCAAAACGTCACAATGTCAGTCAGCCTTTAGGACCATAACTTGAGATCGATACGTCACCACGAAGATGTGATGTAAGACGATGTGATATCGCTGAAGTTGTTCACAGCTGCACAGGAGGATGTATCGAACTGGAAAAAAAGTGTACAAACCCTTTCTTACACATCATACATTACCTTTTGCACATTCATCATTCTTATTGACAATCGCTCAATAGTTCAGTACTCGGAATACACCAAATCGATGTATCGTTATCGCCCCACGTTCTGCTCTAGGTTATATATACACAATGATGTTAGAGTACGATGTTAGAGTAAGATGTACGATGAAAGGACGACGGTATGTCGTATGAACGATTTTAAGAGAACGACTTCTGATTTGATGTTTAGGTATACGTCACTTAGGTTTCACTTAATTATTATTTTTTAATTTGATCAAATCTCATTTATACTCACAACACCTTTCTTCGAATTTTTAAATAATATTACAGTAATTCAAACAGTTAATTTGATAGAAACCTTTTATTTTTAACAAATAATTACAAGGCATTTGTATGAAACTACAAGACGTCATGCCTAACTTAATATAATAAAAATGTCTTAGCTTTAATCCATTTTTTAAATTTATTTATTATATTTTCACAATAATCTCTATTTTATTTATCATCCGCAAAACCGAAAAGAATTAAAATAGTACAAGCACTATTTGGAAATGTAGTGCTCAAACAAATATTTTTTAATAAGCTTAGTTATAGACATATTGTGGTGCTAGTCGACGTGTCTTTTAAGCAAGCAGATATTTTTTTGTTCTCTTATTGAATTTTATCTAACTAAAAGAGTTAATTTTTTTATTAATTTATATATTATTTATATATACAATTTTATTTCATTTAATTATGCTCTCAACTCGATCATCACACAGTCACATTTTCAACTTTTCTAATTTACTGCCCTACGCAAATGTTTGTTGAATCTTCGTCTATTAACAAAGTGCAAGTGCATTCAGCACGTTGCGCAAACATTGATTTCGATCTAAATCAAATTGAAGTTCCGATGCAATTTCGGGACGGATCCTGACATATGCTGTTGTACTCATATGTCGAACAGGAGGAGCTCGGATAATAGTCTATTGTCTGCCCTCTGGAATATCTTCATGTTATCTGATTCAATTGCAGTTATTAATTGATCGACATACCAGAGAATTTGACGTAACGTTCTGATCAAATGTAGTATATTGATTTTTTTTTACTTTTGATTCACATTAGATAATAATAAATGATACATAAGAAATTATAAATACATATACACACAAGTCGTTTTCATGGGGGTAGACAGAGATCACAGGTCTTTATTTGTTGCGATTTAAACATATTTCATTAACTTCCCAAACTTTCATCAATATTTTCAAAAATATCGACACGCTTGTCGGTTGCGGATATTCTTGACTCGCCGTATCATCGGGATATCTTCTTTACTAACTCTATAAATTTGTTTCGCTTTCTTGAATTTTGCCACTACATATTCCTTCATACTGAACGCATCTCTTATAACACCTTATTTCATGATATACTCTTCATTGTCACTCCAACTATTTTTCTCATAGCTCTAATTTTCACTATCTTAATACTAGTTTCTTGCACTTGCACTTTTTGGGGTGGTTTGGGTCTACCTCCTAGCGGTCCACCCCGGGCAACGTCTCCATTAGTGGGGGCGGCGAAAGACCCAACCAGCGGTGGTAGGTCCCGCAAGGGGCCGCCTGGTAGCTACCACCTTCCCGCCGGAGTCAGGTGTAAAACAGCTTGCTGTGTTTCATCTGTGCGCGGGAATACCAGAGCCTTTGGGTGATGGAAGGGTTGTCAGTTGCGCTGCATATAGCCGTTCTTGTGGGTACTTGAATGACACCGGGCCGAGTAGCTCACGCTGGAGGGTAGCGGGATCCGAGGCACGGCCTTGCCGGTGGCCGACCGCAGTTAGTAGGGGGCCCAAGTAGCGCGCCAGCCACGTGCAAAAGGCTGCCCCGCCAACTCGCGAAAAATCCCGGAATAGCTCCACCGTGCCAGCTGGCGACTGGATGAGAGGACCCGGTGGCTATTTCGGGGGGGCTCGGGCGTCCCCGCAGTCTCCAGGTGAGCTCCTCACCGCCCGGTTTTGCTCGGGCAACCTACTTGGTGAAAGCAGCGCCTCGACACCCAACCGTCATCCAACCCACACTCCACACATGATGAAGCGAAGAAAAAGAATAAGGGTAAACACCGGCAGCACTTCCTCCCACTGAAAGTGCACCTCTGCAATATACGAGGATTGCACTCAAATCTCAACCCAGTCCACTACCACCTCGAGACTGAAAAGCCGCACCTATTCTTTTTAACGGAGACGCAGATTAAAACCCCAGCGGACGCGGCGTACCTCAACTACCCAGGCTACTCACTTGAACATAAGTTCAAAGAGCATGCTGGGGTCTGTGTGTACGTCCGCGATGACATTTGCTTCAAGCGTCTCCGTTGCTTTGAAGCTTCCGGGTTTGCGACTTTGTGGGTCATTGTAAACACAGGATCCCAGGTGACCCTGTATGCCTGTGTTTATCGATCGCACAGCGGAGACCAAGAGTCAACCAAGCTCTTCGAACATCTCACTGAGACGGCAGATAAAGCCCAACAACGGTACCCTGCGGCGGAACTCGTGTTCCTCGGGGACTTCAATGCCCACCACAAGGAGTGGCTGTTCCCGTACGAGAAAACCTGCCACGCTGGAAAGGAAGCGCGCAAATTCGCGCTGTCGCTAAACCTTACCCAGCTGGTGAACGATGCGACGCGGGTACCGGATGTTGCTGACCATACACCCAATTGCCTGGACCTTCTGCTGACAACTGATCCAGACAGGCACTCTGTTTCGGTCTCGGCTCCACTAGGATCGTCAGACCACTGTCTGGTGAAATCCGTATCGATCCGCTCCCCTCCAGATAGCAGCCCAAGAGGCACGAGGAGAGTGTGGCGATATGAGTCAGCGGATTGGGATGAGATGCGGCATTTCTTTGCGTCTTTCCCTTGGCGGCCGGTCTGTTTTTCTTCCGGCGATCCCTCTTGCTCTGCCGAAGCTGTTGCGGATGTGATTCGGCAGGGAATGGAATATTTTATTCCTTTCTCCGACCTTTCGCTCGATCACAGAACTCAACCTTGGTTCAATGCGGATTGTGCCCGGGCTGAAGCCCATAAACAGTCAGCATACCAGGCTTGGGTGCAAGCCCGCGACACTAAAGCGAGGGCCCGGAGGGTCCGCAGGAAGAAGAAAGCCTTTAACTCTGCCGCCAAGTCCTGCAAAAGGGTGATTCGGAAGGCTAGATTCGTTCATGTCGGTCGAATAGGGGCCAAACTTGCCTCCTACCCTCCTGGTAGCAAGCAGTTTTGGTCCCTTTCGAAAGCGGTCGAATCCAACTTCTGCCGTCCCACATTGCCACCGTTGCAGAAACCTGATGGTACGCTGGCTTACTCCGCGATAGAGAAAGCGAACTTGTTTGTCTCTCTATTTGCGAGCAATTCACGTCTTGATGCAGACCTTCGTCAACCACCTACTATACCTCAAAGCAATTCCTCAATGAAGGATATTGCTATACACCAAAAAGAGGTTCGTAAGGCTCTGCTCAGTTTGGACATGAATAAGGCCAGTGGACCAGATGGTATACCTGCGCGAGTACTTAAGCAGTGTGCACCTGAGTTGTCTCCTATACTGACACGCCTGTACCGCCTCTCTCTCAAAACTAGAACGGTGCCAAAATCCTGGAAGCTTGCTAATGTGCAGCCAGTGCCCAAGAAGGGTAGCCGTGCCGATCCCTGTAACTACCGACCAATCGCCATCACCTCCATACTCTGTAAAGTCATGGAAAAGGTTCTCAATAGCAAATTGTTGGCTTACCTAGAAGACAACAATCTACTCAGTGACCAGCAATATGGCTTCCGCCGCGGCCGGTCTACTGGGGATCTCCTAGTGTATGTCACTCATTGCTGTGGCGAAGCCATTGAGAGGAACGGCGAGGCCCTTGCGGTCTCGCTCGACATCTCAAAGGCTTTTGACAGGGTTTGGCACGCAAGTCTCCTTAGCAAGCTTCCTGCTTATGGCATCCCTGCTGACTTTTGTAGCTGGGTATCAGACTTTTTGACGGGACGGTCAATCAGAGTAGTCGTTGACGGCTGCTCTTCGGACCTAATGGCCATCGATGCCGGTGTTCCTCAAGGGTCTGTTCTCTCTGCAACACTTTTCCTGCTCCATATAAACGACATGTTAAATCTTAGCATTGTCGGTTACGCAGATGACAGCACCGTTGTAGAGAGATATCTGGCCAGCGCAAAAGACAGTAGGGACGATATACGTTCTAAGAGAGAAGCCATGGTAGAACGAGTGAACCTAGCCCTGAATCGTGTGTCCCAATGGGGCGACGACAATTTGGTAGGGTTCAATGCAGACAAAACGCAGGCGTGTCTGTTCTCCGCCAAACGGAGCCCATTTGACCTGGCTCCTACTTTCCGGGGTGCATCTGTACCTGTAACCGCCAGCCTAGAACTCCTCGGCATGGAGTTGAGTTCTGACCTCAACTTTGGCGCCTCCATCGAGTCTAAGGCACTAACTGCGGCCAAAAAGCTGGGCATCCTCAACAAGGTTAAGCGATATTTCACACCGGGACAGCTCTTAACACTTTACAAAGCACAAGTCCGATCGTGTATGGAATATTGCAGTCACCTGTGGGATGGCTCAGCCAAATACCAACTCGCCGCATTAGATTCGGTGGAGCGTAGAGCCAAAAGGTTAATTGGCGACAAGAGGCTGGTAGCTCAACTACAACCCCTAGCTCATCGGCGGAAGGTTGCCAGTCTGGCGGTATTCTACAGATTGCACTTCGGTGAGTGTGCTCATGAGCTGCATGAGCTCATTCCCCCATCTCCCTTTTACCATCGGACATCCAGACGTACGGCAGGATACCACCCTTACTTGGTGGATATTCCACATATCCGTACGCAGCGCTTCTCCAAAACCTTTATTATGCGCACCGCAAAAGAGTGGAATTCCCTGCCGGCGTCTGTATTTCCGAGCTCATACAACCCGGAACTATTTAGGAATCGAGTGCACAGGCATTATCTGGGCAAACTCGCTCCATCGTAGGCCTCGTCTATGCCCTCGGGCTAGCCTGAGGCCAAGAGTAAGCCCATAAAATGATAAAAAAAAAAAAAAAAAAAAAAAACTTCCATATCCAGTATTCACTCCCATACATAAGTCTAGCGCCAGTCTGCTTATATAATAAACTTATTGTTTTACAAGCATTAACTCTTTATGAAACTATTAAGCACCGTATTGACTATTTGTTATTACTTTTCATTCAATAGCAGACTCATACTTAATATCGCAAACTTTTAAACATAGACCTCAAAGATTTATTCATCAATCTATTGTATTATATATACGTTCTTATTCGTTACTTTCTTTCATATAATAGGGGTCCAATGATCAGACGAATTACCTGATAGTAAGTGATTACCACCGCCCTTGGACACCTGCATCACCATAGGAGTCAGAAGTGTGTTGTTTTAAATGGAAACGCACTCTTTTATTAAGGTTTTAATGTTGCATTGGTTCAAAAATATCACAGGCAATAATGCACTCCCCAGCTTGGTAATACGAGGCAGAAAATTCCAACAAAAGTGCACTGTTGTGGGACTGACTCTTAGATAATGAGGCTGAATATTTTGCCTGTTGCTCTCTTTGACTGATTTTTGTAATACTTGTAATATAACCTGAGGAAGTTTTCTTCCTTTTAAATCGTCATCAAGACTCATAAATCGCCTTGCTTCTCGTTTTTATTTTACTCACTCCACATGTAATAAATTATATTAAAATACATAAATCAGAGCTGATTTGTATGAAATTTGTCATATTTAGTAAACACTACACAGACAAAATCACGAACGCACTTGTATAAGTTTCTACTCAGTTATGTTGAAGTCGTATGACTTTATCAGAAACAACGAAAGATTCAAATTGTTGAAGACATTTCAATATCTACAAGACAAACTGAACACAACCGAGCGCATGAATTAATTATAAGTTTCGTGAGTATTTCACGGTTTGTTGAACGCAACGAAACTTGCTATGGCGACTTCGCCCACCTTTATGAGGTACATGATATTTTCACTTAAGCCGCTTGAAACTTTAAACAACACAAAAAGTTAAGCCACAAAAATGAATTCTGCCGGGGACTTTACATTTTTCTCGGAGATACCGACAGTAATCTGCTAGACCAGCAGGAAATCTTCAGCCTCCACTCCTTCCTTAATTAGCGGAATATTTCAGGGAAAAAAGCAACAGGAACTTGAAAAGAGTAATAAAAGGAAGAGAATCGTGACCGTTATGGTTGCCTAATGGAGTCACGTTAACTAGCGAAAGGTGAAAAGAACGGATCCTAAAAATAGACCGCGCTTGGTTGTACGGTGGCGTATACTATGATAGCGATTGTTTAAATTTTTGCTTTGTCTTCGACATTAAAACAATTAACTTACTATTTAATTGTTTGTTTATGTTGACTTATTCCATCTATCTAATTGCATTTATAAAGAAAAGTATTTATAGTTAAATAGTTCGTCCTAATCTAAGCACATAGCGGAGATAGAATTATGGGTGTGCAATGTTGCAAGCTTCATATCAACCCAACACTATATCGAAATTATCTCGGACATCATTTGTCCAAGCCAATATCAGTGTAACTCTAAAATAATTTAAGAACAAAGGGTATCTGGTAATTATGAAGTTAAGAGAGAAGACTTCGTTATTCTCAAAGTAAGTTAAAAAAACGCCTAAAGAATTATAGAAGTGTGTGATAACGCTATTCTTTCAAAAGTGCGTCAGGATTCGAGTTGGAGAACAAAAAATCTATAACGCTCTTCATGTATCAATATGATCTTGAGAGGTTTGCAGTCTACTGAAAAATCCAAATTCCTCAATACAAATAATTTGTTTTTAATATACATCCTGCGACATGTTATATTGAAGACGAACAATTTGGATTACCGCTGTGTATGACTTTATGGAGTATGAAAAAGCTCTCTAAATAACTGAGCCGTGCATTGGCCACTCTAGTATGTATATATAAATTTATTTATTTGTTAGAGTTAGTATTCAAAATCATCACTAAAACTAGAGACAAATACGGTTCAGCGGACTATGAGACACTAGAACTTTATATCGGCAAAACTGATAGATAAGGTGCTGTATGTAAATGTATGTAAATTATTTGATGTTTTAAATGTATGGAAGATTGAAATATTCAGCTATAATCGCATATTATTAGATCTTTGATGAACTTTTGTGAAAAATATATTAAATGAATCTCTAGGTATCTCTGAATCTATTTGGAATAAAAATTCTTATATTATAATAAAAGCAATCGGATCAACCTCACTCGAAGCTCACATCAAAATACATTAAATTAATTGAAATCCGTATGTTGTCATAAAACTCGAATCTTTTTAGAATCGCAGCTAAAATAAGAAAAAGAACTTGATTTGCGACTTAGCTACCATGCTTTGGCATTTAAGTCAACCGTAAGAGAATCGAATAAATTGTAGGTCAGAAGGGACAGATAAAACGGCAAACGGTATTTTCTACAGTTTTTTTTCCTTTTCTAGTTATTTCGCTGAATATTGACTGGCTGTATTTACTTATTTCGTGATTTCCAGTTGCTTATTTATAGAGTGTGTTGTCTGAAAGTCAGTCAAAGACGTTTTTCTTTCATAACTCAAATTATTTAATGATGTTCGATTACTTTTTCCGATGATTTTCAGATACGTTGAAACGTTATAAATATATAGTATTGTACTCAAATTTCACTATTATGTTATGTTAAATTTGTTAGTCGATATTTTTATAAATGAATGTTTAAATTACTAACTTATTACAAAAATATCATTTTGACAGCGGCCACTGCACTAGACTCCAGGCCTGTGTCACAGGAACCGGTACAATTACATGAAAATAATATTATATAAACATATCTGCCAGTTTACTGATCGTTTGTTTGTAATGGTAACATTAATGATAAGCGGTAAATACTAAACATGAAATGCTGGAATAGAAGTGAGTTAGTACAAGATAGGAGTGTGTGTGTAAATGAATGTGAACTTGTGTGGTATGTGTTAAAATAATGTTAATTAAATAGTTTTTTTTATATATATGTCTACTCCACGGACTCGTAGTCCGTGCCTTTTTTAAACTGTCCTCGTTTGGATCTACTACGTACTGTACGTACAGCGTCATATTATCTTATAATACTATTCCGTGACTTAACATTAACGTGAGTTGCGCAGCATTTACTTATCTAACAATAGTACTTTCTTATCTAATAACTATCCTAATATATACCTACATGCAACCATTTAACATTAAATAGTTACAGATATTAATTTTCAGGACAAATTTATTTTTCATTTTAATATTAATTTCTTTAATAAATATTTATTTTAGAATAATACACAGGTTTATTACTACATAAAAAACAAAAAGTTTATATAATAAAAAATTAAACAGTGCAACCTAGGTAGTTGAAGAATATTGACGTATAAACTCAATAAAAATGGGAAGCTTTGTTACAATGTGAGTAACGTGTTAGGGTAGGTCCTATATGAAACGTTACAAAGTTTGGCCAGGGAAAATGATATATCAAATATTTCAATTACTTAGTACGAGAAATAAATATCAATGTATTTATGAGAACTACTCTGTAATAGTATAACACTTTATAGATTCTATCCAAATTCAATTTTCACTTCATTTATATTTTAAGGATCTTTTGTCAATGTCACAAAGTTTAAATTGAAGATTAAAACGACAATTACGGGAAGTCGGACGCACCATCAACAAATATCAGTGAAAGCGTTTAGCTTCACGCCTAAACTTTGATTCAGAAGAACCTCTACATAGACATCTGAACTTGATCCATGAAATGAGTATCGGAAATTTACATCAGCCCGTAATACCGCCCCGCCTTAGCCTTTATTGTAAACGGAGTAATTTGAATTTTGTCTTTGATATTTAAATGAGCCTCTACTTGAGACATTGCCTTAGTTATTTGAGTTTTTGTAAAGCAATCAAGTTTGTTTATAGAAGCCCGTGTAATTGTAAATCTTGTTCTGTGGTCTTAATTAATGCATAAAATCACTTTCGGGGCCTTTGACGAGGTCTCTCGAAGAAAACGCGCGAAGTAACTACAGTTCAAATCTATCTCGCTTCTAATTTATTTTGCCGCGTTAAAAAGCGAGACGAAATTGTTCCGAGTTTTGTAATTTAGCCACGTTGGCCGGACCAACCGCGGTTGTCTCCTGAGATATTTTTAACAACGTAAAAATAATGTTCATAAGCTGTAATGTTTGGTGTTGCCACAATAATATTATTTATAGTGGCGTGATTCAAACTAAGTATTATTTTACCCAACTCATACTTCAACAAACTTGTTTTGTTGAAAATTACAATAAAGATATACGCTCTTATAAATTTCTTTCCTCCGAATCCGAGTAAATCATTGATAAAGACTTTTATATTATTACTAAGCACCTCAATGTTACGTTTACAATGAGGCTAGTAATTTCCATGCGGGCAACGGTTTTCGTGCGTGCCCGATTCTTTTTCGTGTCGAGAAGTTTTCAGACGGGCCGTCTGTTCGAGATTAAATCGATATAGCAGTGGGGTATCGATAAGTCACGATCGCGATTTCGTATCGATGAGACTTCCTATAAATTTACAACTCGTGTCTCGGATCGCTTCGAGTGTTTAATCACGACCTAAAATGAATTCTACTTGAACTAGTCGAAATACATAAGTTAATTGTAAGCTTTCTGTATTACAGAGTTTAAATCTTATCTCTGACCGGTATATACAATCTGGTAAAATTGTAAAATTTTATAAATTCTTTGATTATTATAATGTAAATTTACAGTTTTAGTTATGTATTCATTTGTTCATTTTCTAAATACGAAACATTTACAAAATTAGATAGAATATTTTTAATGTATATATATATATATATAATCTCAGAAATTTGATTCATTTAAAAATAACCATTCCCAGTCCAACGCTAAAAATTATTTCACAGATTCTCTGTGATTTGTATCAAAACTTGATTATATGAATATCCAAACATAAATAACAAGTACATTATATTTATATACGCATTTATAACAATAACAATTTATCGATAGATATCATATTGATATTAAAAATGTTGATATAGGTAAGTACCTATATTGAATATATACTCAGCTTGACACTTCGTCATTACAATCATTTCATTTCAATCTGAAAGAAACAAGTAAAGTAGGTATGATTAAAATCTGAATCTGTCACGTCCCGAACTTGTTTATTCGTGGTACGACCAGCTCGACTGATCCGTTTGGAATGTGAAAGTGTCACTTCGAACGTATCAGTTCTTTAGATCGTGTACTAACCACATTATTAAATATTTTAATTTGTTTTTACTTACGCCAAAACTTAAATACAATTTTTTTTTGTTGTGATTATTTACTATTTATTAAATCGACTTATTTAATTAAGACAATCCAGATTAAGAACACATAAACTTTCTACATAGTACTAAGTAATTTAGTTTTGAATTGCTTGATAGCTTAAAAATTCACCCCAGTATTAAAATTTCAAAATACCGTAGCACTAATTACAGTTCGGTCGAGCAAAACTCAACAATGTGTCAACACGACGTCATGTTAGCACGTCATCGTACATTCTTTCACCGCGTTCATTTGTATAACAAGTAGTTCCGTTAATCAAATGTACGAAATTAATGGCGAAGTTTAGAGTCGACCTTCCGCCTGGCAATCACATCGCAGGTACAAATTGCCAGCAATTACCACGACACCCTCAGCACCCCTTCGCTTTTTAGGGGCCCGCGTGGTAATGAAGCGAGCTCGCAAAAACCAAAGATGATCAGGCATTAAGCGGACGGTGAACAATATTTATGTTAAACATTTGTTTTGCTCGTGTATTTCTGAGAACACATTAGTTACACTTATAAACATTATGTACATATAATATGTGAAAATAAAAAAATACAATGTGACCAGTTTTTTATGAAGATCAAAATTACTATTACGAAATGTTACGATAGCTTACATAAAAACTGCAATTATTACATTTTTTTCATTGCCTTATCACATTACTAGCTTAAATATTATGAACAAAAACAATAACACAGAAAAAAACTACACGACACTGCATATGCAACATATACACTTTAAAAACGTTCTAATGATCATTAGGGTCGTGGTTGTTATATTAATGGATGCATTGGGCTTAAAGACGGAAAGTCGGCCATTACTGGCTTTGAAAAATTACATATGCTGCGATTACAAAGGATATTGGTTACGTTTGCGAGACATACGAGTGTCTCTCAGCGAGACATCTTCAGGATCTGTTGCCTGGCAACTGACTCGCTGAGAGACGAAACACGTGTCGACCTTGTCTGCTTGTTGGACAAGTCATCATCAACTGCGCGGAATCAGCAAACGTAACCAATATCCTTTGTAATACAATGGACTTCCGCAAAATAACACCTGCTACAATAGAGTACAATGCTGCGATTCTTAGCATCTAGCAACTTGGAAAATACACAGGCGTCACGATGATGAAGTAATGGACAGTATCAAATATAAACTCAAAAGCTCAAAAGAAGGAACCCAATTATTTAAAGCCAGTTTAATTTTTCCAACCATTTCAAGCGCTTGCACGGTAAATATTTCATTATAGCTCACGTATGCAAGTCGTTAATAATTGCAGTGCGACGTAATTTTTTCGCTCGCCTGTGGAATATTAACACTGGAGCCGGAACTTTGTGATTACGCTCTTTAAAGGAACCACTAATTTGACATCAGTTTAAGCTGTCGCAATCTGCGCTAATTCATTGTTTTATCATTTTATTCTTTTGTGCTGTAAAATATGTTCTATTTTATAATAACACTGGGACCCGCTCCGGCTTCGCACGGGTGCAATGAAAAAATGGTTATGGTGGGTTATCCCTAAGAGATAGACATATACCATTGCGGACTTTTTTGTGGAACTTTGAAGGTGGACAATACTGTAGTGCATTATTGTGGTCTATTTCGTAGGTTTCAGCCAGCGTTTTTGCAATATAAGCGCGAAAAAACGTGCTTATTTACGACATCACATTAGAAACCTCTAAATTTATTCGTGTTTCTGTAATGTAATAATTCTCCTACTCACCAACTAGAGTTATAAAGAAAACACAAATAATACAAAATAACAAAGTTACTGATTTATTAATTTAAGTTTTAAGTCTATTGACAATTTATATTTGAGTTTTTTAACAATTAAATAAAAATAAAATAATACTCAATTAGAAATAAGTGTACTCTTTATTATGTACTTAAAATAACAAATTTGAATTATCAATCACAAGGGCAGGTTGGTTCTGGTGCTGTTTGATCAATCTCGGCAAGGATATTTAGCAACAATGGTTGATCAGGGTATTGAAATAAACTATTTAATTAAATGGTAATTCTAAAAATCTATAAAAATAACATGTATTCTAATCCTAGATCCCCATCCCCCGGTGGTTAGTACTGAATACCTTCCTTGAGACTGGGTCCAGACACTCTATTTTAACTCTTCTTTTAATATATTGCAGTTATTCTTCTTAAGTTTTATAATTTTCTTCAATGAAGTATTTTATATATTTTTTTCACATAAATTTGTAGGGCCGGGCCTTTCGGGTATAACTACCTCCCGGTACCTTTTTGCCCTGTTACATATCATAAAAATGCTACATTATCATAGTCATGGACTCACTGTGGGTGGTCTATGCGGTTCAGAAGGAACCCATATACATTATTGTTCTTCATACAATTAAATCTGACAACTAGGTTATAAAGAAAAATATCAAACATGATCTATTGAACATTCATCAAATTATGGTACATTTACATTTTAAAAGAACAAGAATTTACATTTATGATTAAATACAAACACCAATTACCTCAAATACATGAGATTAGCAGCTGAGCAACTAATTTCAGCATGATTTTGTATGGGTGGTTAAGCCTACCCGCTCAAAACAAATATCAATAATTATTTGTGAAAATCATTACTATTGGGAACAAATTGAAATTAAAGAGATTAAAGAATTAAAGAGATAAATGCAACTATTACTGACCTTTTTATCGGGCTTTCAATATGTAAATATTTTAGTTTATTATTTTTTCCTAAGTGCCGGTGGCAGCTAGGTTAAATTATGTTCCAAAAGATATGGATAATTTTATGGGAAATAAAATACTCCTGGAATTTGTGATCCTGACACCACTCTTCGTAACTTTTATACGTTTTTATATCCCGAAATATGCGTGAGATTTTTACAATAGATCGATTCCCAATTCCCAGATTTCAGATCTCTCCAAGTCACAGATTAGTATACCATTACAGATTGCTTACCACCGATGAGGCAAAGACATTCACCCACGTGCATCCCAGACTAGAATGTATAGTATGTGATGTTTGTTATTAAATGGAACTAGGATGGTGTGGAAACTATGTCGATCCGCCACAAATAAAGGAAAGGAAGAATTGATCTTCCTAAATTTAAGTTTAATCCTAAACGATATTTTTGTAATCGGCAGTGCAAATAATTTGTTGTTAATTAGTATCCGGTATATAATCTGTGGGCAGTTATTAATCTACGACGACTTTGGTTGCCTAATTTGCCCATAGATAATGGTGTTAGGATCATGATAAGCGGTCCACACTATAGAACTGTCAATGTCAAAGTAACAATCCGACGTAAACAATTGGTTATGTTTGGCATGTATGGCAAGATACAATTGTAAAAGTGATTTTAATCAATATGAATAAAAAAAAGTGTCTTTAATAGTACTTAAAATCAGTGAAAAAAAAAGTGTTACATTTCTTTACTATTTTATGCATGTTTTATACATATAAACCTTCCTTACGAATCACTCTATCTTTTAAAAAAACCACATCGAAATTCGTTGTGTAGTTTTAAAGATCTAAGCATACATAGGGACAGACAGACGTCGGATAGCGACTTTGTTTTAGTAATGTAGTGATATACAAGTGTGCATTATTGCCACTGTACTCACATTGATAAATTAATGAGAAACAATCCCGACTGATTACTTATAAGCAGGTTTAATATTCATTTATGCTAATGATAAAATGTCATGCGGTATTTTAGGTTTTAAAACTACTCCAGTTTTCAGAATCATTTATACTTAAATGATCAAGGCACAGCCTCTTATTTGAGGAAATATATTACATCGGTACCTAGGTACTAACATCAAGGCCTGGCTTTCTAAATTAGTTGATTAACAAATGAACGTGAAGTTTTAGCTGTGCTATATCTAAATGTGCTAAAAAATATATTATTTCAAAGTATTATGTTTACAACAAAAACTATGGTGCTACGTTTATATTAATTGATATCGATAAGTGTTGAACTTTATCAACGAAATTAGTCTGTACTATCGTTTTTGAAATTGCTTATGTTACATTTAACAATTTGTATTATTACATAATATGTCACTTGTTGAATGTAACATAGCCAACTTGAAAAACGTTCCACAATATGTAACTTGTTGAATGTAACATGGCCAACTTCAAAAAACAATAGGACTGATGACTAATTTCGTAGATAAATTTCAATACTTACGGTCAATATTTTGTATTTCTATAATCTTTACTAGATTTGTGACTACAGCTTTTATTAACATTCTAAATTTGTATAATAAGTATGAATAACGACGCACGTAAAATTTTGGAAACGGTCAGGAATTTTCAACACATTTCATGATAATTAATTTGGCAACCAATATAATAAAAAATATATATATAACAATACATCATTTACATGCAGAAGTGCAGAATCTCTAAAAAAATCACATCAAGAACAAAAACAAATAAAGATCCCGTGGATTCGCAGACATTTATATTTCTTCTCGTTCAAAGGTGCATAAAGCTCTTCATTCCTCATCCTTTGAATGATGTTATCACGATTTCCCAAATGTTTCGCTCTGTTTGATCTAAATTCTTTATATTTGCCTTTGCCTTTCTCACCACACATCACGATTCTTTTGTGGTGCGATAAGGCTCACTAAAATCGAATGTTTATCCGTAGAGCAGCACACTGTGAGCGTTAAGTATTCTCTCAAAGTTACTTTCTATAGTCTATACATCATTTTACTTTCAATTCAAATTGAAACAAGTGTTCAACTTCAGTGGTTGTATCTAATGACCGGGAATTTCTCGCTGCGGTAAAATATTACAGCACTCGGAGGCAAATTAAAATTATGAATTAGTAATACTGATGCAAACCTTTTGCAATATCTTCTCAGAACGGAAAGGCGAAATTAAACGGGTAAAGGAATCCGTGGGATTATTTTGTTGTATTTAATACATCAGTAGAACAATAATCCATTCTTGATATTTTCCGATCCGATGGTTCGAGTCCCAGAGGGCAGATGCTTGTGTGATGAATGCGAGTATTTCACCGTTAGTCATGGTTCTTTATATGTATTTCTATTAAAATTATTTATATATGTATAATATATGTATGTCTGTCCCTAGTTCCCATAGTATAACACAAGCCTTACACTAGAGCTTATTTTGATCTACGGTAATTGGTGTGAGAGTAAGAAATATATATTTATTTATAATATGTTAACGTACGAAGAAGAAGATAAGACGTTACGGGAACCAATTAACGGTAATTCGTAATTGTTCCTGCTTAGGCAACCTAACAAATTAAATGTAAAGTTAACAAAGTAAAAATATAAAACAATTTCCTGATAACTCCTAATATCATTAAAGTTAGCTTATTACCAAATTTATTCATGGTCAAACTTTTAAAAGAGACGTTTCTTCTCGAGTAAAAATAACGAAGATACTCATGCGATTAAAAGTGAGGAAAGCTGACAAAAAAGAAAAACTTTAATTAAACTTTGCCGAATCATTATCAGATAACATTATTCATTAATTTTAAACGGCGCTACAGCCGCGCCAATTCTTGATAATTTTTAGCGAGTTTCAAGTAGACAGGAAATGACATAAATTTTATCTCAAACCGGAGGAATTACTTTGTACCAACTCCACGCAAAATGGAAATCTGTTCAGGTTTATAACTTTGAAGAAAATTGTTTTTTTTTTTTCAATTGGAATAATATTAGCTTTTGGTGATGCGGCAACTTTTGTTATTAAATTTTGGTCGAGTCTGGTTCATTTGAGCCGGAATCAGGGTTTCATTAACTCCTCTAGTGAAACAATAATGGTTTTTATTTGCATTTGAGTAAATGATATAATTGAAAAATCGCGACATCAAATATGAAGCCGCATTCGCTAGGGGGTTGATATAAGCGAATTGGCTTATTACTATGAGAAGACTACTCAGCTTTATGATAGAACGTAAATTTGACGTAGATTATAGATGACTGAACGAAGTTTCGCTGAAATAAACGTGCTTATTGACATTTCACTCGATATGAATAACGGGTGGCTAGAAAACTTTTGGGTTGCAAGGCCGGGGTGCTGCAAATGCAAAACTATGTAGATGAGATTACGCCTGAAAACTGACAGTGGATTGGGCTTCCAAAAATCTAGCTAGCTTAACGTGACGAATAGGCTTACAGCGGCGTGTGTATAGACGGTAACGTCAAACAACTTGCGAAACCTTCCTGGCAATGCTAGGGCATTTGCCAAACAAAATGATCTTCAAAAGAACAATTTATTAGTGTCGCGTGTCCCCACACAGTTTGGCGATTTGCAAGAATGCTGTACATGACGTGGGTAATAAATAACAGTACTCGTAAACGTGTGGGCATTGAACATGATCCTGCTATTATTATAAATGTGACAGCTTTAGAGAGATTTGAATAAAATTTGAGTCAGTTATTTTAGATTCAATAATCTATAGTACCTATGTATTATTTTATAATAGTCTAATGATATAATAAATATTTTTATATTTAGTTATTATAATATATTTATAATCTTTTCAAAAATAAATGTAACATAACATTTTAAAAAAAGAAAATAAAAACAACTTTGCAAAACACAGTTCTATTTATATAAACTTTATATACATATATTAGTGTACAAAGGTGGTCTAAATGCTTTAGACATTTTCTATCAGTCAACCTGTAGGTGACGTAGAGACACAAAGAGCTATATATAATATACATAAAAGATAACTATATATAGAATTGTATCAAAGTTGTAATACATGAATAAAATATATATAATACACTACAGCATAAAATTTTTGTATTATGTCTACGCTTTGATTTGCCATCAAATTAGTTTCAATAATGCGTACAATGTGAACTACGCTTAAAAGCGTTGAGTGGGTAGTGTAAGTCCATGGGCGCTTTTCGCGACGATGTTCTATTACAAAAGGGAATTGGATCTTGATTCATTGGTTCGGAAAATCGGCAGCGTACCTTGATAATTTCATTTCTGTACAATTTGACCGCGTCCGTGGTCAGACGATTCTTGGGGCCTCGGTGGACCCAAGTACAATGCGGGGACTCCCCTACGTCTCTCACACACAATACTAAGCTTTTATTGCCTCCTTTTACAATCTCCCATTACCTCCGAGGCTCCGCTGCTGGGAATCAGTTTCGTTACAGTTTTTTTTTATCTTTTCCTTTGAGCGGGTTTCGTGTCGATCAAGTTTCTGACGAATGTTATTTCATTTTCCCCATGGAGTGATTTAAGTACTTGTAGGTGGATGTAATCAAATTCTCTCCATGAGATTACTTCTACACGGCCCTCTTACAGACTTCGCGATTGGATAATAATCTTATTTCCTAAAAAGCGAATCCCAATATTTCGTCAACGTTTTATAACTCATTGCTAAATATTTCTATTTTTATTGTGCTCAATGACACTTTTATAGTACTTACAAACCAAAATTTACCCTATAACCAAATTTTACAGGGACTTAAAAATAAGGTACATTACTGCAGAAAAATAAATAATAAAAAAGCGTCTATTATTTAAAGATCATAAAAATATATATTATATAAAAATTATATTAAAGCTATCCCTTTCAGCAAAATGACCGGTCTTCGGTAGCTTTAACGCAGATTGTATTTGGAATACGCGACAATAATGTAAATACACAGTGCTGGCGGCACAAATTGAAAAAATTGTAAAATTCATGAATATGAAAAGGCGTGCCGTAGCTGTGAATGGGGCATCAATTATGCAAAATGCGACGCAGGTACAGCGTTGATCGGCACGTGTTTGATATCAATTCGATCCATTGCATTCTGGATCTTAATAGAATCTTCATTATTTTTATAATGATAACTAATTTTAATGGGTTATAATGACCAATTGTTATTTTATAAGTTGTCACTTTATACTTTTTTTTTATGTGATAGGGGGCAAACGAGCAGACGGATCACCTGATGGTAAGCAATTACCGCAGCCCATGAACGCCCGCAATACCAGAGGAGTCACAAGCGCGTTGCCGGCCTTTTAAATGGGAGTACGCTCTTTTCTTGAAAGTTTGGATATCGTAACGGTTCGGAAACACTGCAGGCGACAATTCATTCCACAGTTTAGCTGTGCGAGGCAGAAAATTTCTAGAGAAACGCACAGTTGTGGACTGCCAAGTATTGAGATGGTGAGGATGGAGGGTTTGTCGCGTGGAACGATGTCGGAAAGTAGTAGCAGGGATTAGTCCAAATAATTCCTCTGAGCATTCTCCGTAATAAATGCGATAGAGTATGCAGAGAGAAGCTACATCTCTACGCAATGCCAAAGGGTCAAACCGACTTGAAGTTTCCTGGTGGTCGGCGATGCGAATCGCTCTCCGTTGAATCCGGTCTAGAGGGAGAAGCTGGTATTGGGGCGCCCCTGCCCAAAGATGAGAACAGTATTCCATATGAGGCCGGACCTGTGCCTTATAAAGTTGCAGACGGTGGGCCGGTGTGAAATACCGCCTCGATCTATTGAGCACACCAAGCTTCTTCGAGGCTAGTTTAGCCTTACCCTCTAAGTGACCACGGAACGGAACTACGCTCGATATGTCGACACCAAGAATCCCAATTTTGGCTGAGGCGGTTAAGGGAGTGCTCTCAAAACGAGGAGACACGACAAACGGGAGCTTTTTTGCAGTAAACGCGCAGACTTGAGTCTTTGTGGGGTTAAATTGGACCAAACTTACTTTAGATACTTACATTTCATACATTTTTTTATTATACTTTTTAAGTTATATTGTTGCGTGCGAAATTTAGGATTTTTTGTTTTAGTACATACAAAACCTTGTATTTTATATTTTTAATTAATAACTTTGATGTACTTTGTATGTATGTATGTATTTGTCGATATTTAGCACTTATACTTTTTTATTTTAATTAAAGTTACACATTTCATTAAAATGGAAAAGTTTACATAATTATTATGTGATATAAAAATTCATTCAAAGTTCAGCAGTCGTGAAAGACTCTTGTAGTACAAGAAAATGTTCACCTTTATATGGTTTTATTATAAAGAGTGGAATAAGACAATGATGATTGTACAATTATCAATTTACATAAAATTACGAGCCCACTTCAAAGTAACAATCTCGAAAGCACAAACGCGTGCAAACCGCTAATGAAATTCCCTCATAATATTAAAGTCGCAAGCACTGCAAATAATTCATTCCGAAGAATCGCGCTCATTTCCATAATTATGTAGGCAAAAACATAAACTTAACACACGATAAAGTCGGATTTATTCACGCTTGATTTTGAAGAATTTGAGAAAAATGAAAAAACCTACAATGTTCTCTAAGTTTCAGAATAAATTTAATGAAAAAAATAGCGTGGTATATTTCCATATGCCACGGTGTCAGCTTTGCCAAGTAAATAACTATTAAGTGTTTAAGTGGTGTTGGATCTAATACTTCGTAGTTTAGTTGTCTAACATGAATTTGAAATATTACAGCTTAATTTTCTTGTTAAGTGGAGTAAGATTTATTTTACCTCTTGGCTATACGCAGGACTTTGCAGGCTTTTAACTGGTGTAAATAAAAGAAAGCAGAATTTGCCAAATAATATACGAATGATACAGAAAGGTATTTAAAAATTTCCTCATTACCTTCATCAATTCAATATATTATAACCACAATATTTGGTATTAATGTATTTACATTTTTTTATTGTAATATGTCAGATTGAGTTTCTTCCAGTCTAAAGTTACAAAGGAATAATAATCTCAGCTACTATTTTTTAAGATAGTACGAGAAAAATGTAATAAGTACATCTAACGGAGCTCATTGATTCGTTGAAATTTTAATTCTCTTAATGCTTTGGAAGAAATTATGTAACTTGAAGCAAACAATGTGTTCTATATAGTGTCTTAGATTGGAAACTAAATGAATGAAAAACAATAACGAGTTTAAATACTTCCGACAGTAGGTGAGCGAGGCGTTTGTTGTAAAAGTGTAAATAGTGAAATAATTCTATATTTAATGTGCTCAATAACACTTTTATAGTACTTACCAAACCAATTTTTACCCATATCCTAAGTAACCTATAAATATATTTATCACTGAAGAAAAATAAATGAAAAGAAAGAAGTGATTACTTACTTTTTAAACCAGTATTGTTTAACTACTTATGTTACATGACAACCAAATAGAAAAATTGTGCAACAATTTTATATGAATTCGCGATAGTCAGAAATTATTTAACATTTATAAGTAGACATCATAGTAATTTCTGAAATTATAATATATTTAAATATTTTAGAAATGACAAAAATTATATATTCCTATTTTATAACCTTAAATTATCCGATGGATTTTAATCCATTCTTTAGGAATACAGTATTGTCGAATTACTTTTAAATTTGAAAGCTGTAATTGGTATTACAGTATACTATAGAGCAATTTTAGAGCCCTTCTAGAGACCTTCGTTACTTGGATCCGACTCGACTTCGGCGGTTTTTAGTATTCACTGATATGATAAATCTCAAACTAAGTCTCACTCCGCTACTGATATCTTTGCTGTACACTGAAAAGCTATACCTATTCATCCTTCAATACTCAGAAAAGCCAGTATATCCAGGCACGTCCCGTCAATAATTTTCTTTGAACATCTCAGTTCCGAGAACAAGTCGAGGTGCAGTAAACATCAAATAAAGCGAGTTGTCTATAAAAATATCATTTCTAGCTCCTTTGTTTTTCCATCAAATCCTGTTCCACAAGTGGGCAATAATTGAAAACGAAACTGTTTTGCGCGAAGGCGAGATCGCGAGACACAGCATAAAGGCGCTCAGAATAGATTGAATGTATAAAATTTTCAGTTGAAATTCGCATGAACCGCCGCCGCGGGAGGTGCTCTGTATCTTTTTACTTTGTAACCTTACTTTTTATTCCATTAGCGCGCGTGTGAGGCCCCTCTAGCCAAATATCGCGGAATAATAAAAGCTGTTTAGTAATGATAATGCGGAACGCAGCGCCCCGCATATGGGCCTAACTGAATTAAGCTAGACCGCTAGTGAATTTTGCGCTCATGCTTATTGCTTAGGCCGATTAAATTGAACCCAACATGTTTGTTATAAGTAGAGATCGGATAATCGGATGCATATTTACCTAAAGTTAATTTTTGGCTCACAAATTATGGAAGCGGCTTTTAAAAATACATTTTGTTAAATAAAAATCCCGGGAAAATACGGTACTGCAAATTTAACGTAATGATATTGTTTGAAAATTACTAAATTAGCATTATTGGTATTTATTTTCAAAGACCGAGACTCCGGGTTCATTTATACAACTATGCATACGTATTTACATGAAGTTTAGTTTCAGTTCCCCGTGCGATTTATGAATGTACGATTTATTACATGAAGAGTGTTATACGAAAGTAGTGAGCTAGTTTGACTAAAACAATAACCAATTGAATAAAAAAACAGAAATGGTGCCCGGGCGTAAGTACGTATGGTCTAGTATCTCATATTACCGACTAGTTTTGCATTACCAAAATGTTCTAGAGTATCGGAATTCCGGGATTTTTATTTATGGAAATAAAATAAAAAGACAGTTCCATACTTTGTCAAAAACTAAATTAGGTAAATAAATAAACATCCGGCTATCCAATTCCGCAATCCCGGGATTTTTATTTAACAAAACAATAAAAAGTGTTTGTCTTAAACTAACTTTAAGTAAATATGCATCCGATTATCCGATCTCTAGTTATAAGTTATAGAAATTATTCTCTATATATCGTAAGAGTTATATTTTTAAGCATATTTAAGATTATAGTCAATAATGTATAATATAATAAATAATAAGCAATCATGTAATAAGGATTACAAACAAGCCATAAAAATATTCCTTTGCAGTTTCTTGCCTATTCGTTCTTCGTTCTTTTTAACAATGCTCTCACATTTTTCAAACAGTTGTAGAGTTAAATTTTATCTACGCACATACATACTCGTTGTATATTCATAATTCATAATACGTGTATTGATGTCGACAAGAACGAATTCTATGTTAAATGAAGATTTATGATTTCCTCGTATATTTCATTAAAAGTCAAATCAAAAATAGATCAAATCTAAAATAGTATCTGTAAATATATTGTAAGTTTTATTTTAAATAAATTACTTTTTAGTATCATAACTTTTACTATTTATAGTGTATCATGTCGTGCTTTCATACACGTTAAGTTTAATTCAATAAGATATATTTTCTTCCAACTAGGCTATCTGATCAATGAAGAAACGTATTTCACCAACTTTTTAACCGGAGAATCCAGGATTGCTTCAAATTGTGATCCCCTTGGGTGTTTTCTCTTTGCTTTATATGCGCCCTGTACAACGGTATTGCTCTAACACAAAACTTTTTATTTCCGTTTATACCGAGTCAATCGTCCGCGAACATTTTTCAGGCAAACTTTAACAGTGGAGGTAATCGCTCCTGAAATTCGAAAATGAAATCGTTCCGAGCGCGTCGCCAAGATTTATCGATGGATGTTCGAATTTACTTCGAAACTTTCGGGGCATAAAACTTATGACACGTAATCGTATATTCCAGTTGAGATGTCTGCAAAAGCCTCCTAAAAATTAATCTTATTTCGCATTGTGTTCGAAAACTGACACGAAAAGAAAAAGTTTGAGTACAATAAGAATACTGGTCTTCTTCCTTCTTTTACTAAAGTAGTTTATATTATTTTAACAAAATGCTATTTAAACTAACAAAAATAAAGAAATAGCCATCAATCTATCATATTTGATATAAAAACAGATTTATGCCTTTTCATTTGATTGAATTGAAACTTTTACTATGATGTCACTTCAAAATTAAATAACACTAAAGAATAAAACATTTTGTCACGTGTTCAGTGACATGACCATTTTACATGAAATTTTACATGTTGGCTGAGTGAATTACAGAATTTTGATTCTTGCGCTAACATCCTTTACTTTTATAAAAAATACGTCGTGTCTTTGAAATAGCAACTACCATGTAACTATTAAAAAATATGCTTCAAGTAGCGTTGTTGCCTCGAAAACGTAGAAGTAAGTGTTGCAACGTAGCTCCTAAAACATAACCTAACAAGCAAAGACCTCATTGATTTACGTAAGGTGAGCAGTTACGTCGTAGCGACTTGGGGACAATTGTGATAAATTTACGACGATTGGCCGCAACCGTAGTCCTATCTCGGACCAATACGAGCGTTCGCCACGCGTCTGTGTATTCGGAAATATGTGCGCTGATTGCGATCTTATGAGACGTGCACTGGATAACGCGGAATGGGAAGGCTGCGAATAAAGTAATCTAGAACTGCGAGAGGGAAGAACGTACAAATGGCTCTGTTTCCGAAAAAAGTTTGATTTATATAAGTTTTTTCTGAAGCTAGATATTAAAATATTTAACGGTTTACATTAATACAAAATATTGTAATTTATTTATACAAGTAAGTTTTACAATATTCCTTTAACTATATTCTATGTCGTTTCTTCTTTTTCAGACTGCGGCAGTATAACAGCATACGACAATACAAGTATAGTTAAATTTACTACGAGACTTAGTTACATATATTTAAAAAATACTAGCAGTGGGACGAACACGATTTAATCCGAACTTCGCCGGTATATTCGGCAAAACTTAATAACTGACCGATTTTATCGTAATCATAGTGTTTAAGCGAAAAATTCATATTTTTATTTATTGACAAATATCCCTAAAAAACAAAAGTATAATATTTAGCGTGTAACATAAATAACTAGGTTTCAGTCAAAATTAAAAGTGTTCCCGCAATATCGGTCCGAATGTTTTTGATTTTATTTTTATTTAAATTGATAGAAGAATACAAAGTTTATTACAATTGTTTTAATTTGATATTTATTTATTTTGGCAAATATTGACTTTTCTACTATGATTTCATAAGAAACAACTAAGATTTCCAGTGAGCAAGCAATCCGTTAAAGTATTGCATAAACATTTACCTCTTCAAATGAAAAAACTTTGAAACTTTTCTTTTAAACCTAAATAATATTTATAACCACAATTATCAATCTTCATTTACATTCTTAATAATATTTTTTATACGAGACTTACAACCGTTAAGATTATTGACACAAAATGGCTGATGTTAATAATTTACTAAATAAAATTATACTTTTAAGTTTAAAAAATCTCTTTTACAGTACCTACATTGTACACCATACAATACCTATACCGCAACCAATAGACAGACGAACTGAATACATGATGATAAAGTGTCGATATACCTTAGAAAAACTGAAACCCTCTATAGACTTATACAGTCAAATCGAGCTTTAAATCCTTTTATCTTTTTATTACTTTACTCAATAAAATAACTAGGAAATCAGGGAATATTTAATAAATAGATACAGTCGCACCAGGGAATGTCAGAGTTTACCGAGTTGCACATAATCCCATCAAGCTTATTAAAAACCTTTGCGAAGTGCACTCGTAAATATGCTATTAAAACCCTTTTGTTGTAAAATAACAGTGATCTATTTGACCTCCAGACGTGACGCTTCGTGCAGTCTGCATCCATCGGCCCCCGTGACCTTTACGGGGTCGTCTGTCTGTCTCGCGAGGGGTGGCCCTACGCATGCTTTCCGGGTCCCCTGTGTCAATATTTTCACCCTATCCCTCGTCTGTTGCAAGGGGTGCGTATGTTTTCATTTACCTTCCTTCATAACTATTAATAGAGCGATTGAAATTTGAAATTTATGGAATTTTATACGAAAAATGAGCTTTCGTATCTTTTTAAATAGACGAAATATTTTGTATAATAAATTATATCAATGTAGAAATAACCTTTATTTATTGTTTGTGAATTTAGTAAATTGATTAAATTTGCTTATTTACTTACAAAGACATAAAGCCATATCCTAAGGATCGAACACGGGCACAACTTGACGATTTGAGACATATACAACGAATTATAAAAGCAAAGGCACGGAATCATAGCCTAGTATTACCAAGACACTCAATAGCAAACGACTTAATTAAGATCGCAGAAAGGCCCTGGACTTTAGCGGCGAAGCATAGAACTTTGTGGAGATCTTGAGAGTAGGCTATGCCTAGCAGACGGTGATTCTTATAAGATGATGATGATAATAGTATACACGTTTGAAAAGCAGATAATTTCACATTCATAATTAAAATTTTCTCAAGGCGAATGGTGATTGCAAATATAAAATCCGCTTTTTAATACATGAGCAGTACACAGTCCACGTCGCCACTAAGAACGCTTTCTCTATATTAAAGAGCTTCAGTTGACTACATATATCTATGAATTTCATTACGGGTGTAGGCAGTTTGATTCACGATGTGTACATTCAATTCTCATGAGTTCGCCTACGTTATATCAATTTTTCTCATAAGAAATATGCGTTTTTACTTAGCAAATTATCCAATATCCTTTGGTGTCAACCTATCTTCATACCAAATTACATAATTTATTATACTTCTTAATAATATTAGTATTATTTACAATTACTTGGGATGTTTTTGGGAAAATAACATTTAATATTAACAGCGTATTTGCTTCATAAAAATATTATTTTCATATTATTGCTACAGAAATCGATCTTACGTAATCATTTCACACTTCTTTACAGATTTTTTGTTTCATTTTTACATTATCTGAAATCCCGAGGAGTCGTATTCAACGGTTTCATTAAAGGAATGAATCTAGCAGGCCATTAACTTTGCTTCCGGCAGTGACCCTTCTCCCTATATCTAACTTATGCTACCCATCCTTTGTAAACACGCTACATACACATAGCTCACTTAACTCTATGTATGTGTAATATATATTTATTCACCTATTTTCTAGAAATCAAGATAAGAACAAAATCTAGTCCAGAATGTAGCCACGTAAGTTATGAACATATTTTAAGCCCAATGATATTATCTTAAAGAATGACAATTTGTATTTTAGAACGTCACGCAGCATGAGAAAGAGACATTAGCAATCGATTCGTGCGGTCGTAACACATCGCCTGTATTTGTATCTAGTTTTCAATTCCAACAAACATTTTATTACGGATTAAATTTTTTTTATTATTACAGAAATACAAAATATTAATAAATAGTATGGAACTCCACACTTAAGAGGCTATTTCAATATTTGTTGCAAAATCACATAGAATACCATGTTACAACAAAAAAAAAAGTTTTTGAACTGTAAGCAATCGTTACTGAAATTCTGTCGGACATCGTCAATATCCAAGGCGAAGTCTGAAGTCTGACCTTGGCGTGAGAGAGCAAATTGAGACAGTTTTATCGTGACGTGACTAGAAGGATTCTAACTTAGGTGGTTTTCTTACAAGATACAAGATCAGTATAAATACATATAACAATTACTAAATATGTCTGTTAAAATAACTGTCATCAATCATGATTGTATTAAGATCTATAAGAGACTTCCATACCTCAATTAAATCATATTGTTGATTTCACCAAGGACGTACGTTTGTCAGTTTCCATAACCTCAGTATTATACCCACTATAATACCTAACTTATCTGACCTAACAAAACAATCATAGGTCCCGAACAAGTATTATCTACATTATTTTATTATAATTCAATCAGAAATTATGAAGTAATAACAATATTTTTCAGGAGTTAGACATACTATATTTTAACAATATCAAATATTCTTTACATCAAACTTACACTTAAAAAATTACAAAATCAAGTTAACTGACTAGTAAGTAAAACAAACTAAACCAAGTTATGTTTTACTTACTACTGTCACCTGATTTTGTATTATAGTCCCCTTAGATAAATACAGTAATATTTGAAGTAAGTTAACGAACTATAAATTATATTTATTGGTTCAGATGGTATTAATTTATTCTAGCCAGTATGTATAGTTATAATTACTAATAAATAAAATATACATTTGAATTAAGAATCTGTTGTTCTTGTATGAATGTTTATTGTTTCGTCATTTTGGCGCCGATTGGGTTTCAAATATTTTTATGACATCAAAATGGAACGAGGTGATAAAATGAATCGAACCGCGGCGAATGCATTACATAAAGTAGATAAATGGAGTCAGATAAAAATTTTTGAAACCTAGAATTTGAAGAAATCAAAGAGTAAAAGATTTTATCTTACAAGTTAAAAATATGAAGCACTAGCTTCATATTTTTAACTTGCCCGCGTGGATTTCGGGATTGGGTCTATAGAGGTTTAAGAGTCACAGCTTTTGCCCACGGCTACATATGCGCGGAAGTCGGTTTATGGCGCGAAGGTTTTATCGCGCTTCCCGTGGGACTATCGGGTTTTTCCGAGATAAAAAAATCCGCAATACCTTGCTCAAGAATCACTCTATCTATTGATGAAAACCGCATGAAAATCTGTGCAGTAGTTTTTGAGCGAAGGCTTTATTGCGCATCCCGTGGGATATGTCGATTTTTCCGGGATAAAAAGTAGCCTATGTTACTCTTCATCCCTTCAACTATCTTCACGTCAATTCGTCGCTCTGTTTTACCGTGAAAGACGGACAAACAGAGAGACACACTTTCCCATTTATAATATTAGTATTGATTTTAAAAGATAATTTACGACTCGGAACCTATTAGTGATGTATTGGTTATAACTTAACTGATAATTTAAAAAATAAAATGGTGGTAAAATCAAAAGCGAAACGCAAAGTAAGGTCAAATAAAATATTGTTTTCGGATAAAAATATATATAATTTACGGATATTATAATAAACAGAATGAATATGTTATGCTCAAAGCTCTAAAGATTGAGTCCAACGTGGACATTACACAAATTCAGTGATGAGTGTGATGGAGTATAACACTGTGAGTAACTGTGCCTTAATTTTTGGAAAATGTACCGAACAATCACCATAAACGTTAAGCGGCTTAAATACTTTCTCAAAAATTACACTATGTTGCATAACCAAGACTAGTCCTTTCAGGAAGATTCAGCGCTGGGTCATAAAACAAGATCCACACAAGCTAGGTTACAATCCAATGTTCCGGACTTTATCGGAGCTGAAGACTGGCCGTATTTATTAAATTTGTTAATTCATTAAATTAGGATTAACGGACAGTCTATGACACTCTCTACTCTTTGATAATTTGGAGTCTGTAAAGCAATCCATAAGATCGAAGACTTTTTGCCATAGAAGGTGTTCAAGTTTCTGTTGATAATAAGCTTCAACGTTTAAAGAACTGTATTGCAGCATTGACTGATGAAGCTGATCACTTCGAATAAGGTTTATTTATTTTTGCTTTTTATTAATGAATTTACATTAAAGACATGCTCACATTAAACAAATAAAGTATAAATTCAACAGAAAAAAAATCTTGTGAGAATATTTATGATACAACTAAGTATAAGTGGCAAAAGTATTGAAAACTAATAACTCCCAGTCCAGATACTTTGACATAAGTCTTATCAAAATTTCCTTTATAGCTTTAAGATATTAACTGTACTCTCAGCGAGCTAAATTGACAGAGTATTTTACAGTTGGCACGGTTTCGGTCAAATTTACAAACGCCGAAGCAACAAGATTGTCGCTTTGACAACAAAATCAATCAGCGGTTGATATGTAATGGTGTCTATTTGTTCGTGTCAGGTTTTCAATACTTAATCCTTGGCACGCCGACATTGGCATGTACAAAATATCAATAGAGAATGGAATCCTGGCAGGCGTTATCAACACCCAACACGCAATAATTCCGAGTGTCCTTTTATGAATGGCTGTAACTGTACAACACGAAAAGTGATTTGTTCATGGTCATGATATGAATAAAGTTTTTTTTAAAGAAATGAAGAGAAAGTTAATGTCCATCATTATGTATTATATTTAGTCACATCTTTACCGGAGGAGAATCTATACCAAAGTTACAGTCAAGGTCAAGGTATACTGCATGGGTCTGACATATATCTGCGCGGAAGCAGAACTCGCATTGCAATTTTAATAGGTAATGGGATATGACATTAAATTAATGGTACTGTGACTTTATGTAGGGGTTGGGCATTGTCGGCTTGCTTATCAATATAATGCAATAATAAAAATTAAGATTAACTGCTTACTATGTTATTAACATAGAAATAATTTTATTAATCCCAAATGAAACTGCTGTTTATAACATTTAAAATATTTATGTTAGGACAATATAAATATCGAACGTAAAGCAAACGATTACGTAACCAGGGAACTATGTCAAACTGGTTATTGTTATAGATGTTTTTTTTTATTATTGAGCTTACATTAAGCTTTCTACGCGAGAAAATGAAAATAATGCATTTTCAATTTATTAATATAATCAAGTCTCAAACAATATCAAAATATATATATATATACCACGACTGTGATAAAAAGTCTTACAGCCTGCCTGATGGTAAGCAGGCATCGTAGCCTATGGGCGCCTGCAATAGCAGGGGCACCAAAAGCGTGTTGCCGACTCTTGAAACAAATTGTAAATTATTATCTAAATATAAACATATGGTTCTCATATTTTGTTGATAATTCAAAGTCTGAAAGTGAGGTAACTCGATTTCCAACGACGTTGTTACACGAGTAAATCTGTGAGTATCGAGGCTCGTTGCTAAATTCAACCAAATAGGCAATTGAAGTGATTGGACCACTGCATCGAACGCAACTGCACATCGGTGGTCTTGTTAAATCCACCCAATTCGAACGAAGTAGCGATAAAGCTGTATCCACATTTTCTAATTTTCCATGAGCTCCATTAGTTGACAATTTGAATCAACAAAGGCAGAATGGGTATCTGAATATAGAAAATGATATTTCTGTCTAGAACTCACAAGATCGGAGTGGAACTTAATCTTGATTGTGTCTTGCAGGTCCCATTGTTCAATGTTACAGTGTTATTAGATACTTACCATAGCTACAGATATTTGCGAATAAAATCATCATAGTCGGCAACATCGTCATCAGCCTGACATCAATAAACTCACGCGCACTAATACGAGTATAACATGACGCTAATGACAGCGGAGTTTTGCGAAAGGGTCAGTAGGCATATAGCCTAATATTTATGAAAATCAATGATCGAAATCTAGTCTGGTGTATAAAATAAAATATTATAATAAAGGGACAAGATATGCAGGTATCACGCTATCGAATTGGTAGCCACTTTAGTTGACAGCAATTGTAAGAATCATGGTAAAATTTTCGTAAATTATAAATAAATTTGCCTAAATTCTACACATTTGTCAACAAACTCTTCAGACAAGTTCAGCCAAGCAACATCAGCATAATGTATAATATATATTTCTACAAGTGAAAGTAGAAGTGACTGCGCTAGAGTAAATATTGTTTTTATTGTGGGGAAGTTACGAAATCTATTAAGTGATCCATTCGCCGCAAATATTTTTTGCGAATAGCCTCCACCTGTGGACGTCTAATAGTCACTGATCTTAAATCACACCCACAATTTCGACACTAGTGGTAGCAGAATACCAGTGCTTTGCTCACATCCTGATGTGAGTAAATTTCAGTCACTGAGCTACGACCCTTTTGCACTTCTGCAGCGCACACAATTTAGTTTGTTTTGTGTAATTGTTAAGTTTGTATAATTTTAAGTTCTTTGTATTTGTGTGTGATGAAGTCAAGTGTAAATTAAGTTTTATCTATCTATCTATCTGGTAAAGGGAATTTACAGTACCACCGAATACTATAGCTAGCAAATCACTGTAGTTTAGTTTAGTTTATTTCAACTAAAAACTTATTTTTATTTATTACGTGTTAGTTTTGTTATAGCCAACTTATAAGGCTTATAAGACAAATGAAAAACAAGAAAATTGTAACTTTTGACTTTAGTGTAACGTCAGCCTATCTTAAGCGTATGTGTGGGTAGTGGAAAGAGAATTGTTAGTTCGCCGCTCACCGCGATCACTTCGTCGCTACTCACGAAGATTATTTGTTTGCTGGTAATTCTACCAGCAGTTATATATATCGTAAGGCTATATATCGGTGTCTTTTGGAAGTAAATCAATCTTCTTCATAGTTTCCCGAGTTTTAATTTATTTTCTACATATTATTGAACTGTGATGATGTCTCTATTCGCTCGCGATCATAGCTACTCCCGTATTGCCGTCTTAAAATCCTCTATCAGCACAAAATATCGGCATCTTACGACTGATGAGACTCCCTTCATATTCCCTCAATAACTTCATGTTATATAGGGAATATGATATGATACATTATCTCAATTAACTTAAAGAATAAAAATAATCTTTGTGTTTTGTTGTTTTTATTCAGACTTAAAAAAAATAAGTTTATTTATGGGAAATATACTATGTTACACAAAGTTTTACTAATCTACCCTTTTTTAATAAAATGATTACTACATAGTCAAGTATTACTGAAAATTTATTGGTAACGATCATTGGGCTTATTTTTTATGACTTTATTTTTTAGGAAATGCAATACATGTTTACATATACTTGTAAACCAATGACATGGCTTATTTGATGGTCAAAAGTAACTATGTAAATCCTAATTGAGTAAAATTATTTTTGTCTTCAAAATACACTGGTATAAAAAGAGGATTGGTATAAGAATATATCTTTTATTTTAAATAGGAAAATAGCAAAGCTTTAGAGCATCTAACATCGCAGGTACATATCTGCATTAATCAATCTGTAAAGTATTCCGCAGCGACCGCCGGGGCTGCATGAATTTATACCCCTTGGAAAACTTCTATTACATTAACGAGATTTTTTTAGTTTGCAATCTGGATGCTTACAGCAAACGCATAGATACACAGGGTGGGGACACGTGATGCTGACATAATTAAAAAATGAGTACGTGATGGGTAACCAAATGAGATTTATAATTTTATTTATTGTAATTAGGACCTCCAGCAATTGATATATTATTACATATTAATATTACAAATCCCTAACCTGTATAATACAACATTTTTTTAAGGCAGTCACAACATACAACCCAAAATACACAGACAACTATTTAAAAAAAGAAAATAACATAAAACAACTCAGATGATTATCATGTATGATGGCAATATATTATTAAAATATTTAATGAACAGTCAAATAATTTAAAAATAATGAAGAAAAAATAAATATCAATTGTGATGTCGTTAATATATCATTAATTTAATGTAAATTTTAACCTGTGGCTCTAGCATCATTGACTTCAAAAGTACTAAAAGTATAAAAGTACTTACATCTATCTATAAGTAATAAAAAAATAATACAATTACACTGTACAATGATTCGTTACAAAAATTTACGCTTTTGATATCGACTGCAAATCAATACAAATCCACGGTAGCTAACCTTAAAATTAATACACCACAAAACTTTCATGAACAACAAATATTCAATGCATAAATCACTTCCACTACACTAAAATAGCTACATTACGTTGTGCAGGAAAATATTCGAGTTGACGGCTGCATTGGAACTTTTTTACAAGCTATCATCCTTCGCGTACATTTCAAACTTTAATAAATATACGCATGAAATTACCAACTCGAAATTTCAGGTCACCGGCAAGTTGTTATCTTTGTATATGCCAGTACCTTCGCGCCGAGCATCCTGTTAAGCGCTAAGCTTGCTTCACATATTTACATTGACTCAGCAGATATTTTGACAGTCGCGTTGGTGGTGGTTGTCGGTGGTAGTTCGAGTCAGCCAGTTAGATAATAGAGCTCTGCTCGTTACACGTTAGCCTATACCCGTCATATCATAACGGTACCGGATAGCTTCATACGATGGCCGATTAATGAAGCCGGCGTGGCTCCCTAGAACGTTGCCGTAATAGTTTTACGAGTAACCCCCTTCAACCCCCCACCGCTATCCGGCTCCCCACAGACCCGTCTACTTGATTATGCATCCGTGCTACTTCAGACCGATTATCGAACTAGTAATGAACGGTACCATGCTGCAAATTTTGAACACATACTTAGTACTTTTCTAGAGAATCTCACATATAAATTAGTCGGCAGTTAGATGCTTAAAGGAACTGTCGGTACAGAAGTTAAAGATTCATATATTATTGTAGCTATCTAATATAATTACTATGATGCTTTTTTTTAATAATAATAAATTTCTTTATTTAATTACACATTCGGTATTTATAATTACAATGAGGCACTCCTTTTAAGTATTACCTACACTTGTCTTAGGAATGTCTCGCTCTTTCGATAGTATATTTTCTTACGTGCAATTTATTAACAAGGAAAAGCAATCAACCAATCAATAAACAAAAGGTACAGTGGTAATCAGTTAAACAGTTATTATGCCTATTAAGAGGATGGACAAACAAGAGTTCATGTATGGGTGTCATGTCGTGTGTTTGTGTGTGTGCGTGGGTTGGGTGTGTGTGTTGCGAGTGTGTCGTGTTTATGAGATTTATGTGCCATTATCATTAACCTTATATTAGTAACATTTCCGATTGCTCGTAATCTAGTGTCAGTTTTTTATACTAGTATTGCATATTTATTTTTAATAATTACTCAATCTGTAATCGTTAGGTCTATACTCAGTATCAAACATTCAAATGATATATGGTATCAAATAAAATCGTATATCAATAATGCATTTACCTGCCTGTTATTTTTCTGATCACGCAATGACATATCACTATGTAACACAAATGAACACCGCAGTCAAAAATCGAATCCTACTCTTATATCAGTCAATCGATTACTGACATAAGTACCAGGTTTTAACACTGATTAGTAAAAACTTCCGATTCATATTTTTTTATATATAATAACCAAATAAACAAAATTTTATGTCAAAATTAATATCAATACAAAATAATATAGAAAGCTGCAAAGGCAACTCAGTACACTATCTCATCGTCTGATGCATGCAATACATTATGTGCAATCAGTCAGAATAATTCGCCAGCGAAGCACCCGCATTGTTATTACGTTAGTCTGGCTCCGAGGAGATTTGGGCCTATCTAGCCTATTAATGCTGCTCTAGCTGCCATTTTGGTGTAGCTTAAGTCGGGAAGCGTTCATTTTGCAGCGATTGGAAAGATTAAAAAAATAAATTATACCTTGTTACTTTATTTATTTGTGTCTTTATATATGAAGGTTTCCCATGGTTTGAATACGTTATTTACAGCATTATATTATATAAGAACAAACAATATCAAAAAACAATACATTTTTTTTATTTGTTTATTCTTTACTTACTCAATGTATAAGCGTGGATTTATAAGGCATTTTCTGTCAATCAATCATCATATAATGCAGCGCGTACGTGTAGTACCCACAAAGGCGCTCATATATAAGTATATTATAATTGAATATATAAGTATCATAAAAAATTACAGTTAGAACACAAAAGTAATTTCATTTACAAATAAATCGTGTCTGCTAGTTAATTTTGTTTCTTTTACATATTAAAATGTACAGATAATGCATTGATAAAGCCATCAATAAAAACAGATTATGCTTATCTTCGATTTTTATCAAAAACATAGGCAAATGTCGAGTATTAAATTAACATTCCAAAGCTATAAAGGTTTAAAAATTAATGTACATTTGACAATGTATTAATATGTTTCATAATACAATACAAAGCACATATTAATAGCTACTGACTGTCATTAAATTGTCTTAAGATGGCAATATAAATATTTTATCCACATCTGTTACTAAATATCTCTTAAGTAGAGGGAGGGACGGCCGCGGGGAGGACGCAATCCCTCTCATTTAACACCGCTCCACTCCTCTGTAGGTGTTTGCCGAAGCGATTCCAAGCAAGGATCCTCCTTTTATGGTGCTACTTACAGTCTCACAGTGATACGCGGTTTTATTTTGGCCAGCTCGTGTTGCCGCTCACATTTTTCACGCTGCGAGAAATCAAACAGAGTAATCTTTGCATTTATGCCGTGATCCTTTATTGATTTTAGATTTTTAGTGGAAACGAATGAAACGCGCGTGAATGGAGCGGCGCCCGCCTAAAGCCGGTGTAAGCCGCCGATGATATAAACTGCCATTCAACTGAGGCACATATCAGAAAACCCTAAAGTTATTCACATACAGATTCGCTGACGTACAACGAAGCTGAGACCTTCCAACGCATTATTACTACAAATTAAAAAAGTACATTCATAAAGAGCCGCCTATTTAAATAGTCGGCCCCTCTTTGAGGAAACGGACCGTCCGTCCTTAGCTTTGAAACTTCGCCCATAAAATTATGATAAAAGGTTTTGTTTTTCGTTAAAATAATTTAATGCGGTGCGTAAAAACGTTTAACGCCAACAAATCAAACTTATTATCTCACAAACAGACATGGGGTGAAAAAATAATATATTTTTAAGGGAAAAATTACCGCCTTATTTATTCTCATTAAGCTAATCAAAAGAAACCAATTTGTTTCACTTACACCTCGCCTTTAATTCTGGCATTTATTGCGGTACACAAATTGAACATATTTTTTGCAAGAGTTTTCGTTCGCCTCAACAAAAGATTAAAGAAAAAAACAAAGGGAAGGAGACCTATTACCATTAAAATAAATAAAAGGAAATAAAGCGGCGACCGCAAATTATTTCACTTACTTACTTCTTTTTATAAAAATGCGAACGACGCATTAAATTTTGGGGAGAAAGGAAACTCCCTTGTAAGCAATATCGAGGAGGCAAATTTTTCAGATATTGCCTTCAGGTAGCGCACATTTATTATGTACCCGAATATATTACTCCTGATTCATTGACTTTGGATATTGATTTACTTTGCTTGCATAAGCTGTAGTTGGGGCGAGTCCGTTGAGGAAACTAAGCGAAGCACCCTTTGATCATAAGAATTAAGGATGAAGCGCGGCTCTGGGATCTTTGAATGGGAGCACGTGAAACGGAAGAATTCCGATATACTACATACTTTGCGGGAACACATCAAAAGGCTTGTATAATAATATACCATATATAAAATACTGAAAAATATATGAAAAATTGTTTTTCATACTTTTGATAAATACGTGTATCTTTCAAATTAATTAAGTAATAAAATCTCTTTCTTTTGCAATAAATATATGAATTAAATTATATCAGAATATTTCATAAAAAAAATTCCAAAATTTTCCTTCCATAGGTATTAAATTAATGCGCATTTTACAGAACATTATGTTAATACAGGGTTTTGAAAATAATTTTCAACTTTACAGCAATACTGTTGCCAAATCAACTGTACTGAACTCCCTAACGATGTTTCAGTTCATAGAAGAGGCAATAAAGCATCTGCTTGAGAATGAGGTCTCTCAGATTTCAGTGTACTTTTGCCAGTGCTCGTACTTGCGGTATGACAGTGGGTCGACTGCGAACAGTGATTGGTGGCTACGAGATCCATATGTAGAGTTCAGCAATCCAAAAAGACGGAAGATGACCATAAAAAAAAAGTAACTAGTTTTCTTTTCTTTTCATAATAAAATATATCACCTAATATTAAACAAGTTAATATTATAATTTTAAAGGCAATAAAGTACAACATTCTGAGAATATATAGTTGTAAAAAATTGCACTGTACGAGTATCATCAAAATCTAATTGAAAAAGAAACTGATTGCATAGCTCTTAAATAAAATTAAAAAATGTTAATTAGTTATCAGGACAAATAAACGTCAATTTCATATTCTTTAACTACAGTAGTACTATTTTATTAATTTTATTTTCATTTGCCTACTAAGAACATATCTAGGTAGCAGACAAATATATTTCGTAGTAAAAGATACCTCAATATAATTAAATGTATAATATAAAAACAAACATAAAGCAACATTACTTAATAAAATATTTTTATGAAAAAATATCGGCCATTGCTTGGTATATTTATTGTTTTTCATATTTATTTCGTTATCACATCTAGGACACCGTGCTTCTCCTCGCCGATGTCCACCTGATTTACGCCCACGATAAGGTGTCGACCCACAAACTTTCGTGTCCGCTCTCGGCAATGTCACGGAAGATTTAAAACCGAAAAAATAACACCGGATACTTTTTCTCTTGTAACAACATTGCAACTTTATATAAATAGCAATAGGGCGCTATTTGCTCTACAGTTGTACAGAAAATAAATGTTAGCTGTACACATTTAAGATACTGCTTCGTGATATATTGTGTTGCATTTTTTTTGTTATATTTTATATCGGGCGTAGTGAATTATAAAAATGATACCTTCAATAAAATGTAATCCTGTCCCATGTTTACCTTATTTTTTTATGATTTTTTTAATTATTAATATAAAAATGATGGTTTGCGATTTCTGTTTGTCAATCCTTTATAATTGTTGATTCTTTTTGGTACTTACAAAATAATTATTAGTAATAGAATAAACTCTCGAATCTCGTATGTTTCTACGTTCGTGATAATTACAAAAACTACAAATTGATTTTCATAATATTTTCACAATTAGGAAAATAATTTATATAAAATTATATTGTAGAAATTGCGGAAGCAAGCTTTATATTTAATGTATCTATTTTAGCTATTAATATAAACATCGTTATCGGACAAATTTAGTGACAAAAATTGCCAGATTAAACCACTAACTATATCAAAAGGTTTTAAAATTTTCAGTCGAAAGAACATTATGAAAACTTATATGATAGTTGAGAATTCGACAGTAATAATAATGAGGGAAGGATACGAAAAGCGTTGATTCTCGACACGGCACGTACGGGGGGATTCCTCTCTCTGCAGCCCAAAACACCGGAAGCTTGAGTTTTACCTCATTGGCGTTTGCATACTATGAGTACTTGTATGTTTTTGTCACAAAAAGATCATCATTAAAATATATAATAAAGATCTACTTTAATTATGGCAAAAAAAACATTCTATTTTGCAGAATAAGACAGTTTTTTAATTCACTTCTCAAAAATCACTCAAAAATTTTGAGATACGTGTTAGAATTGAATCCACAATATAAGTTTACACTTGCGCTTACAAATAATTGTTGAAATGGATTATAAAATAATAATAATGTCGATCTCTTTGATCCTTATCTACAAACCTGTCGACAAATGTAGCCTTAAAATATGTCGTTGTTATGTCACTTAGGTGAGATCTAATTCTTATTTAAAAGAAAAAGTACTTTTATTTTTTCATTTACTCAATCAAAAATCAATAACATTTCATTCACTATATCAGTTCGTTAATTAAAAAATCTAAATAAACAATTATAATAATTAAAAAAAAAACAAATGCTTAACTTTTTTGGTTTGGGATCGTTGCCTGGAACTGGTATTTTCATCACAGTATTTACCAGCTAACTGAATTTTATAATACTTCCTATTTTGCATTTAATAACACACAGAGTTTATCATTATAATGCCTTCACGATGACGTTAGATGACAGGCTCTTATTAGCGAATAGGACAGGATTTTATGAATCCACATTGAATTTAATTGTGCACAATATCTTCCGGAATTGACGTTTTTTTATTATATTTATATTTCAAACAAATAACTTAATATTAACTGTTCTTTACCATCAAGTTTGAACAAAGGTTGTTTGCGTTGCATTAGGCTTGAGGTGCGAGGCTGGCAAGATGCATTCAGATTTCTATTGCAGTTTCAATATCGGTTCTATGGTTATTATTGCAGAGAAGTGGGTGGTATTGAGGCGTATGACCTACTATTCAATAGCTGGAGAGACACCAACGGGACAACTTTAGCGAGACACTTTGACAACTTATTTCTTGTCTCGAGAGTTGCTAAGCTTCTCAGCTTCGCATGTAGTGGCTTGATTATTGTTCAGATAGACATTTCTCACTGTAACGCACAAGTTTGTAAGGTCGTCAATTTATATTCGTTTGAATTGTAATCGGTTTATCTATTTAACATCAATGTAGCTACCATGAATTAATATTCGTATGCAGTTGATATGGATAGCGTAAATCCGTTGTTTTTGTATCCCAACTAATATTATAAATGCGAAAGTGTGTTTGTTTGTTTGTTTGTTACCTCTTCACGCTTAAACTACTGGACCGATTTCAAAAATTCTTTCACCTTTGAAAGCTACATTCTCCCCGAGTAACATAGGCTACTTTTTATCCCGGAAAATCGACAGATCCCACGGGATGCGCAATAAAGGCTTCGCTCAAAAACTACTGCACAGATTTTTATGCGGTTTTCATCAATAGATAGAGTGATTCTTGAGGAGTTTTGCGGCATTTTTTATTCTCGGAAAAACGGATAGTCCCACGGGAAGCGCGATAAAATCTTCGCACCATAACCGACTTCCGCGTATATGTAGCCGTGGGCAAAAGCTATGACCTTAACCCTCTATACACGCAATCCCGAAATCCACGCGGGCGAAGCCGCGGGCAGAAAGCTAGTAGAAATATAAATAACTAAAAATGTTGTGTTTTGTTGTATTTGTATTTTGATTTTAGATTGACATGACTTATGTCGCTTTCAATACATCAAATACCAATCGAAAACGAGAGTAAACTCAAACTGAGACATGTTTTTTTAATAATGAGTTAATGTGCGTTCATAGTAAGTTCATTACATAGCATAGCATATTTAAATATAAAGATTCTATATAATATTATATTTTAAAAAATTGTATATTTTAAACTTATATTGAATTATATTTTTTAGTTTATTTTATAACTTATTGATATACGAATTAATATAATATACACTAAACATATACTAAATTGTATAAATTTACATTATATTGAACTAAAAGTCATTGTTCAGAACAAAATATAGTTTTAATTCTTTATTTCAAAATAACGCGATTCAACAAAATATTTTACGTGTGTCTATCTAAATATTGCTTTAACCACAAATATAGGAATACCTATATCGAAACAATCATTACTAAACTTGGGACGGTCAGAAACACGCCATGAAATATTCGAGTAAGGTCCAAAGCAATACGGCCATTAAAGGAATTTAGTTTAGCAGTCTGCTAAAGTGAATACCAAAATCCTCACTCATTCAACTCGTTCAAATGCTTAATTCGGTTGGAATAATTTGAGTTCTATTGTTAAGTTCCTAAATTTGAAGTCCAACATTTAACTGCTTACAATTCAAAGGTAACCGCAAATTTCGAAACGAGTATACTTCTACGGGAGGAAACTTATTTGCAAACTGATAACTTCTAGCGTTCACTCAGCTATCCGGGTTGACCACTCACCAAACTATGCATTCTTTGAGGGGCCAAAACGCCGCCATACTAGGTTTTGATCGGCTTTAAACTATATAACTATAACTAAAGCCGCAGCCACAAAGTTAAGAATACAAAGGTATACCAATCATAAACCTATCACCATAAGTTTATTTTAGGCAATAAGTGATTTTTATTGTCAAAAATACTACACGTCACGTTTTATAAATTACGTTAATAATTGTTTTTAATTAAAACTTATTTTTAAATTTGTAGCCGCTAGATTTTTTGTGTTGTTGTCTGCTGAACATCTTTTAATCCTTGTGTAAGCACGACAGCATCATCACAAATTAATCTAACATATCAGTGTACCTCTATGTAAAGCTAAATATAAATTACCTTTAAAATACATACCTCGACCGCCTTGTTGTTGGATCTTTCATGACCATAACTTCTGTGATTTCGCCAAATTTTCCAAAGTAGTCGCGGAGGCTTTCTGAAATCAAAAAAGAAATAGTAAATATTATTAACTGTAAACGCGTAAATGTAAAGATTTCTAGGAAATAATATGTTCTCGCACTGTCATGATATTATATTTCATTATAATCAGTTAGTCATTTTTGACAAATTCGACAAACTTAAGACGCTCGCTATTTCGAATGAATAATTCGAAAATAGTTCTCTATAAGGAGATTCTGGAGTACGATCATTTACTTGGCAACCTCAAACTTATTTTGTATTTTTAAAGCAAAGTAACGCTTGTCAAATTACTCTATTTCATATGTAAAATATATCAGTGAAATTTTTGTGACTTAACGTCGTATTTTATTCCGCTCTTATCCCTTGGATGGGATATAGACATGGCAATATTGATGGCGTGACTTCCCACCTTATATCACAAGTTGCTGATTTATTGCTCTTATAACGAACATATATACCATAGACATTTATGGTAAGCTTCTCACCATCAGGTGTACAGTCTATCTTATGAACTGTAAATTGTAAAATGAGGTAGACTATTATAGAATTTTAATGATGACTATACTGAAAACAAACAGATACAAATAAACGTTATATACATATACAATTCAAGATAATTATTTACAGCGTAATGTTGCTGCTAGTTTTAATATTATTCAATAAAATACTACCTACAAACAGATGATAACATATCACTGTCCAATAACACTTTCTTTCTTTCTTCAAAATATTTACAGGTTATCAATACAACTGTGTCTTTTTTATGTTTGTTACGGGATTATTCAATCAATTACGAATTCGAATACGAACGCTGTCAAGAATAATTTAAAACCGTTTGTGTAAGTGACCGGATTAGGACGATAGTCTGATTTCAAAATTAACTGTTTATTTTTTTATATATATTATTATCGCGCTTTATTGTACAAAAAGGTAAGAACAACATAAAACGATATTAGAGTTACAATTGATGGACTTATCTCTAATAGGAATTTCTTCCGGTCACCCTATGGTAGTGTAAGTGTTAGGGTAGTGACACATATACACAATACACTTTAGAATTGAAAACTAAATAAAATAATATATTATATATCTTAATCTAAATATTTCATAATATATGATATTATATAATAGTATACACAGTGTAATAAAATACATAAAAATAATACATGTAATACACAAATAATAACATAATACATATTAATTACTTAAATGAATGGAATAATTGATAATAATATTAAAAATAAATTACTTGATAGATGAATATAATACAATAAACCAATAAATATGAAAAAAGATACAAAATGCTCTGCAAGAGATAATACCTATTAATACCAATGACGCTTGAACAAATACATGTAACGACAGTTTTTCCGATTTTTCAATAGGATACTTATATTAGTATCAATGCTGTTCATTGTCTTATTTCAGGTTTCTTATGTCAGGTTGTATCCACTAGAGCGACGAATAACACAAGCAGTAGACTGAAATCAGGATTAGATCTGAACGAACTTTGATCCAATTAGTGCATTTAGTGAAATGCTCTAAATAGATGCTATGAAAGAGAACAATTGCAACATTAATCGTTAGTTGTCGGTCACTGGAACCTCTTAGGATATTACGAAAAGTTTGCGCAAGAGTTTTAACATGTTTAAGTCCTACCTCCTACAACCTAGCTGTGATATTTTAACTTCATGTAATTTGTGGTAAATTTTTTATATAGTTACTATTATGGCGATACAGTTCCTCCAGTTCCTTATACAATAGCTTCTAATGCCACTTACGCGGTGTAAATTAAAGAAAACGTTTTCACAGACGATTATTATTCAAGTTTATTAGAGAAAATGATTCACAACTGTATTGAACTGAGTGATTTTTCGATTAGTTATTCTATCGAAATGTTATTTACAATAATATTTCGTTCAACGATCTGCGAAATTAAATATTTCTTATACTTATACCAATTAGCTTAGCCAAAGTAAGCTCTGTAAGGCTTGTGTTATGGGATCTAGGGTAACGGATAGACATACAAATATGAATATTTTTTATTTACGATCTTTTCTACATTTATGACCATTAGAACCAATCTATATTACTTTGAAACGGGAACAAAATGTTTTAAGACCACTGTTTGTCATTATTACCATGATAATAAGTTAATTTTCCGCCGATAGATGTAGTCTTCTCGTTCGATATGATTTTGCTCATGTTCTGTCAAATCAGATTGGGTTTGACGGAGCGCCCGAGCTTTAATGCTTATTTGTTTTCATAAACAGAGATATGCCTTAAGTGACGCTCGCTACATCAATATTTTTTTATACACATAAACATATAATAAAGAGCCTGATGTTCGTTAATTACATGTAGGTATTGAATAATCTAGAAGTGTCTCCTAATAATACTTTTTATATTACACTACTCAGAACCTTTTATTGATGCAGTATATATGTACATATTGCAGAAAAGTACTGTAGTTGATTTTTATGACATTTATGAAAAAACAACAGACTAGAATTTCTATTTCTCGTCTCAACTTAATAATCAAGACATTTATTTCACAGTATATTAAAAGAGAAATGATTTGTTGTTCATGAAAGTTGCAAATATATTGTGTTGACTGATTTCCTAGCTACAATGGTGGACTTCGAATGATTTTCGGGCAATATAAAACGTTACATTTGGTACAATGACAAAGAGCTTCATGGTACATTCACTCAACACTACTACACAATGGAAGGGTCTCGTTTTGTAACGTTGAAGCCCTTTCGATTCGTAGTCCACAAAAGTAAGACGATAATAGTCCTTCGTTCAAATGACTGGAGAACTCGTCAGAACATTCGAGAGTTCGCTTACAATCACTACTGTGACCGAAAGCGGAGACTTCGGTGTCGAGTTCCTATTAATACTGGCTGGCTATACGTCTCAAATATCTGCCTGAAATACATGCAAGGAGCATCCGCGGGATTTGTTTGCGACCATGCCGCAGTATGACTCACTAATGGATAGGGTGGTTCCCTCTAAAATGAATATGCTGATTTCTCACGTCCGTGTTTTTAGGCTTGCTTTACATAATTTCCGGTCAGTGACCGTTATACTATTTTCATTAATTTTATTATGTACCCATATTGAAATAAACAAGCTCAATTTCATAGTTTCATATCATAGCATAGTTAATAGTATTATTATTTGCGATATAATGACTCGCTAAAATTGGTTTAATATTGGCACAGTCCTGAAACCACTATATTTATTGAGGTCTGTTTTGATCGAATTGAATGTGTTGTAATAATTGATTCATCCAATTAAAATGTAAAGTCCGACGGCGAGTTGGGAACACCTGCAATTTAATGCCTTTAGAATTAAAGTGATATTTTACAATACAGCAAGTTTCTCACCCCATAAAGTTGCGATTAATACTAATTAAGAACAAACAGGCCAATCACGAGAGGCTTATAGCGGGATACATTCCAATTTAAAGTTGCCTTCAATCCGGGCTCGGGCGCTTCTAAAACCAAATGTTGGTACATGCTTTTAAAGTCGGTTTTCGACTTGTTCCGTGAAACTTTTCTAATCTGACCGCTAGCCGAGCCTTCGGTCCTGCACTTCGAACCAGTAATGAAAAGTAACGATTGCATGCTGAACTCCCCATTAATCAGCGCCTACATTGTTTGTCTCTTTTCTACTTTTATGAGTAAACTGTGGGACAGTTGTCACTTCGTTAGCCACCGCATTTTCATGCTTCCAGCTTTATTGGTTGCTGTTTCAATTTTTATTTGTGGATCTTTCCCTGTTTGTTATGTTCTTATTATTATTATTATATACTGTTATGAAGTAGTAATCTTGTTTGTGATTTTTGGGGAGTTTACATCCGATCGACAGCACCTCTGTAATATGATGATGCCAATGTTTATTAAATGTCCATAAATAATATTTTTAAAGCAACCAGCAGTATCGACAAAGTTAAATCAACTTTAACACATCCGAAAGCTTATAATTAATTTTCGGCTGATATAGCAGCCGAAAATTGATCTCAATAACTTTCATATCGTAAAAGTTATAGACTGAAAAGTTATATCGAATGAATTACTTTGACAGGGTTTTTGTAACAAAAATTTTACTAAATAAATGAAAACTATTTTCTTTGTTAATTGTCAGAGATTTTATTTGATTTCTTTGATATTACTTAATTATACTTTCAGAAAATACATAATGATTACAACTATACAGCTATCTACTACAATCATTAAATACGTTCTAACTGAGGGACTAGAAAGGAGATTAGACCAATTTTTTATTCAATAACGCTTCACTGTATAGTAGCTTAGGGTATTTGGAAAAATAAAATAACCAAAAATGCATTGATAAAATCCATATTTATGCCTCTCGATTAGAAAGTCAGTACCGACTACAACAAAAAAAAAATCATTTACTTAATATGTCATTCTTAAATAGATCGCCACATTCAACCGAAAAAAAAAATATATTATTTCTCTGTCGCATATAAAATAAACTTGTAAAAGTAATTAACCACCAATCACTGTCCTCTACAGTCCACTAAACTACAAGCAACCCGTGTTATTTCTTTCCAACAGGATGTATATTTTATTTAGATGACGCCTACGAGGCAATACTGCGAAGGACATCGCGGGTGGATTCGGCACAGTTGTTCAACCACCATAAAATTAGCATTTGGCTGCCGAGTAGCATTTTCACCCGGACACAACTTGTAGGTGAAATCACATTGATAGACAAAGCTACTGTACTAGCCTGCTTTAACTCTTTACTTCTAGTTTGGATATAACTGATCTGATATAATGATATTCGATTTGTACTTAACCTTATAATCAACAATATATTTATTCAACATGGACATATATAATAAAATAAAATTTAAATTGTGATATATTTAAAATTGTGAGTATGATGATATAAAATATGTGACTACACATGTTAATAGAGCTTTCTCGATAAGAACAAACAAGAAACTCAGTAGGTCTATTCTTATCTCCTCTTGTCTTTTCAAATCTAATCATTTACAAAAAACATACATTAAATATGATTCAGTATACTGTTGCCATAATACATAACATACAAACTATATCTAAATCTACTAAAAGATGACATAATTTGAATATTAAAATCACTTTTATCCATATGTAATTCGAAGCTTTACGTGCGTTCAGCAGAACGTCAAGAGTTACATTTACAATATGAAAATCACCGCTATTATGAGCGGTATAACAAACGTTTCAAGATCAAAATATAAAGTTTGACGAGCTGTTCTTCTTAGTTCTAATTTATACTATCTAGAGCTACATCGATTATTATTGATATCTGCAGAATATACATAAACAAATAGCTATAATCTACCAATATTCACACGCTTTTGCATGTATACTCGTATTAGAAAAACCTATTTCCACATTTCGACAACGTAAAATTTTGTGAATGTTTTAGTAAAACAAAACATTTTTTTATAGAGTAAAAGGAGAATGTCTAACAGGGTTCAAATATTTGTAAGCTAGAATTTATTTAATAATAGATCCTAGTTACATGTACCGATAGTAATATTATATTTAACATACGAGTATATGTAAAAATAACATGTTATTTTAGGAATTATTTCAAAACTAACGTTGGTACCAATTTACAAAGAAGCTGCCTTTACTAAAGCTTCAATTTTAAATGCATCTCTACATGACTGCTGTGCATTAATTTAATGACGGGTCTCGTACGTTGCAATAATAATTATAATATTGTGCGAGGGGGCGTGGGGGGGAGCGAACGCAGCACTTGCTCAACCACCATTAAATTGGAACTTGCCGCACTTCCTGAACTAGCTACCACCTACTGAATTATATTCACCATCATTACACGCGAAGCATAATTTTAATCAAAATGTCGCAAGGCATCATCTACGCCGCTGAAGTTGGTGTAGTGTATTGCAAGTTTTTTATTAATTCCATTGCTGTTTGGCTTGTTTATCTTACTAGCCATTTTTTGTTATTGCAAGTAATGATTGCTATTCTAGCCGAAATTTATGATTTAGTAGTAGTACATTTAAATTAAATATGGATATAAAAACATATCCTAGGAATGTCACGGGGTGTTCTATTTAATATATTAACAAGAGATGTACTGAAAAACGGGCTCTCTATTTTTTCAAATTTTACTATTTATCTTGGGAAAATAAGTTATCCTGCTATTTTTTATTTTTATTATCTATACTTATTCAGTTATTTGTTATGTTGGTAATTATGTTTTTTTGTTCTAAAGTAATGTTGTTAAAAAGTATGTGTACTTACTGTTACTACATTTCGACTAATCTGTTTACCTTCATTTGTGTAATATATGATATCCAAAATGATACATCTGATATCATTTTGGCGATATTACCAGACAAATGCTGCTATGCGGAACACTACGAGTATTGTGTTTAACACCATTTAATAATTACTCGCACCTCGATGTAACAAATGTATAATTAGATGCAATTATCCGCTATGGTTTATGTTCAGTTCAACTTTTTGCAGCACAAATCAGTTTGTACATATCAATCCAGGTGGACCAAAGCCATTAGACAATAAAGAAGCTAATGCAATTAATATCTTTCTGGTCCTTTCAGTAATTGTTCGTCCAACAATAATTACGGGAATTCTAAAACAACTTGGAATTCAAATGCTCCCTAATTGGCAGTTTTAATCTACTAACTTTGGTACGGAATTCAACAAAAGTGAGCAAACAACTTGTCGTGGTTTGGTGCCGAAACGAATCAAAACCGTCCAACTGAAAATTTATAAATTTATTTCCCTGAATTATAATGACTGGAGCGTATAATTTTATTTGTACAATTTTGATGTGTCTTGACTTGACGCAGCTGAATAAATAAAAGGAGTTTGAATTTATTTTTGCCGTTGATTTTTTGATTTGTTTAACACATAGCTATATAGATTTGTAAGTTTAACTTTATGCTTTAACTGGATAATGATTATAATTTTTCATAAAGCTGTGAATATCCATTCAACAAAATAAGAGAATGTCATTATCATTGAAATAATTCCGTTTAAATAGTACAATGCCGCATCCAGATCCAACAGGAAAGCTATTGCTGAAGCCAAGGCGGAACACGTGGCCAGGATTGGCGAGCGATTAGGAAGCTATCCCAGTGGGAGCCGTGCTTTCTGGTCGCTCGCCAAAGCTGCGCAACAGAACTTCTGCCAGTCCAGTCTCCCACCACTGCGAGCAGCCGATAACGGTCTTACCCACAGCGCAAGAGAGAAGACCAATCTCTTGGTCGAACTCTTTTTGCCTCTAACTCGACTATGGACGATGAAGGAGCCACACCACCTACCATCCCTCGGTGTGAAAGTTCACTGCCGGAAATCCACATTACACAGCGCGCGGTCAGGCGGGAAGCTGCAGTGGTGCTAAAGACGTGTGCCCCTGAATTGACCCCCGTATTAACGCGACTATACCGTCTTTCTTATCAGCAGAAAAGGTTCCATCTTCGTGGAAGATCACCTACGTCCACCCAATCCCCAAAAAGGGTGACCGATCCGACCCGTCAAATTACAGGCCAATCGCGATAACGTCCTTACTCTCCAAAATTATGGAGAAGGTCATCAACACCTGCCTTCTACGGTACCTGGAAGAACACCAGCTGATCAGCGACCGGCAATACGGCTTCCGTCACGGGCGCTGGTGATCTTTTAGTTTACTTAACGCACCATTGGGCAGAAACTTTGGAGGGCAAAGGCGAGGCTCTCGCCGTTGGACTAGATATCGCGAAGGCGTTTGATAGGGTCTGGCATAGAGGTCTTCTGGCGAAGCTACCATCATATGGAATCCCCGAGGGACTCTGCAAATGGATAGCCAGCTTCCTGGATGATAGGAGCATTAAAGTCGTCGTTGATGGCTGCTGTTCGAAAACCATGCCCATAAATGCTAGCGTTCCACAAGGTTCGGTGCTCTCCCCAACACTGTTCATTCTGCACATCAACGATATGTTGTCCATTGAGAACATACATTGTTATGCAGATGACAGCACGGGTGATATGCGGTATACCAACCACCAGAACGTCCCCCGGATGTCGCTACATGAAAGACGGTTGCAACTTGTGTCTGAAGTCGAGGACTCTCTAGGGCGAGTCTCGGAATGGGGTGCAAAGAACTTAGTCAAGTTCAACCCCACGAAGACACAAGTGTGCGCGTTCACTGCGAAGAAAGACCCATTTATCGTAGTGCTTCAGTTTCAGGGAGTCGCTCTTCGTATGTCCGAGTCTATTGGGATTCTAGGTGTGGAAATTTCAGCCACAGTACAGTTCGGGAGTCATTTGGAGGACAAAGCCAAAATGGCAAGTAAAAAATTACGTATTCTCAACAGAGCGAAGCGGTACTTCACGCCCAGTCAGCGTCTGATGCTTTATAAAGCTCAAATACGGCCGCTTATGGAGTACTGCTCACACCTCTGGGCTGGAGCGCCCAAATATCAACTCGACCCTCTTGACTCCCTGCAAAAGCATGCTTTGCGTATCATCGGTGATCCCAATATTACGGCTTCAACAGAGACCTTGGAGCAGCGAAGAGTCTTTGGCTCTCTGTGTGTTCTTTATAGGCTCTTTAACGGAGAGTGCTCTGAGGAACTATTTGCAATGGTGCCTTTGTCACCTTTTTACCATCGCACCACCCGCCACCGCAGTAGAGTTCATCCATATCACCTGGAACTGATCTTGTCTAGTACAGTTCGGTTTCAGCGTTCATTCCTTCCGCGTACATGCAAACTCTGAAATGAGCTCCCAGCTGCGGTGTTTCCTGAGCGCTACGATATGTCTAACTTCAAACGAGGCTCAAAAGAGTATTACTCTCCAGGTAGGCAGCGGCTCAGCTGTGCCCCTGGCACTGCAGATGTCCATGAGCGATGGTTACCACTTACCATCAGGTGGGCCATTTGCTCGTCTGCCACCGTACGGAATAAAATTATATATATATATTAACAAACCCTCGTAGCATTGTTTTGATAATTTTAACAAAACACTAGTATATACCATTGCAGGAAAGGTTTGACATAATATCATCAATATTTAAAAAACTTGTACAGTTTCTACATATGCAAAAAGTATTTATATGTTGTTGTCAATGGCATTGATTCATACAATCCGATCCAATTACCATGTTTAGAAAGGTCAAGAAAACATATTTGTGAATATAACCGTAATATATCTTATTACCCCGCTTGTTTATTTTGATTTATCTTTGTATCAAAGTTCTTCGATCGTACGATACATGTAGGTACTAGGTCTGCTCAACCACCATAAAATTGGATACTAGTCCAGCGCCGGCCGAATTCGCCGCGGTCGCGTAGAAACAATGCTGATAGCCAAATAGGATGGTAAATTAAGCATTGGAACACTACATACGTTGTTAATGTTACATCACAATGTACTATAGGTACATCTGGTTGTCGTTTTTAACATACATTTTTTTATATATGTGAATATAAAGTTGTGTTAAATGTTGCTACAAAATTATAATCATATTACTAATATATTTACGATTGATGTGAGAGATAATTAATGTAAAATGGATCCAGGATCGACCTTGTGTTTGTCGAATACTTGGCGCAATAAAAATTACAAATAAATTAGGGAACTTAGCAAATATTTTAATTTTAATAGCGCAATAGAAGTGAATAATGGAAGCGAACTTTCCTCTATTTCTCAATAATAGTAGATAATTCCATATTTTATTTTCAACATTCACATAGAACTAGTACAACTTAAACGTTTTCAAACACACGCATGCAGTTTTTTTCCAAAGAAGACGTTTTTGAAATAGAAAACTTTTATCAGTAATTGTGGTTGTTTAGTTTTTAACTAGTTTATACTATTCTGCAGTAGCTACCTAATAATAGAATATTCAATCTGGCATCAATAAATTTGGTCAGGCGATATCCATTCGCTTTGGACAATGAAGACATTTCAATTTCATTATGCAATTTGAGTTTATTCCTACGTCGATTAAACATTTTTATTGAATACCAGCCACCAACAAATCCAGTATTTGACGTTAAAAATACATCGCCATTAATTGTACACAATAAAGTGTTCTCAACTCAATCAATTCGGAACGTTAATGAATCAGTCAATCAAAATGTAAACGAAAACAGTCTGCAACGCATATTTTATCTTTAACAATCCTTACCCAGCCGTACCAATTAGCGTAAAAACCTTCCGCGGTACAATTCAACGTTATAAATTTGGCACTTACACTGACGCAAATTTTTACGCTGTCAGCAAATAAAAGTGGCGCAGTAATAGTTTAGTGAGCGACTGCACGGAATTGACGAAAATATCATTTATCATTTTCACGATTGTTAAATTTGTCGCACTAGTCATTTGAGAAAAAACGTTCTGCATTTTCTTGTTTGTATTGACTAAATAAATATATTTGAAAATCAAATCAAATTAAATTTTTTCACCTGAAATATGGTTATTAAAATATCATAATTAATTTACAGTGCAGCACATTTCGTTGTTTTATTCAGCATGCAAATATTATTTTAGTTAACAACTAAAATATTACAATAATGAACTTACTAAGAATTAATTGTTAAGTTATTATTATATCACAGACAATTGAAATTATGAATATATTAAATCTATAATTGTAAATCTGTCATTCTTAAACATTATATTATCAACTAGCTTTCTGCCCGCGGCTTCGCCCGCGTGGATTTCGGGATTGGGTGTATAGAGGGTTAAGGGTCATAGCTTTTGCCCACGGCTACATATACGCGGAAGTCGGTTTATGGTGCGAAGATTTTATCGCGCTTCCCGTGGGACTATCCGTTTTTCCGAGATAAAAAATGCCGCAAAACTCCTCAAGAATCACTCTATCTATTGATGAAAACCGCATAAAAATCTGTGCAGTAGTTTTTGAGCGAAGCCTTTATTGCGCATCCCGTGGGATCTGTCGATTTTTCCGGGATAAAAAGTAGCCTATGTTACTCGGGGAGAATGTAGCTTTCCAAAGGTGAAAGAATTTTTGAAATCGGTCCAGTAGTTTAAGCGTGAAGAGGTAACAAACAAACAAACAAATAAACAAACAAACACACTTTCGCATTTATAATATTAGTTGGGATTTGATTGTATTTTACGAAAATTATAAACTCTCAACTTGCAACATATACGATATTTATTATTCATAATTCATATCAATTGTTAATATCTAAAGTATGACCAATTTTTTAAATCTACAATAAATACAATCGTATATTAGTATCATTAGTAGATCAGATTTATTTAGAAATTCATTTCGGTTTCAACAACCAACTTCAATCGCAATACTCGTGTAATAAAGCGCGCAGGCACAAAATAAAGGCTACGAAATGTTCGTTACTAAAAGCGAAAAAATCACGACCCATCATGACAAAGTACTCCTGTTACTTAATGTTACATTTAACGTTTATAGACTACTTTAAAATTGTGCCCTGCGTATAAAACCGTGCCGTTAATGTGTATTGTGGTTGGAAAACTGCCAGCCGCTTACCGGCGCACGTCCGGATCCGCGGATCTCTCACTCGCAAGGGATAATTTTACAATCGACACGTAAACACTCGATAATCGAATATCATCGAATCCTCAAATACTCGAGAGACGAGAGGGACTCGCAAGTCTAAGCACTCGTCAAAACTTTTTGCTCATAAGCCACATGGGAGCAATTTCATATCAAAATATGTCTTTTCTAATTCTGTTCAAGTTGTTATCTAAAAGTAATGTGTTTTTTTTTTGTAAATCTCGTGATTGTGTAGATCATAACTATTCTCACAATATTATTTGTATTTAAATAATCAAACAGCTTTTATATTACTTAAATTGAACCTAATCACCTAATAATTTACAAAAACAGTTTCAATATTTAAAAAAGACAAGTAATAAAATAAGTAGTATCAAAACATTTAACCAAACAAAAAAAAATCTTTAGATCTTGTCAATTCCAAACTTTATCTAGAAAGTTTATAATGATGTAATATAATATTGCATCGATTTTAACTTCGAATTTTCTTATTAAAATAATCTAGATTTACAGTGTTGCCATGGTCAGTAGCACCGGTTACTGCTAATATTTGAATAGAACATTTTGAGGAAACATCTACAGAGAAATTCTGAAGGAGGTATGTTGACTATGTTTTCTACATCACTCATGATACGTAGGTTATAGTAGATCTATAGATTCAACGCCTGTAAGCTATTCACTGGAAAATTGAGTTACTATTTAAATAGAGAGTCTATATACTTTTTTTATGCAAAATTTCAGAATTCCTAGTATTATTATTTAAAATATTATCCCATTTCAATTTTCGAGTGTATAGAAACACAATTACCTAAAGCTGTGGTAACTTGTATAGGACATAAGAAGCCCAATATGGCTGATACGTCTGATAGTATATATGTAAGCACGGCGCTTAAAATTCTATAGACTACCAAATCTGAGAGGATTAAATCTATAAAGAAGTTAGTTAGATGGATCGTTACTATCATAAAAGGATACTTTATATTCTTTTGTGATTGCTTGAGAGCGATTGAGATTAAGAAGCATAAACATTTCATATTTCATTAAGAAATGTAGTCATATCAGACCTGTCATAGTAAACAGTGTGGAATTCAGTAATGAATAAGTGTGTGCCGTAAACAGCCAGCAATAAACAGTTTCTTACTCAATCTACGGGTATTAGTACTAATTATACAGATTTAAGATGAAATAGTTTTAGTGTATTTAGATTTAAATATGATAACGTTTTTTTTAATGTAATGAGAGAATGAGAGAATTTTCTTTAATAGCCAATGGTTTCGCGATATGATTTTTGTGAAATAATGATTTATTTCACGATTTGAACCTTCAGAAACTAGGTCTTGTTAGTTTTTGCAATACGCTGTAAAATAGAGATGTTCGCAGTTAACCATTATGTATTTAGCGTCATAACGTAGCATTATTTCGTCACGAATTTCTTTTTCGTATCGACCGAAGTGTCAGGCCAAGTGCGGGCACATTGCGCCTACCGAAAAGATCTCATTATTCACCAACTTGAAACACTTATTAATCCCTGCCGCACTCGAAACAGTCGCAAAGAACCGCACATCAAAGTGATTACGAGCGAAAAACGCCACGAGCATAGAGTGGAAACGTTGTAAAAATCACGACGACGTGTGAAGTGTCATCCGGGGCGTCTCAGTCGAGTGGCGATCGCTTGTTTTTCCCACTTTCGAAGAGCGCGGGCAGAGCCTGTTTCGAGGGCCCTCCGATTTCAGCCCTGCAACCGGCTCTGTGTTTTATGAGGTCAAGAGAGAACCTCCACAAAAACACGTACTGCGATAAATTACGCACTGACACATTCAGATTCGCCCATAATATACACGATCACTATATATTGTATCGCGGTTGGGAGCTTATGCCTGCGGCTGTTAGCGATGTTTATTATTTTTTTACTGTGCTCGTGTACATTTCAAACTCATGAAAGATTGCGTTAGGCTATTTCATTGCGAGCAGTGCTCTTATTACAATGGAAAAGGGCCGATGTGAAACGCTATATTTTATTCGCAAATGTAATTACGGAGCCTATCATGGATGGTTTATTAACACACAAAAAAGATGAATGAGGCACATTAAAATGACAGTGGGATATGTGCGATGAGTTCCCGAAAAGCAGGACAACACCGAATTCAAAAGTTACATAACATGCCTATGTTATGTAGAACCTAACACCTAGTAGAAATCTCTTGTAAGCTAGTTATAAATAGACACTGCAACCATATATTCTCATAATAACGTCCAGATACAGGCTGTTTATCATTAGCCCTCAAGACTAAGTCAACGAGATCTTCTTTCACGATCACGCGCCGTAGTATGTGATTATTTCAACCATTTTCTCCAGAACCATTTATAATAGTCGTCGCTGAACCAAATCCTTATAATATTGTTACAATACACTTTTATTATAATTTTAGGTAAGTATTTGACGTATAGTACGTATGACGTATAGTACGTATAGTAGTATAGTACTACAGAAGTCATGTCAATTTATTAATTAAGTTCATTACACTTCCGCTAGGGGCGCTATACAAGCCTGTACGAGGGCGTCGTGCGATCCGTGGCCATGTATGGGGCTCCCGTGTGGTCGCAAGACTGCGCGAGGTCCCCCCGCTGCAGAGCTCTGCTACGGAGCCTGCAGCGGATAATGGCCATACGGATCGTACGAGGCTACCGTACAATCTCGTACGAGGCGGCGACGGTTCTGGAACGCTCCCCCCCATTCAACATCCTGGCCGACATGTACGCGGCGACGTATGCATCGCGGCATGTCGACGGGGGAGCGATGGGGGGAGCGGCCTGGAGGGCTCCCTCCCCCGAGGAGGGCTCCCCTGTATCGGCGGGCAGCAGAGGCTGGGGATTCCCGGAAGTCGCTGGCGTTCCCGGGGGCTCCCTACATGACTGAGGAAGGCCATCCCTGAGGTTTTTAGTGGGTAGGCCTCCCCCTTCTGGGGAGGAGAGCCCCACATAACCGCCGGATCGGCACAGCCGGGGTTGCATGCATGCAACTTAATGCATTTTCCTCAGGGGGAACAAAAAAAAAGGGGGCGCTATACAAAGTTTCCATATAAAATTGATATGTTGATATCGACTGCAAATAAATGTAAACATATGGTAACTATATTGGTCAGTGTATGGAGTTTAGGAGTTCTTGTGAATGAGGTTATATTGCAAATCAGTAATTTCATGTATATTTGTCATAAAAAAGAAATAACTCTAACAGAGAAAAATTCTATCGGGGCCGAATATTTGGATATCTCTTGTCAAGTGCTCTTGTTGTACCTCCAAGTACAACCTCCAAACTCTTTATCTTAAAAATAATGAAAATCTATTATTATATATTATATACATAACACAAGGTTATATTAGATAAATAACTTATAATTTAAGTGTAACTGAACCGATTTAAATAATGACATGTTTGTTTGATTCGTCTCTATTAAGAATAGAAGCATAATAAATAAAGCGGAAAATATAAATAAAATTAATATACTCGTAAAGAATCATGTCCAATTATGACCCAAAAATTAACGAATGCGTCTAGTGATGAGAAATATCTCAAAAAAATCCCCTTTTTATGTTTATTTTGTGTGATATAATTAAATATAAAAATAAAGCCAGAGAAAAAAGTAATGAGTCTTTTTATTCTCAAAATTGTTCTACAAAAATATGATAATGCAATTCGGACCGAAGAATAAAGGGTTCGTACGTTTCGTTTCACGCACTAACAAAAAATGGTCATACGGTATATAGATAGCCGATTAATGTGCATCTCTATAAATGGATTTGTATCTGTTATCTTCAATTTGAATAAATACGGAAAAAATCGATTTTAAATTCTTAAGTCTAGTCAAAAACTTGCGTGTATATATCGGTGGAATTGAAAACGAAATTCTTTTGTAATGTAAGAATTTCAACATTACTAGAAGTTCCTCGCACTACTTTGGAGAGGTTAATGGCCACAGCAAGAGAAATAATAATAGTTGACTTTGTTCCACGATATCTGGGAATAAACCATTTAACAAGAGAAGAATTGATTGAACATAATCTCACAATACCAAATGGAATATATAACCAAAATAATGTACAAGCCATTGTAATATGTGATGGAACATACATTTATACAAATAAAAGCAGTAATTATATGTTTCAAAAAGAGACATACTCTTTACACAAGTATAGGAATTTGTTAAAGCCATTTTTAATTGTAGCATGTGATGGATATATTTTAGATTGCTTTGGCCCAAACAAAGCTACACAAATCTGATGCAGAAATAATGTTTTCTTTGTTCAGAAATGAAAGTGCCCCACTAAGACAATATTTCCAAGATAATGACATATTTATTCTAGACAGGGGTTTCAGAGATAGTATCAGCTTATTGGAGAGTTGTAACTATAGTGTATATATGCCAGATTCTCTATTGGAAGGCGAACACCAGTTGACCACCACCCAAGCAAATAGGAATAGGTGTGTTACTATTTGCCGATGGGTGGTAGAAGTTGTAAATGGCTATTTTAAAAGGGATTACAGGTTATTGAGGTTTGATTTTTTTAACAAAAGTGTTCCTCACATGTTTGAGTATTTTCAAATTGCAGCTTGTTTAATTAATAAGTTTGGTGTTCGCCTACGCAATAGACCTGATGTTAGTCAAATTCTTGAAATAATACATGAAAGGATGCCCCTAGAAAATAATTTGTCAATAATTGTTTCTGAATATAATTTAAATCGCCGGGCATCCTTTTTTCAAAGTATTACAGCTGATACGAGTAACATTGAGTTCCCACGTCTAGAATACAATGATTTAATATTATTCGCCTTGGGAACGTACCAAATTCGTCAGGCACGATCATATTATGGTGAACATGTACGTTTCCATGGCGGGTATAGAATTGAAGTCTGTATAGACACTAGTCTTATACCTGAGTTAGTTAGTGGGGAAAACACCCTTATTAAGGAAAAATCAAATCGAGACATGTTTCAAGGCGGCAGTACTTTGTTTATATTTTAATTAGAAATGGTATAAATGGAGAGAAGGCATTATGGAATATTATTGTAACTGCATAGTAGGACGTCGCACTGTCGGTTGTTGTGCACATGTGATGACCATTGTGTGGTATCTGGGTTGGGCCAGGCATCAAAATAATATTTATCCTCCTGCTGCGTATTTGGATGAAGTAGTAGTAAGAGAAGACAGTAAAAATGAATAAATAATTATTAAAAGAAAGCTGTTTTTTATTCATGTTTCTTGATAGACACTAACCAAAGTAGGAAAATGATATGAGTTTTCCCCATAATCTTGATCATTACACTTAACAATCCAATACTAATTAAATAAATTCGTTTCTCAAATAAAGTACATTACATACAAAAATAAATCATATTAAATATGTTGAAAAATTAAATTAAATGAAAAAGCATCTTTATTAAGTACTTATGGGATTAAATCTGTTTTTAATTACTAGAATAATTGAATTTCACTCATTTACTGTAGAAAACAATTTAATAACGCGTTTTGACAGCTTTTATAACCTCAAACCTTTTTCTACTTATACTATATTTTCCTGGCCTCGACATAAAAAGATTATTATTTATTATTTCATTTTAATCTAAAACTAATTTAAGACAACACTATTTATGAGTAGACGCGACCCGTACAACAAAGTGGGTGACAGGTCAATCAATGTATGGAAAGTGGGCATGATTCTTATTATTCTAATTTATGGATAACTAGCAAATGCCAGCAACTTGGTCTGCGTAGGATTAGTATTTCGAATAGCCTATATCGGCGTGGCGGTATCTATAAAAATTGTGTTATGCTAATGTAAGCTATATCAAGCGATGTGATGTGTAATGTGATTGTGTGTGTGTTTTATTAAAATCCATGCAGTAGATTACGTGAAAGAGGAAGAAACGTTTATCCATACAAATTAGTAAAATATTAGTAGGGATATAATTTTGATCTATTTGAAAATATGCATATTCGAATTGCAGGAAACTTCTGATAATAAAGTTAAAAAATAGCAACGTGTCAGGCTCTAATGTTGACTTTATCAGACTTCATGTCGCTCGTAATAGGTACGTGTAAAAGACCGTATAAAGAATAAGTATTGCATTTACAGAACATACTTGTACCTACAAGTATGTATGTGCAATTGTTGTACTTAGCAATTCATGTTAGGGATTCATTGGAAGAAATCTCATTCAAAAATAAGGGCATCCTCAAATAGACGATTGTACCATCATCGCTCATATCCATCTCCACTACTCTTTTAGGGTATCTATCTTAGAAGTACGGTAACTCTTTATGAGAGTCATCGCACTTCTAACCACAATAGAACTATTGTGCTTATAGCTAGGCTTAGTCAACCATTCTGGCCTAATGTAGATTAGCTGACTTCACACATATTTTTCAATTTCTTTGCACTAGTATGTAGGTTGCTTAATTGTGAGCAATCTATATAAATAAAAATGAATTGTTGTTCGTTAGTCTGCTTAAAACTCGAGAACGGCTGGGCCGATTGAGCTGATTTTGGTTTTAAAATGTTTGTCGTAGTCCAGGGGTAGGTCTAAACGGTGAGCAAATAAGAAAAATTGCGAGTAAGATAGAGTAAGACGACAATTTCATTTCCCATATAAAAGTTGATCACTTACTTTCTGTCAAACATTTGACGGTATTTGTACCATCTCAGTTCCACTCGAATTAAGAACGCATTAAAAACAAGACTTTTGAATCGACAACATAATATCAACTTGCTTATAACATCGTGTATTAATTTTTCAAATTATAAAAATAATTAATGTGTTGACATATTTGATGGGTGCCAACCTTACAGTGTTACTAACTCTCAAAAATATTTTTATTATATTGTTTTTCATCTCATGTAAAACAGAACCCGTGTATCCGAACGTTCCATTGTTTTGTCCATATGTAGACCAGGTTATAAGCCTTCAAAAATAATAAAAAGTGAAATGTATTTAGTAACTCTTTATTTCCATCTCAACTTGGCTCCATCTACTTGGGAACCCACTTGGCTCGCCAGGACATGACTGATTATGTGGAAGTACTAGGCGACTCGGACAATCTGATTCGATCAGAACATAATTATAATTAGGCGGTACGTAAGTTCACCGGGTCAGCTAGTGTTAAATAAAAGTTCATTTCAAATTCAACACGTACATGGCAGAATTGACTCCAGATTTCCCTAATCTCGCGATTCGAAGTCTAGTGCCGAGAGCGCACTGCCACTGACGTTAATTGTATCATATTATCATTAAAATGTATAATAAATAACTATACATATTTTAACTATGGTCGCTTCACAAATCCTACCATCTGAATTAGTTTGATGTACGTAACAGCCACTCAAACCTCATATTGTTTCAACAGGGTATTATGCAAATATAGTCTTAGTTCCCTAGTAATTAGTTGTCGGTTAGTGCTTCTCAAACATGTCACTGCTCTAACTCAATATCCTAACTAAGTAACAAGTTCCGATCAAAGATACGTCAGGCTGACCCGGTGACTCCGCTAGGTGGCCCCAGATGGCACAACTTACTACAGATGAGGAGGATTTGGTTCCGAGAGTGTAATGAGAATTATTAGGTCTTTGAAATTTCAGTTTTCTTTTCGTTCGTATATCTAAGTTAATAACTTTTATGTTACATGACTTATGGTAGTTTTTTTCTATTACATAACTTTTTGTTTGTCAAGTTTTGATTGCAATAGGTCTAGGGATTTTGTTTATTTATATTGATAAAACAAATTCTGAGAGTAACTCAAATATTTTCGTTTCAGTACAATCTGAAAACATGTTTTATTAATCAAAGATAATAAAACTATTGAAATGTGTGTAACAGTTTTATTTTGTCAAATTTGGTTTCTTAGTGAGTAAATAAATACGGATATGGATAAATCTTACGAATTTTAATATTAAAAGGAATTATGTATGAATGCAATATGCAAAAAATAAAGGCGATATAATAGATATTTTCAAGTTCAAACAAGAGATTTATTCGTTTCGTTTAATTAGGAATTTACCTTGATTGATATAAAAAAAATCATCTAATCAAAATATCAAATAGTTCCCGACTAAACTTGACACTTTGTAAGTATATATACCAGACGGTACATTACGAACTGACAATTATGAAGCTACGGCCAAAGGGAACGACTATACAATCCCTACTTACCTTCGAAACGTTGTAACTTGAAGTAAACATGTACATAACTCAGCAGGGTGTCTCATTATAACAGTCCCAACTTAATATTGGACCACTACGGCACAGTTCATTCATGTCACCAGGTGTAGAAAGTCGGCCTAAAGGCCGGAGTAACCGTCATATCATATCTAATATGATATTCAGTCGCGTTACACTCAAGTTTACGACCCGAACTGAGGTGAAAGCTTACGTTTATGAATCTTTGAGCATCCTTTAAAGTCGGTAACGTGCTGTTTTATTTTTATGTTGGTGTTATTGCAGCGTAATCAGTGGTATGGTCTTGCTTTGATGTCTTACACTGTTATGAATCTGTACTTACACGGATTCTTTCGAACTTCGATATATTTTCTCGTGGAGCCATTAATGTCCTATGTCTACATCATTATAGCTTTCATATGGTGATTTTGTGTAAGGAGATTTTACGAAACATTGTAATATTATACTTGTGTATATGGAGTAAATGTTATTACTTTAGAATAAATATAAAAATGAGAGAGACAGAGCCTTTATTGTAGTTACTTACAGATCATATTAATCCCCAGCAAAGGGTATGAGCCTATATTTACTAAGTTAGCGAGACTACTTCTATGTCATCCACACTGGCTTAGTTTGGATTGATCGACTTCACATACACTTTTGAGTTTCCTCACAATTTTTGGTTAATCGTTGGTCAGATAAATGTACATGATCTTTGAAAAACGAAAAACAAATAGGTATATGCCATGACTGACCCCGGGGCTACTGATTCGACACCAATGTCGAGAGACCACAGCATCACAGATGCTCTTTGTTGTTGTATACTAAAATTAAATATAAACTGAGCAAGATTTTCATCATTTTCAGATCCTGTATCATTATTGAGCTAATAGGACTGTTACCATTAGACGAGTTACGTGCATTTTGCTCCTATATGAAAAAATATTAAAATTTACAGAATAAAACATTTTTTTTCTTTTTTTCAAGAAAAAATATTAAAATTTACAGAATAAAACAAAAATTAATTGGATTGTTTGCAGCTGCTTAAGCAAATTTCTTCTCAATTTCACCGTCAGCAAAATAGGAAACATTTTAACTGAAAATTGGGTACTGCAAAATTTTAATCGTAAATAGGTACAGTATTTATTGCCACTCGTGTATTTTAATTGTCGGTTCTATTTTCGAGTGTAATTTATACCTACAATAATAATTTATTGCGAGCGTCACTGTAAGTATCTACTGGTAAGGTTTTGTTAATCTATTGTAGACGATAAACTAATTGTCATTAAGGTGAAAGTGGCTTGTGGTGTGTAGACAGACGGGTCTTATGTGCATTTCATTCTGTGCTTCCTGTGAGCAATGTCTGATCCCATTCACACACGATTGCAATGAATGGACGTCACCAAATTAGCTACATAACGCGTGCCAGCTCATATCTCATACATGCGAGAAGACAGTCTAGATGACAGGGATTACGACAATTATACTACATTACCTGGTAATATATTGTGCGATTCAACTAACGCCTACTCGATTATTGTTTACCTTGACATGTGATGATTTAGGTCGTTTGATTGCGGGACAAAGCGAAACCTATCCAGCCCTAGTAACCATATCAACGTTATTGTCTCCAGATTGCTCTCAATAGTTCAGCGACTTGCATATCGTTGTATGATGTATGCCTTAAATATGTAACTGTATAAGAGTATGTAACATGTTCGTATCGTTTGGAAAGAGATATCAAACTTGTTAATGTTCGATATATATATATCTTGATAACAAATATAGTAAAATTAATAAATATACTTGTAATTGTACATCACTGGTGAGCTTGTAAAGTCCTGATAGAATTTTCCAATAAAGTTGCCCAACGTTGAGCAAAATAATTCAGATGGCGGAAAGGCTCTCTTTATATGTTAAAAAAATGTTATGAACATGATAGCAGTTCTTCCCTCAGTCCTGATAGAAGAGTTATATGTTTCCGGTAATGACTCACTACCGTTTTCTACCTGTCATTGATGGAAGCTTTTCGTGAGTATTTATTGAGACGTTCTTGGATTAGCACCTTAATCTGATTACTCCAACACACCATACTCTGGCTCTATATCTATCGAGTCTACCTACGAAATCACTTACCTACCCTTTAGTATAATAGTGGAAAAGTCGTCTAATTTATAAGGCATATAGAGACATTGGCCGGCCCCTTTCGTAAACAATTTGACTTAATAAATACTATAGTGAGTCTATTAATATATTATATGTAAATAAATTGTATGTAAATGTAAAAATATGTATTTTCACTGTGTCTATAGGTATGTTTATATCATAAATTTTATGTTCATGTCAATGTGTTTACTTCGACTTAATAACTTAGGTCAATAAACTTACTAACAAATGGACTTCCCGTCCGCGTTCGAAAATATTTGGAAAAAGTCTTATACTAAATACTACATTTAGCCGACTTAACCATTATGGAGTAAGGCTTAATAAATTAAAAAAAGATGCTACATCTAGTAGGTATCATGATTAATAATGTCAGCCAATATTAAACATTATTGTAAAACTTGTCTCAAATTGAAACATTTATTTGTAGACATTAAGCCAATTAAGGAAAATAGAACATGAAAGTAAATTTTTCTCGAAGTTTATATTATCTGTTGCATGGTTTACAGTTTTGGTACTGGTGAAATCAAATGTAAAACTGAAGGCTAACCAAAGACAAGATTTTCGCTCCGTCGGAGATATTAAACAAATAAATATTAAGGTAATAACAAAAGAACAAATTATTTGAACTAAATAGTTTACTGTTTAGCGAATAAAGATATGAGTAGAGTCTGACTAATGAATCATAGCGCAGTCTATTTTTCAAAGTGTTATTATGGCAATAATTTTAAATTGTCAACCGATTTTTTAGTTATGAATTATATGTATACTATAATATTTTCTTAGTGTAAATATAAAATATACATAGTTATTTGATTGTCCCTGATGTTTCATTTTCACAAATGCTCTTTCCTTTGTAATAATAATAAGAATGAACTTAAGCGTAAACGTTCGGTCGCATATGAAAATACAATAGAGAACTCTAAAATATTAACTGAATGCTACTTTCCAATTATTTGTAGAATTCATTTTTTAGCTTGTATTGATATGCAAAAGAAAAAAAAACATGAATAATGTAGTTTTGCTCGGTGAATGATGAATTACAACGGGAATCTATGGTGTTTTATTTATTTAACCATTACTTATTTAACCACGGTGGTTTGGTTTTTGTAATAGTTTTAATTTCATAAACACAGATTCGAATTCAAGACTAAATAGTTGAAGTAAGACAAATCACAAACACCTTCCAATTTATTTTTCTTCTTCGTAGGAAGAAGAAAAATAAAATTATATGAAAATACATACTCGCTACTTACGTTAAGCAAAAGTAAGCCAAGTGCCCACTAAGCCGTCCAAGTAAGAATAACAAAATAAACATTCACCAGCTGAAATAATTCGGAGTGTGTCGGTCGCTATCTACCTTTATTTAAATTGTAAATAAGTTCAAACAACACCATTGCGGTTATTATTCGCTCCCTGCCCGTGAGATTAGCTGACAACGTCACAAACTAGTCTGGGAAAACAATTGCCAGAACAGAAATAACATAATATCTCAGTATTATGCTTTACGGAATTACGCTACATGTAACGTTGTGTAAGTTCCTCTTTGTGTTTCAATCCTTAAGCTGATTTTGTATAAGCCAGATGTACCGAGTCCCATAGATATTTTTGTGGGCTGTTTGTTTTGTTACCAGTTGTATCCCAGTCCAAAAATTAAAATTCTTTAAGTGAGCATAAATCATTTAAGCACAATTTGAATAGAAATGCACTGATATTGAAGAATGATCAATTATGAGTATTAAAACAGAACAAACAAACATATTTCATCTACATCACTATATTCACAACATAAAAAAGGTATAAAGGTAAAAATCTTTGTGTCACTATTCACATTTTAAATGATATTTAAATATAAATCCAATTATATATATATAGATATTAATCATCATTATCATAATTTCAGTCTGTGATTTTCACCAAATCATCGGGTCACCTTGTGGTAGACCAACGCTGCGTTTCCGGGCGCCCGTCTACCACTCAAGAACCTTTCCGCCCCGACGGTCGTCAGTCCTGTGACCAATGTACCTTAACCACTGCCACTTAAAGTTCGCAATTATATATACTATGTCAATGACACTCGTTCTTCTACAATTTACGATTAAATTTACTACATAATTTTTGAATTAACCTCGCAAAGAATCTCCGATCGTAACATTGAAAGGTATAGGTGAACTGACCAGCTTGCAGGAACTAACACACTAGCATTCTACTTTACTATAGATTTAAACCCTTAAGTAATAATCTAAGTTACTTATGATTATGATGATGACATTGCACTTTATTGTAGACCTTACGACAATTATATTGATTAAAGCTGTTATTAAACTGGAACACGAGCTTTGTGGTTATTATTCGTTTCCAGTTGGCGGATAGAAGATTAGTTGACAATGTCACCATCTTGCGAAAGTTCATCTCGTCGAACTTGCCCCACTGCGTCCTTAAATTGAAACAGTACAACATCTGCAGTTGCTCGATAGTTATTGGAAATAAATTATTCCGTCTCGTCTTTGGCCTATTTAAGTCATCGGAATACTGTAAGCTTAGTGTTGAAGTTAAGCCTTAAGTGTCAACTTAGGTTCGAGAAATAATAATTAATTAATTCTATTTTGCGGGTAGTTCTCAATGCCTTGGGAGTAATAAGCTATAGAGATTATGTAAAAATCAATAATCTGCCATTTGCTGAATATTGTATTTTCTTCTATGACTTTATAGATTTTCTTCTATCGTATAATCTTCCTAACACCGATTTATATGAATTTATTAATGCTACATACTGTAAAAACTAACTACTCTATAGGCTGTCTTTATATCTTTCTCGAAACAAAGAAATCATCCACGTCATACTTATGTAGGCTGTGGCTTCCTTCTGTGAAGTGGTGATGCTCTAGAAGGAGGCCACCGAGCGGGATCGGGAGACGGCCGATCCCGCTCGAAGAAGGCAGCCTTGGGCCGGATAGCCTGACCTGAGGCGCCGCCACGGGTCGCTGGCGGGCGCGATGCAGGTCGCGCCCGTGGAGGCGACCCGGGAGGGACCTTACCCCCGAATGACTGGGGGGTGATGTCGTAGGAGGTTGGAGGGGAGGAGGCGGCAAGATCACTCCTCCCTGAGAAGGGCTCCCCTAGCGCACCCAGAGGAGCAAAGACCGGGGGTCCTCAGATGCGATACTCGATCCTGAGGGCCCCCTACAACGCCTGAGGATGACCATCGCTGAGGTTTTTAGTGGGTAGGCCTTCCCCTTCTGGGGAGGAGAGCCCCACACAACCGCCAAAGCGGACCAAAAAAATAAAAGGTCATACTTATGTAGATCAGATCAGAATATAGTTATGTATCTGAAATTATTTAGATAATCAAACCTTTAGTAAGTATAATAGTAATTCTGACTAAAATGCTAACTGATTCAGTCTTGCCTTAGCCACTCGGTCCCACTGGAGTCGCAAGAACATACGCTCGTACGGTCAAATGTGAATAACCCATTGTCATATTTTATTCAACGAAAAGACGGAAAGGACGTTGAGAAGGTAAGTGACCGGAGTCACTCATAGTTAAGTTTTCGTAGCAATTAAAATTATAACAATAACACCTTTAAATGGTCAAACCATTATCTGTATCTACACCAGTGCAGAGGTGGAATAGATTAGTCTAGTTTGAGTAGTTGGAGCAATCTTTATATTTTCATTAAATGGTTTCATGCACGCCTTAAAGAATTAATACCTTTATATTTTAAGAATTAAAAAATTACCAACTTCAATCAAAACAAAGTACAAAATAGAAAACACCATTACAAAATGATTCAACAAACTAACGAACAATTTCAACTATGGTAATGTCCAGCATAAATAAATTGTATAGCATTGTGAAAATATCTGTTTCTGCGAGTGTATCTTGCAGATTTAATAGACAATGGCGGAGAGGATAGAGTTTCTCGTAAACTTCAGTCCAGAGTTGGCTAAGTTTCGCTGAGCCCTGTCCTTAAATTGAAATTGGAACCAAAATACCTAGTTGTTTCGTTATTAACTATTGAACATAGCTATTAACATAGTCCATTGACAGTCAAAACTAAGGCTAAGAGTTGAAGTATAGAAAAGTTTGTTTTGGTTTTCATCAGTCTCCCAGTTAAACATACTTCTATCTATACTAACATTATAAGGAGGCAAGATTTTTTGTAATGTTTAGGTTTCGATTGATTATTTGTATCGAATAGGTTTTGCAACTACTACACCGATTTCGATGAGAGCTGGTATAGCAATAGACTGAGACCTAGCACATAGAGTAGTTATTACCATAAAAATATCTGGGAAAATATGGAATGTATCTACGAGTATTTCCTGCGAGAAAATCCGATAAACAGCTAATCAGACTGTGATTTAATTTTATACGGATTTTTATTGTAGAAAAACATATTTTTCCTGTGGGAAAATCCGATATAATGTACAATAAATAGCTTTTCTATAAAATGTCTTCTATACTACCTCTGCAGATTGCCCAGATTTTTCCATTTTACCTTGACCTTGCGACAGCTTATATGTCGCTCGTAATTATGGCGCAAACTTTCGCAATGCAAGTATATTGATTACTGCACATACACATTATTACAGCTGTTTTCTCCGAAGGGTATGTACATTTTTAAAAAACACCTACACTTCGGAAAATTTATAAAAACTCATTTAAAAGGTTTAAATATATGGCATAAATATATTTTAAATAAGGCCTGTGGCTGCTGGGCGAGTAACTTCGCAGAAATGTAATTAGCTCTTACAATATACAAGAAGAAAAGGAGCAATGATATACGAGTATGTATTCTAAATCAGTTACAACAATGACTAACCTACCTTATAATTCTTGAAGATTCTATATGCCTATTGTATCATATCATACACTAATGATTGTCGTCATCTGGCCTTTCAATTCTACTTGACGAAGAATTTGAACACCGATCGGTTTTTAGTGAATACTCGTAAGCAAGCTGCTGGAAAGCGTCAAAGCCTGTAAGTCGGCAAAATGCAACACCAATAGGTTAGCTTGGTTTCCTTTAAATACAATTCGGAACCTCTTACTACCCCTTTCGTTGCTTTAGTTACCTTAACAGATATTTATCATCACCTAATATACGATCTGATTCTAATCAAAATCTGATATGATTTACATCCATCGTCTGCGTGTTAAAGTGTTAAGCTACACACGTGAGTAGTATAGAAAGCAATGAACATTCTAAATCAATAAACGCTAACTTGATTGTAGATTTCTTTATTTTATAAAGGTATAACATGAATTGGTAACTTATTATTTAATTTTACTACTGTCAGCAAATATACGAAATGTGAAAACGTTCATAACCTTATAGTGCACTTGAAATAATATTTATTCCACTTTTAACACAAACATTGTCAGCGTTGGGATGTTCAGCAGCTCTGGGACACGCAAATTGATTGTATATTATTCTGGGTACTCTTTGAAAACATTGTTACCTCGGAAAATTGCTGAAATAAAATGCAACGTATTCAGATTTAACGCGTCGGGTGAAAACTGATGCACATTCTTTGGATATCAACGCCGGAAGTCACTTTTATTTCCAAATAAACAGCAATTATCAACATTCGATTGCTTTCATATAATATTTTTACCCTTGTATTTAATGAAAACCCAGTGAGAACAAAGTTTAAGATTTCTTCCAGCCAATACAAATAATAGTGTAAGATATTCGAAATAATTTATAGTAATCATATAAAAAAATACAATTAAATTATTTCTGTTAAATATAATTATTTCACTGCCTCGTAAATATTTAGTTGGTATTGCTCGTGATTGTTAGGGACAGTAAGACCGAAGGTGGATGGCAGTTTCATCTGAACTCCTCAACATTTCAGGAAAAGGCTATAATTACTGTAACTTTACTGCTATTATAATAATAAAATAAATAAATAAATAATATAGCCACGGTTACTAGCCACGTTAACACAGTAGCACTTCTTAAAATGTCACGCAAATAATTAATGCTCCCATGGTGGTATAGAGGCTGGTATAGGTGGTACAGAGGCTGGTATAAAGTGATAAAGAGGCTGGTATAGGCGGTATAGAGGCTGGTATAGGTACTATAGAGGGGGTATAGAGGCTGGTATAGGTACTATAGAGGGGGTATAGAGGCTGACTAGATACCACAAAGGCGGTAATAGTTATATTTTTTGTAGATGCACAAGTAAGAAACAGTTGAACTTATAAAATAACTTATATATAACTTAAAATATAACTTTTACAGGTTCATTTATTTTTTTTAACAAAAGCCTTATTTCAAATATAAATCGAAATAAAATACGTGAGTCACGACTTGCGACATACATCATTATTTTGAGCCAGTCGGAGGAATTCTACAATCTGGACATCCTTCTCATTTCAATACGAAACTTGGAGATTACAGTGGTCGATGCATGCCGGATCTGAACCTCCCGGTATTACTGCAGGCAATCTTGTCCGGCAGGTCTGAATGTGCCGCCGAAATATAATTTCGATAGGACAGCAATCAGTGCCCGTTGAAGACGGCGCGTGAGGAGACTCGCCAAACGTTGATACTCGTATTCCTTCAAGTAGCTTGAAAGTGTTCTTTAGAGATGATTTGTACCGATTGTGTAGTTAATACGTTTTGTAAATGACCTGACAAGCGCTGATGTATCGTGACGTTTGTGAGGTCATTATTAGACAGATAGGTAGATAATTTTTTATAGCACACATAAAACAAAATAAACAGACGAGTATTACCTTAAAAATAATATGAGCAAAGCCAATTTTTTTATGTTCTCGTAATTTAAATGGCAGTGTGCCGTCATCTTAATTAGTTATAAAATTTAATGATTTCATAACTATTTCATACATCTGTCTAAACAATTACGGTCACGGTTCCCAAAATATGTTTCATTATGTTCACAGTATCTGTAATTTTAAAAAGAGTCTATTTCATTCCAATCAGAGATCTAAATCAAATGAAGGAATAGTTCGTCTATGCAAAAATACGGACGTGCATATGGGAGTTATTGTGGTGCGCTTATCGATCTAGGTTTTCATATTATTTGTAACTTTATATTATCAGACTGGCATACTGTAATTAGCTAGAGTCGCCTATAGTAAAAGTGGTTATTTAATATTTTCAGCAGAAATGTTACACCTGCACCAACCATAGTGTTCGTTGCCAACATGTTAAATGTAAATTTACGGTACATAATAATTTCACTGCCATCTTATCTTTCAAACCGGAATAGCAATGCAAGCAAGATTGTTTTGCAGCAAAACAGATGAATAGAATATCCCCAAAGAGATGGTTCTGCTACAGAATCTTTTTCCGGTGACTTTATACCAGGTTCAAATATATTATGAAATAATATATTATCAATCCTATTATGAAGTACTGTACTCCAAAATGTTAATATATATATATATATATAGCTAGGAGGTAGACTCTGTACCAGGGTCGTCTGCATGGGTACCTCCGTCTTACCTATTTCCGCCGCCAAACAGCAGGGTTCGCTTTGCTGTGTTCCGGCGTGAAGGGTAAGATAGGCAGTGAAATTACTGGGTACTGTGACTTTACATCTTATGTCACAAGTTGGCAACGTACACTGTGGTTCTTATGAGGTTTGCAGATTTGCTGCGAATCTCGTGGGAACCACATGTACTATAGGCGACTGTTACCACTTACCATCAGGTGGGCAGCCTGCTTGTTTGTCAACTTTAGCAATAAAAAAAAAATATATATATATATATATAACACGGAAGTCGTTTCGTAAAATATAAAATGCATAGAACTGTCACAATTTCTATTGATTTATTCCATCTTCATGGGATGTCATTGTCACCGATACTTTTCAGGCATTTCAATGTTTCGTAAAATAGCGAGAAGGTAAATAGCACCTGTATTTATTTTATTTTGAAACTGTTATCAAAAGTTCATAGAAAATGTTGTGCAATAATGAATGCTTTAATTACAGATTGTATTGTAGTTTATGAAGATTCGTAACATTTAGTATTATTTTTCTGCAGGTAATTGTAGTCGCATATAACAAAACCGAACTACTATTGCCTACTCATCAATCCACGCTGACCCAGAGCCAATTAGCTAACTTCACATACTTCTATTTCTGACTTTTTTCATAGGAGCTTTACCATAGGATAGGTTAAGATACATTGGTATATGACAGAATCAACCATACTTTGCTTTAGCCCCGGAAAGAATTAGGAAAGCCACAACACTACTGACGGTCCTGTGTGTCCATCGTATTAATTATATAAAAAGATTTATATTTATAACCTTAAAAAAGTTTGTCATACAAAAGATTTGGTAGTATCCTAAAATATGTCTTACTGGTCTTACTTAACCCGACGCCAATGACGCTGGGTCATATTGACCCGAGACGTTTTTTAACGAACATATATTTTGTTTTCCCGGGTTATGTGGTTTAAGCGTTTGAGTAGCTGAAGCGATACCTCCCCGCTACCCGCCCCGATGGTTCGCTCAGTGCGACGCCGCCCATGCAACGAGCAACACGTGCGTCAATTCCAATCGGGTAAGTTTGACCCAACGTCATTGTAAATGTAATATTTTCGTGACATACATTTTTTTTCTATTTGGTGATAATATTTTTTGTGTTCTTTAATAGATTTTTGAAGAAAATGGCACTGACAAATGATTCGTGGAGAATATTGGAAGAGTCAGATGAAGACCAGTCAAATTCCACAGATGAACCACCTCAAAAGAATCCAGGCATTCGCAAGAGATGCCAAATATGTCCGTCCAAAAAAGATAAGAAGACAAGTTATACCTGTCATGAATGTCAAATTTATATATGCCCTGATCATTTGATTACCTACTGCAATAATTGTAGTACTTCGATGTCAGTAAATGAGGAAAAAGTAGACTGATTTGCATTTATAATTAAAATATATATAATATAACGTTTATAATTTGTTACCGATGATTATTAACATTACTTAAACCAAAAAATATAATTAACATATGTTGTTTGTTCAAAGTTGATTTTGCACGTCTTGTTGAGTATGTCAATAAAAGTTTAATTACTATATATATATATTAGTTTTATTTTTATTTATTTTTATACAGAAAATACTTTTATTTAGTAATGATTAATTACAATTTAGTAAAAGTATATATTTTTTATTATAAATCCGCAATAAAACGTCGGGTAAAATGACCCAACGTTATCATTCTTGCAATTTTTTTCGCGTCATTGGCGCCGGGTTAAAATATGTTCTCGAATAACCGGCATGCACCACATGTGCCATAGTGCTGGTAGGCCTCCTATAATATAACCTGAAAATTTGGTGAAAATCACAGGAAGGCGCTAGACGCGAGTAGCTCCAACAGTGTATGTCCAACAGTGGGCGTGTCTACTGGCTAAAATGATGGATAATGTATCTTTAAGTGTTGTAACTTATTTTATATAGCAAAATGTTATTACCATTCCGTATTTACATATGTCCCAAAGTGTCATGGTTTGCTGAAATACAGCTAAAAAGAGAGCTTTTAAGCCCTTCTCCCATTACGATATTTGTAGAATACGATACTCGAGTAGAATACTAGTTGGATACTTGCTCGCTACCTGACGCTCGCATATTACGCTACTAAAAAACGACTATATTCCTCATTTGTGCAAACTCGTTTTTTTGTGGACGGACGTTATGTCGAACGACTATACGTACAAACAACTTTCCGCAGTTTGTTCCCATTCACCCTACAAATCCTATTCACCCCGTTTTACGGTATGTGTACAAACATAAAAAAAACCATCCTGTTATTTGAAATTTGTTCCCAATTCCTATCTATTGTATTTTTCCACATGTATTCAGGTAATTTGTAATTATATAAGCACGCATGTTTTTCAACTTCTTGTACAAACTTAATATTTGTTTCTTGCTCCGCCGCCATCTTGTCGAAACTCGCGAGACGAGATGCACAAGCGACCAACACGGTGAGTCGCGCGATACTAGTGGCAGACGCGTAGGATACCGGTATCGTAGTGTGCGAGCCTGCATTCAAATGTATGTGAGAGACTTCGCGGTGACAAGTCTTCGAGACTTGCAAGATACTTGAATCGCATGTGCGTATCGTAATGGGAGAAGGGCTTTAGTTGCAGTTAATGTGTTTACGATCTGATCACTTAACAATAAATGTGTTACAAAATATATGGTAGTACCTAATGAGACCTCTAATTGTGGGATTTGTGATGTTAGTGATGTCACATACCACGCCTTAGTGGAAAGTGTTCGCGTTGATCGCGAGCACAAAATATTTGAACTTGAAACTAATGTCTGATTAAGAGATAGGTATATATAATAAAATAAAATAAAAATATTAGCAAAATCCAAATCAGCTGTCATCTAGAAATTATATAAATCTCAATTACCACTCACTGACTGACTCACTGATCAGGGTTGTTTTAGGGTATAAAATTTTTAAAATATTGATCCCAAGCTGTATAGAATCAACTTTTGAACAATGGGCTGATATGGATAAAGATTAACAAAAAACATCTAGGTATTGTAAATGATTTATGCAATAACTTATGATTTAAATACGCGTTCAGAAATAAATAGATGACATGACGCATTACCTGTTAAAGAAATCAGTCAACATAATTTTCTTTTATCTTTGCTGATTGAAAAAAAATCTGCTTCATTTCAGTAATGTTACTGGTTTTTAAATTACTTTTTTACAGTAACTTAAGGCTAGATATATTTTCTTACCTATAAGGTAAATGGGCTACCTCTATACAAATTTGTCACTTCACGAATTCACGAACCAACTGATGAATATAGCCTAGCCTGTGTTTGTACTGAAAGCTCTCAGAACTTTATAAGCGAGATTCATGATTACTTGGCGTATTATGGCGCTGCTCCATCGTATCTGGCTCATTGTTTACTTGGGGAAATTTTCGTTGACCAACAATTTCTCGGTTGTTTAATAATAATGGATTGCTTATAGAGCCTTAAATAGTACCTAACCTAACATTTTAATCAGGCATACTGATTTGCCGCTAATAAACTATAACTTGTTACTTAAATAAAAAATAAATAACTGTAAAAAAATTATATGAAGTCAAGTTAAACACATAACTATATATTTATTAAAGTACTGGGAGAAATTAGCTTTATTTAATTCTCATCTTTAGCTTAAATTAAGCAATTCTGGAAATACCTAATAGTTACTTAAAGTCCGATACCTAGACTATCTTTGAATTCGCAATATTTAAACGCAGAGTAACTAAAATGTCCATCTACTAATAGGGTTCTCAATTGTACAATGAATGTCTTACTGGATATTATTAAGAGACATATTATTAAAAAAAAAAAAAGAGAGAGATATTATTAATAATTATTTGAAGCCACGTATTTAGTTATGGTGGCATACTCTTTTATCTTATAATCATTACATTTTTCAAAACAAACATATATTATATTCTCCACAATAATCCACAATTATTTTCAAAAAACATTCAAACGCATTCCTCTTGAATATGTATTCTTCCATATTACATATTTCTTATTATAATATTACACATCATTTCACTTTATAAAGTTGAAGTTCACGTTTGAATTAATATACCATTATAAGGATTCACTTCTGCTTTCTATAACACTGAACTGTATAAAGTTCCTTGCACTACTCAGGTTTCTACTATATTGAATTATATAATATTAATTACTGGTACGACGGAATCAACTGCAATTTCCAGCACACGCCATAGCGGTCACGACGGGTAACTCGTTTAATTATTGCAGTAATGGCAAGTGACTAGAATTACAGAGCTTCGTGGAATATATCCATAGTTAAGGTCAAAAGAACAAGCAATTATAATAAGTACTGAAAAAATTCAAATGTATTTTTGCCTCGCACTACCAAACAAAACTGTCGCTTGTCGCTTTATCTGAACCAATGCAACATCAAAACCTTCAAAAGAAGAATGTGTTTCGTATATCAATTCTTATGGAACTCATTCGCTATTATTCTGGAGTTGCATGGACTGGAATGGAATGGAGTTTGCTCGTTTGCTTTCTTATTACAATAAAAAAATCGATCAATTTGTATTATATTTATTTTAAGTTACACATTGAAATGAAAAGAATTTTTTATTTCTATGTATGATAGAAAAGCAAATGGCCCTTCTGAAGCTAAGTGGTAGCACTTTTTGTTTAAGGACATCTGCAAAGCGAGGAGCACAGTCACGCCTGCTTAGGGCTGAAAGCTTGATTTGAAGTTGCAGATGTAATAATGGAAACACCGTAACTAGCTCTCTGGCTCATTCCAATGTCTTCACGTACGTGAAAGAAATGAATGGCTGAACTGTAACTGTAACTGAAAAAAAGTAAACTAGGCGAGATCAGTTCCAGGTGATACGGATGCGCAATCTGCTGCTAACTAAAGTATCATCGTCAAAGTTCATATGAGTACCCATCAAATTGCATGAGCCTTTTCTTAAGGAGGTATAATTTTATTTACAATACCTGTACATATGTTGACGATAGGCCCCCATTAAGCATGCTATTGAACTCTGTTACACCAGGACTAATCCCACGATACCCGGATTAGCCAGCTAAGCCTAATCTCTATGTCTCAACGAAGAACCTACTCGAGATCGAGAAAGCCTAGTTCACCGAATAGAGATTGAATGACACTAGCCAAAATAGTTATGTTAATACTATTAAGCCTTGGTAACCCACGCTGGTCTAGTGCATTTTGTTAGATATCACATATACCTTATATTTTTTTCACAATTCTGGTCTAACTCGAGATTACTTAACGTTTATAAGTATCTAAACGTCAAACACACTCACTATAATACATTAACTGCTCCTAAGTCTCTTTGTTGTTCATAACAATTGTTTCTTTATAATTGTAAAAAAATCGACACTGTAGTAAGACAATGGCGGACTGTATTTCAAACGTTTTAAACCTTTAAGTTGTGTAGTGAAATCAAAAGCAAAATTTTGCGTCAGAAATACCCTTGGAAATATCATCACAAAAAAATAAAAAAAAATTATATGGTATTTTTCACAGACATATTAGAAGTATAGTTTTGATAAAATGCAGTAACATAATTTATATTGTATATATCTTTTTAATGTAAAAAGTGAACAAAATTTAAGTTGGTAGTTTTATAGAATTGCAATATTCGTTTTGAATATTTTTTTATATTTCAACTAATGTACAAGTATTTTTTTGAAATTTTTCTCTTACACTCACATTCAAATGATTAATGCAAGACGAGCAATATAAAATTAACTAGACAGAAGATTATGCTAGCTTAACTTAGTATCTGACTCAAAATATAAATAACTTTAACAAAGGTATTTTTAATAATATCCCGAGTTATACAAAAATTTTAAGTAATAGTATAAATTAAAGATATTCTGATGAAAAAAGTTTATTATAAATGGTCCTAATTTCAATTTTAATGAAACTTCCTAATTTGATAAGTTCCTGTAAAAAGTAATGACGTCTCGAAGTTAACCAATAACATAACACATTTTTTCTACACTCCGTGCGCTACGCGATCAGCGCCCTAAGGTGAAAATTTCTTCATAGCACCATTATTTTACTATTCATATTGATAGATTTTATGGACAAAAGATGTAGTAAAATACAGTGACGAATACTTTATTGTATATTAAAATATATTTTAATATATAATTTTTTTGCAATATCGTATAAAAATCACATATAATAAAATGAAATGAAATTACAGTAAAGTTAAATTTTCATACATGTTGTGTCAATATGTAACTATTAGAAAAAAGTATTAAAACGTGAAATTTTCCAATTATATTTTTTCATTTTTTCTTGCTTTTATATTTTATATGTCAAAAAGGTTCTTTCTTGAGTATTGGCAAACCAGTAAATAGTACCGACATGATTTCTACTCCTCTACTTTTACATTTTTTTGGATGTTATAATGACGGTTATAAAATCGGTACTCGCAACCGACGAGCATGCATGAAGACGCTCATGAAAGTGGAGGAAGCAAGAGAAGTGTGCCAGGATCGTAGCAAGTGGAGAGAGGTGGTATCTGCCTACCCCATTGGGAACAAGGCGTGACATATATGTATGTATGATATAGAAAAAGTCTATACTCATATACTTTACATCTGTTGCAATATCATCAAAACGATTACTAGACGTAGGATTACAAAGCAGTAATCCTTAGTTCTACGTCTAATCTCTAGTATCCAAAAAAATACTACAACATCTAATCTTTGCCATGGATTGAAAATCCTTGCAAGTGAAGCTGTATCATGGCGTGGGCAAAATAGATCACTCCTAGTAGGAGCACGTCAATCGCCGTCTGATTTATAGGGGACGCTGGCGACATCGACTAAACTGTCCCGTTTTGCTCGTGTTGGCAGCGCCGGCAAACAAGTCACTCACCTGCCGCGTCTGCCTCATCGAAAATGCGAACCCTTGCAAATGCCTTTATAAACGAATCCATTTCAAATTCCGGATATTCTACCGAAAACACGAAAGGAACTTGCAGACACGACGCGCGTGCTAACGATATATGATTTAAGCGTATGTACAATCGAGCTCAATTTACGATTTTTTAATTCTGCGTAATTATCAAGATTAATTTAATGAAAAATATGTACACTTTTTTATTATAATCTTAGAAAATACCTTCGTATTAGATAAAAAACATGATGGATTAAATATATGTGAAAACCATAAAATTACAAAGGTTTTAAGTTGTCAGTGAGACAGACGTCCAATATGTTATTTTTTATGGCGGTATACAAACAAGCAGACTGCCCACTGCAGACTGGTTATTGATTACAGTCGCCTATTGTACGTATGATTTCTCTGAGATTTGCACCAAACAAAACAGTGTACATTGTCAAAATGTGACGTAAGAGTAACAATACCCAGTAATTTACACTGCCTATCTTATCTTTCACACCGGAATACAGCAACCCAACACTACTGCTTTAAGGCAGAAATAGGTAAAACGAAGGTACCCAAGTAGATTTAATTTCTCCGGTAACGGGACGTCGCTATACATACCCATCATAAAATGCACATAAAAAAATAAAAGTTTATTATTATACCCAACCTCACTTAGATTCCACAAAAGTGAAGGAACTAATTGGATTACTTTTTCTTCTTACCCTTTTTCTCAATAAATTAAATATCTCTGTGCGCAGTGAAGACAAAAAAAGGCTACCGAGAAACTAGTTAATTTCCAATACGTATTTTATGCAAACTTGGTGCGCAAAGTTGACCCAAGAATTCAATCAAGACTCGGTTGGCAATAATTGCACAAACCTCGAGCGCACTATTGCGAAACTTTACATCCCGTTGTTGGCGTTCTATTGAAAACATCTTAACGCTATTCGTGTTCTACACGCCAGGGCAATAAATTGCTACCAGGCAAACTACTTACGATTGGGTTAACTTAAAATTTAATCTACAAATGCAGACGGAGGGTTCTAAATTATAACGTAGTTGGTATGATTTAGAGGAATTATTTCATTTGGAACACGTTTTTATTAGAATTGTATAATTTGTACTTGCGACTTCTCTATTACTGTAATATTTTAAGTCACAATTCTATTTGATAGTAATAGAATTATATAATAATATAATATAAACTATACAGTTCTACTATTATTTAAATATTGGTAGATAATGCTTTATTTGTGCTTCTTCAGAGCTTCTGAATTTCATACCAACAACCTTACGGTTTCACATCAGTTACAAAGCATGTTTGTAATATTCTTCGTACCCGCCAATGTTACTTGTTTATTTTACTAACAATTTTTTTAAATAAGATGAGATTTGGAAACAGTACTTTCAACCACACACGAGACTTAATATTTAAAAAAGCACAATGCAGTATAATATTATATTTACGTGCAATATTTAATCAAGTGACAATGATTTTCCCTGTCGACTCTACCTACATATATGATAGGTATTAATGTATAATTGAAACGTTTTAGGAGCATTGAATAAGTTTTTAGTTCAATTTAGCGGCAATCAAGAGGGCCGTTGAAGACGGCGCGTGAGGCGAATCGCTGAAATATTAAACGTGTTAGGGATGACGGGACGCGATGGGACAGCCGGTCGCAAATTTGATATTTGCGTTATAACCGCGCCGGAATTTATGAGGCCTATTCGACACGACACATTAAACGGGTTGTTTTTGTTGAGTGCACGAAAGTGTGTTTAAAAAAATTTGTTGGGTATTCATGAAATATTGAAAGGATATATTAAAATCGGGGGATATTTAATGAGTGTTATGCAGCTTACTGAACCGTGGATTTTTAAATTATTTATTACTACTTATGTGATACTAATCACATTTTTGATAGTAGTATGCTTACTCTATCATCATCTGTATTATTTCAGTCCAGAGATGTTCACTGCTGGCCATAAACCTTCTCAAAAAGGCAAATTTATTTAAAATGGTTTCATAACTAATTACATTGCTTAGACATACATCTAAATAAAACTTAAACACAAACATTCAAGCAATATCGGGAGATACAGCATATGCAGCCTAAAGCATATGTAACTACAAAAACGAACAAAAGCAGATCAACCTACTAAATCTCGGTGACATCATGATGTAAAACTCCCATTCAAAGTTGAAATGAATAAAGAAAAAAAATGTCCACCCATCGAAAATTAATTGTTTATCGAAATCATCTATCCGTGATTGTGGCGCTTTGTTTGACCAGAATATAGCAACGTCATCAATATGTGAAAATCTCATTCGAGCCTTTTAAACATTGGATAGGTGTCGTGAAATATTCATGGTGCCAATACAGAGAATAACCAAACAATCCAAACAATTTCGCGAATAAAACGTGCCACATTCGTGCCGACAAAAGTAACATTCCCTTGTAGGTAGTTAAAAATTGAGAGTCATTTCGTTATATACCTACCCGCTATACATATGCGTTTACTGAGCAATCGTGCATACTAAACTAACACAACGTTCATTTGGTGTTAGCATTAATTATAAAAATCTAAATCATATTAGAATTTTAATAATTTCTTTTTTATAAATTATGTTATATTATATATATATAGTGACGAGATGAGATACAAAATATATTTTACAACAATTAAATACTGCAATTTGTACTTTAATATAACTAAAAATACATAACTGTATTGATGTTGATCGGCCAATTAAATACTCGTTTTAGCTATGTTTGTAAAAGCTTTTTTTATCTATGCAAATCGATCCTACTTCCTGTTAGGACATCACAATTCCGTGAGATTAAATAATGACATTGCAATCATGTATGTAAAACTCAATTGGACGTGTAATACACACCAGATCTCTTTATTTTGAAATACTTCTCGAGTTATAGTAAAGTTCATATCGGAAAGTATTACTCGACAGCGTCACCAAACCGTACAAACTGGACAAGATGTTAATTAAAATGCTCACGTTATAGTAGTTAGGATTAAAGTTTAATAAACTTTATTAAACTAATTCAGTCTTAGACATTCATCTTTATAATATTTATTTAAAAACAAAAAAAAATACTACATAGTTAGTCTAAAATTACATGATGAAAATTACAACTATCCCACCTTCGGCATTCAAGTCACTGTTTCTTCGATGAAAAAAATAGTAATTTACTTAATGACATACTCAAAAGAACCTAGAATGCAAAAAAAAAAGATTTTTCCTCTGCGAACACCGGCGAGCTCTGGAAGTTTTTAGTGTAGCTGTCAGCGTCTAAATCATAAATAAAATGCGAGCGCTTAAAGCGGATGAAGTTTTAAAGGACTTAGCTGGATGAAAGTTAAAAAGCGCTGCAATTCATGCAGTCCAGGTGACCAACGGTTTATCAGCGCAACGCAGCCGGGCGGCGCGGCGGACAGGGGCGGACCAGCGCCGGCACGGCCACCACACACCTATCGCGGCCTTCGCCGAGCCGCGTCGTGGATAATCGCCTCATTTATAAAGTTTAGCGGCACAAAGCTGAGAGAGTTTTTGATTGAAAACAAACTTAGAAGGGACAGCCTCATTTGAATAAGTATTCTGCGAATAAAGTGTGGCTTTATGTTTTCCTTTAGGTGTTTTTTTGCCTTTGTTATGCAAAACAATGTTCCACCTTGTTTAGGTACTACAACACGCTTTATTTTTGAGTGAAAGACTCTTTTGAAGTTAAGCTTTCCTGTATAAATTATTTTATTTCACTGTATTGTTCTAAGGAGCTCGCTTTTTGAAAGTTATATTTGATAGTCGTTTGTGCCGCTTCGACTTGGAATTTTTTTGGACTTTCATAGTAGTAAAAAGTAAAGTTTTAATTTAAAATGGTGCTAAGTGAAGCTAAGTCAAAAGATTATAATTTCATATTTTGATTTGAACTTTGCTTTACATAATAATTAGGTATAAGTAACACAATTTTGACAGTACAACAATTCTTATGAATATATAAATACTTTTAATATCGGCCTAGAGGAAAATAAAGAATTAAAACATTATTAAATATTCATGCATTAAAATATTATGTCCACTTATTTTTATTGAGAATTATCTTCATAACAAAATTCCAATTCATATTCAAAATGTCCACCATTAACATATTATTTACAAATTTGAGTTAATATTCAAAATAAAAATTATATATCAAAAGTACAAAAAACAAGAGTTTAAATACACTGACGGACTCATAAACTGCATCAAAGTTCAGGTTTACTCTAAAAGGATTTTTTATAATAAGTATGCAAACTTTTTAGATTAAATTATATAAATATGGAAAGACTGGCTCTTAATCTTAAAAAAAAATTAAATTTAAAAATAGAACTGCAGTAAAACAAATGAATATAGCCGGGAAAAGAAAATTTACTCGTAGTATCAGATTTGCGTGTTAATTTATAGAAAATTTTAAATTGATTCTCATTGATTTTTTTGTTTTGTCAATTGAATTATTGTTACCAGCATAATTGTTGGGTTAGTTTTTTTTACATATCGAGAGTTTTTGAACCATAATATGGATACTTCGTCCGAACAAGCGGCACAAATTGTAGCATTGGCGCGGGAGGGCTTGGATCAACGAACGATTGGTAGAAATTTAAATTTAAACCAGTCTACGGTTTCTAGAATATACAGAAGGTTTGTAGCGACAGGTACTTACAGGAGGAGACGTGGTACAGGCAGAACTCGAGCAACCACAGGTCGTGATGACCGATTTATTGTTACAACTTCCCTGCGAAATCGTTTCCTCACGTCAGTTACATCAAAACCGAGCTTAATGAAGTGCGTGGAGTAAACGTGTGTGCACGAACAATAAAAAGAAGGTTAAATGAAGCAGATATCACCCCTTTTAGACCAGCAAATGGTCCAAAGTTGTCTGCAGCTCACAGACAAGCTCGCTTAAGATTTGCGCGTCATCACCTGAATTGGACAGAAGTGCAGTGGGCCTCTGTATTGTTCACGGACGAGTGTAGGACATGTTTATATGGTGCAGATGGTCGCAGAAGAGTCTATCGTCGACGTGGAGAGCGATATGCTCAAAGTTGCATTGAGGAGCGTGTTCCTTTTGGAGGCGGTTCATGTATGGTCTGGGGTGGTATCGATGAACGGGCGAACAGAACTTGTGTTCATAGACATGGGCCGTCAAAACGGTAATAGAGGGGGTTTGACAGCACATCGCTATATAACAGAGATATTAGAAGATCACGTGGTACCTTACATGGGATTCATAGGCGAAAATTTTACTTTAATGCAGGATAATGCCCGGCCGCATGCAGCTGCACAAGTTCAACATTATTGCGAAGAGGTTGGGATACGTACGATGAATTGGCCAGCACGCAGCCCGGATCTTAATCCCATCGAGCATGTTTGGGACAATTTAAAAAGAGCTGTATATGCGAGAAACCCTTCGCCCACGACAGTGGCAGTACTAAGAACAGCACTTTTAGAAGAATGGGACAATATTCCGCAAGATCCTTATAAAATCTATGCGGAACCGATTAGAATCCGTAATAAGGGCACGTGGGGGTAATACACCTTATTAAAACACAAATAAACCCTTGCATAAAGTTTGTGTCTATTGTTAAAACCAATTTTTTAATTAAACCAATTTTCCTTAAATTTCTGTTTTTTTCTTCAAAAAAAGTCTAAAGGTCCTTTCCAGTACATAAACTTAAACTTAAATATATGACCCTACGCTGTTTTTGAAGTTCACGAACCAATCTGGAGGTTTTAATTTAAATCTGTATAGAAAGTTTGCATACTTGGTTAAAATATTTATTTCAAAGTCGTCTATTACTTTGATGCAGTTTATGAGTCCGTTAGTGTATATTGTTTCGTTACAAAACTTTGCAAATTGTTAAACAAAAAAAGTTAATAAGCCTGCAATAATACAAAATATTGATATCAACATGTACTTATATGTACTTAAATCACAGAAATCCCAACAATAGGCGGATACACTTTCAAATTAGTTGATAAATATATTGACCTGCCCCTGTTTGCGGCGAGTATGTTAATTACACGTCGTCAATTTGCTAATCACAAACGCTGGCATATGTTGAGCATCAGCAGTGCTAATACATCGCCTAGTGCGGACGAGTTAGCCGATCGACGCCAGATCTGTCTAATCTACGTCACTGCGATAATGTAAAGCGATAATTAGCAGCGGCCTCTGTTGGGATTAGGAAACTGTAGACACGTAGAATAAAATACGTAGAATAGCAAAGTATTAAAGATTAAACGAATATTCTTATACTTCCATAGTCGAATATGAAGAAACTTTTGGAAAGAATTTTATTTAGAACTAGCTGTTGCCCGCGACTTCGTCTGCGTAAATTTCGAGTTGAATGTTATTGATACACAAATCATATTAATATACGATTTTACCGATTAAAATATTTTTGGTATAAAGCAATTCCTTGAGGTAAAGTAAACTCAAAGAATTTCTTTATATACCAATTCACAGAAAATTTCCTATTCGATTCTCAGCGCAAAGATCATGAAAAGATACGAAGGAGATTTTCGCCTTATGTCGAAACACATTCCTTTATTAGGCTTTATTTGAAAAAACTACAATAGCGCGTTGTAGAAATTGATTAAATGAAACAGCGCCATCTAGTGATTTATGAAAAAACTAACATGCGTAATGAAACTGATTTACACTTAAATATTTTTTCTGTTCTATTATATGTATAGATTAAGCGTGAAGAGGTAATAAACAAACAAACTTTCGCATTTATCATATTATTTTGATAAAAACTGGTTTCGTTTCATCGTATTTTGGTTCCCTGTTCCATCTCACTGCCCACGAACATGCTAAACGTGGCCTTTGGGTCTTATAACCTGTGGCTCTATCTACCCCGCAGGGGATAAAGACGTTATCTTATGTATGTATTGTATCATGATGATGAATTGTCTTTAGATTTTAAATTTCCCATGTAACTTATGTAAGAATGGTGTACATTATATAATTCGCAATATTATCATGCCTTGAGTTCATTAAAATGACGATAACTTTTTTTTAATGAACCGATTTTGATGAAACAAAAGTTTAGATATTATTCTGAGTTAAAACAAAGCAAATAGTGAAAGTTTCAAGCAAATCGGTTCAGTACTTTCGGAGATAAACGTGAACAAACATACAGACAGACAGACAGACAAAAAATTCCAAAATTTTTTTTTTGCTTTCTAATAATCTATTTAAGTGCCCCTCTATCCATTTCAGTCAAAAATACTAAATGTACAGACAAAATTTTACTGTCTTATTATATGTATAGATAGTGCGTAGAATATGCAAATTAAATGAATAGGTACAAAAATGAAGCAAACTGAAGTACTAAATATAAATATAACGTAAGTTTTGAATACTAACTTAAAAGCTTCAGTAAAAACGAACCCTCATACCACTTCGTAAACTTAATTCAGTAAACTACGCAATTAATGGCGAAGTAAAACATATTTCTTGTTTGCAGAAAGAACAAAAGCGAAAAACAAATTTCCAGAAGCGCGCTCTACATAACTAACGAAATTTTACCAATTTGCATACATTTTTAAAGCCAACACGGCCAATTGAAAATCGAATTCACATTTTAAAATTGTAAGCGGTCAGCGTTAAAACAGTCGGCCTCGATAAGTCTATTCCTAAGAACGAGTTACTTACGAACTCTTTTCACAAATATTTGATGAAGGGATCGACGGAGGCGACTTCGGCGTTCACAGCCGCAACACAATTAGAAGAAGATCGATATCAATCACCTTATTTATTCAAAAGTGGGCGCTAGCCGATACGTTACAGTTATTGGCCGTCACTGTTGATTAAAGAAAATAAGCAGGTGTAGTGTTGCGGTGGTCGGTTACGTAGTTTTACCAGAAAATTATTGTCTTGAGTAAACGTGCCTCATAATTTATTGATAACTTGATCGCACCCCTTTTGCATCATTTTACTTGACCAAGTACCTATACCTAGTACAAATCGCATTCTATTAGGTATCAATAAACATTATTTTGTCGTAGCATCGATAGTTTTGTGATCTCGGCATGGGCCTTCTAATCGGAAGATTCGGGGCCGATCCCACATTTATCAAACGCTGCTAAAGTGATGGAAAATATTGTGAGGCAATCTGAAAATTATAGGCTTATATCAAGTGGATCAACCCATACAAACTTAGTTAAAGTAGACTCTTGAGCTTCTATAAGGATGTAAGTGAGCAGTGATTACACTTTGTTTAATCAAAACTGCAACAATGGATATATTAATCTACCTACCTATTTTCTCTTTGAAAATAATTATTATCGATTAGAAATGGGCGCACGAACCGTAATAGTTCAATGGCTTGCATGAACATACTGCACACGAACACTAACAGTAAGTTTTAGACCACACTCTATTATGTCATTAGTGCCATGGTTATGTCATAGCAAACGTCAAAATAATTGCAAATGTCAACAAATGTTTCCATGTGTTAGTCCATTCTAAGTCTATTCTACGGTATGAATGACGTCATTCGTCGCTTTCAGCAATTTAGAACTAGCTGACCTTTAATCTCAAAAAGATAAAAGAAAATGTAGATATTTTTATAACAAAAATATACCTGTTCTTTGATAAATGTTCTAGGTTAAGTGACTATAATTAAACTAAGGTTAAAATTATGAAATATTGTCATTTTGGACGGGCCGGGATGACTACATGAGACTCGGTATTTTGTGCGTACCTTCGTCTTACCTATTTCTGCCACAAAGCACAAGCTTTTTTTGCGGTTCAACAGTGGTAATTTATGACGTCGAAATTCGAAAATAATTGTGAATATTTACTATCAGTGCTTATTAAAATTTCATTCATTTGTCTAGCTGTCCTTTCAACGAATTTCTTTAGGAAAATACAAAAATTCAAACATACTCGTATATCATCCCTAATCACTGCTATTACAATAGGAACATTGACAGTAAGTTCAATATTAAATTGACTTTTAGTATATTTGATTCATTCTGATTAATAACAGTACGGAGCATAGTTTGATCTGATTGCAATAATAATTTTGATATGACTAGTCATCAACACACTTATGATTTTGTAATTTCATAGTCACATTTTAAATAGATTATGAAACTGCTAGTCATAAGAACAAACATTAACAATTTCCATATACTAAACTAAATATGACAAAACAAACCAATAACTAAGCCATACAGTACTATCTGACTACTTAATTAGAATGACACGTGTTACGAACATTTATTTCACACGGACGGGACTGCCAATTTGATATTTTATTTTAATTGTTAATAAATACTTGATTACCTCGGAGCTAGCTGCAATTATATTAATAAACAGCAAATTTTATGTAGGTGGGTATCTTATAATACTAACGTTTTTATCATATATATACAAACAAAAAGAACAGAAGAATACCTATTTAATTCAGAAAATTTCAATCACCAAATAGAAAAAGATAATTGGGAGCAATGCATGAACGCGCGGGCAAACGTGTATTTTTACATATAAGAGTTGATTATTTTCTTAATGAGAATTATAAAAAAGTGTCCACCACGGGAGCTGCGCTATTATAAGATAGCATTACTTTGAATCTATCGTTACGCTAATGATTGTACTCCAGAATCTTTCATTTCGCATTGGATTAAAAAATTCTTGCCTTAAAAATAATTGTTTAATCATGGTATATACTGTACGTAAGATCATTACTATAATACATTTTATTATAACTTTGATAAGGCTAATAATACCTAAACAAGAAGAACTACAAGAATTATAACGAGAATTACATATACCTGTAATTCCATAATAACTGGATGCAAAAGCGAATTTTACATCGACTTTAGTTCAAGACGTAACTAAATCAGAGATAGTTGGTAAAATCCAATTATAGCCTGCACAATGGGTCACGAAACAATCTAAACTAAGAAAATTAATCTTCTGAGTCCAGGGAGGAGTGCTGTCTGTGCAAACTTAGACAATGGATTTATATTTCATCGATTTTGGGTTATCGGAAGTGAACTGTGACGGGTATCATATTGGGAGGCTAAGTCATCTTTAGAGAATTGTTAAGTCTGATTGGACAGAACTGGGCTGCATGGACACATATTCAAAAGTGACTTTAGACTAGCATTTAAATTGTATGATTAAAAAACCAATATCTTTCATGGCAATAGAAATTATGCTAATAATATTTTTTTAATTCTAGATCAAAATAATAATTGTTGTTGGGTATTGTAAAATTCATAAATATTTTTAATTATGTGGGTACTTGTAAAAAGTTTAAGACATCTCATCCTTCCACATCTCCCATCCTTTTCTCACATGCGCGCTGGACGATGGAATGTCTCTTTTGCAAGAACTTCAGTATATGGTCTATTTGAAAAGTCAGTCGTTGACATATCGTTGACTTGACTACGTCGACTCGCATCACGTCGCATAGAATTGTTGATTGATAAGTGCAATACGCCTGTTTGTGTATAATATATGTGTTTGAGACTCAAAAGGCTGTGAATCCAACCTTCACTGGCTGATGGGCTGATCTGCAGAGAACGAGATATCTCGAGGAGAATACATGAGGCACATGAGGTAAGCGCGCATTCCTTCCTCGTGATCTATCTGACACGTAATCCATTTACATCTTTTCCTATTTTCCATTTTTTTTTTGTTTTTGTCTGAGATGTTTATTAGGCCTTATTTAGTACAAATATCTTTAATACATATATATTATTTAAACAAAAATTAAATACAGTCCACTTATATATCCACACCTCCTGATCCTGTGATCCTGAAGTTCACTAAATATAATTACCCTTTTAATTAAGTATAATTGAAAATTTGTGTACATCATACTTTATATTTATTATACATACATATATACAATTGTTCTATTACCATTGTTTTATAATAAAATAATGTAATAATACATTATTATTTACAATATAAATAGTGTTTTTTCTAAGGTTAATTTCAAAGGTTTCCTAATAAATAAAGACAAAAGTTTTGCTTTTACTATTTATACTTCAATAAAATTCTACGATCTGTACTCTAATCTAAAACCTTATTTAATACTCTATGAATGAGCAAAAATGCAAGCGTCATTCTTTGTAGCGTTAATATCGATTTTTGATCTGAAACTTTTCTGAAAATTTTTCATACTGCGTGGTCCGGTCAATGTGTAACACAGCGAAGGTTCCCACGTATGTCCAATAATAAACATCTGCTTTTCTTTCATGGTGCCTTTTACCATCGTAGCGTTTTGTAAAATGATATGCATAATAAACATTAATAATAGTTTAATTGTTTTATGTTGTAGGTAGTTATCAAGATGTGATATCGTATCAAAGCTTCGTATCAAAGTAAAATTCTTCAGAAATAAATACGATTCCTGCTCGAAATGTTTTCAAGGGGCTTTAATAAAACCACACGTCGTGGTTCGTGATTCAAGACTTATTACGATGTAGCGTTTCATGTAGAATTGCGAAGAGTACAATAACACGAGCGGGAACCTACGAATAGTACATCAAGATTAGCTCGGGGGTGCAGGCTGATTACGTCGACGTAAGAGGCGCTTCGCCGCAGCCTCTTCCGATACTAAGATGAAGATTTATGTGCCGCTTTTGGCTTGCGTACCAAAAGATTGCTTTGCTAATATTAATGTTTTGTTACATCTATACCAATATTATACATGAAATTGCAAATTTAAATTATATTTTTACAAATTTATTTTTTTCTACACTAAAATTTTTCTTAGCAAAGAAAAATTTTTACACTACTTAATTGACATTAAGCTAACCATAAATTTAAGGGCAAACATAAATATTTTCGGAAAAATTAAACCAATAAAATAACTATAGATAACGAAAGATATGATATAAACTATTTTAAAGATTATTCTTTTTATTTAATTAATCAATTTTTAAGCTTAAGAGTAATTTTAGGATTGAAATTAAAATCAAATATAAATTGTTTCTTTAAATATCAAATTAACAAAATTAAGAGAATATTTTTAAGACATGCATTTGATGGGAACAAAGTATTTTTTTTCCAGTGATATCAAATCTGATTTCTAATTTTAGCCTATCTTCATTTATTACAGCCAAGAGATACGCATTGTTAGTCTATGGCTCACCTTAGTGCAATATTTTCTGCGGATTTTATTACTCAAAATTAAAATTATCTTTATTCAACATAGGCCTTTACAGCACTTATGGACATCAAAAAAATGTAAAATTTAGGGAGACTTTATAAGCTTTTTACAGGATACGTACGAAGAAAATAAAGGTACTCTTTACCTGTCAAAAACTGGGAGAGCCTTTTAGAGAAGAACAAGCAAGAAACTCTGAAGGGCAAATTCTTAATCTCCTCATTTCAAAATCATAAAATAACACAATTACTTCTTTTTACACATCAAGACAACAAACGTATCGAATATGCATATGTTCATTAAAAACAAAATTTTAAATTACATGTCATAAAAATTAAATTCAACCATTTTCACAATTTAAGAAATCATTGACTACAAGCTCACCATTTTTCGTATTATTTACTGGTACATAAATTTATTTTCTATTTCTGTTTGTATTTCATTTTTGTTTCGATCACACAGAGAAACTCGTGGCATAGCCTTTTTGTTACCATTTGAGTGAATTTAAAACTTCTTATAAAGCCCATTGTAAGTGATCAAGTTTCGGTGTCATATGTCATCATATATCAATACTAGCTTTCCGCCCGCGGCTTCGCCCGCGTTATATTCGAATTCCCCACAGGAAGGATATGTTTTAACAATACTGCCATACAACCTTTCACCCCTCCTTTCAACCTTTTACAACCCTTTTCTGCTTTAAAAGGTAGCCTCTGTCCTTTCTCAGCCTCTAGACTATCTGTGTACCAATTTCATTTAAATCGGTTCAGTAGTTTTAACAATATTTCCATACAACCAATAATCCCTCCTTTCAACCTTTTACAACCCTTTACAACCTTTTTTGCATGTAAAAGTAGCCTATGTCCTTTCTCAGGCTCCAGACTATCTGTGTACCAAATTTCATTTAAATCGGTTCAGTAGTTTTGGTGTGAAAGCGGAACAGACAGACAGACAGACAGAGTTACTTTCGCATTTATAATATTAGTATGTATGTATGTATAGTATGGCACAAAACAATGAGCTTTTCCACAAATACTATTTTCACAGTACTTTTGATTAAAATTTCACCGTCTTCAATTTTCACAGATGACACTCCAGTTTTATTTATTGGAGTTCATTAAAATGACGATAACTTTTTTTTTAATGAACCGATTTTGATGAAACAAAGTTTAGATATTATTCTGGGTTAAAACAAAGCAAATAGTGAAAGTTTCAAGCAAATCGGTTCAGTACTTTCGGAGATAAACGTGAACATACATACAGACAGACAGACAAAAAATTCCAAAAATTTTTTTTTGTTTTCTAATAATCTATTTAAGTGCCCCTCTATCCATTTCAGTCAAAAATACTAAATGTACAGACAAAATATTTTTACTGTCTTATTATATGTATAGATATAGGTATATGTTGAATATGAATGTGGAGGGATACACGGGCAGAGGAAGGCCGAATAAAAGATGGATCGATTGTATGAAGAATGATATAAGAATGAAAGGAGTAAGCATGGAAATGACGGCTGATAGAGAGGAATGGAAGATAAAGATCTACTGCACCGACCCCAGATAATGGGAAATGGGCAAGAGGATGATGATGATAGCAATATATAGGTAATCATTGGCATCGCGCACGAATCAACTTCGAACGGGCTGATAATATGCCGCGTGACTTCCCGAACGCTATCCATTCGAACAGGATCCATGATTTAACCTTTTTTGGAAGTTTAGCCTTAGGTATAAAATAATCAGCCTGTACGAGGGCGTCGTGCGATCCGTGGCCACGTATGGGGCTCCCGTGTGGTCGCAAGACTGCGCGAGGTCCCCCCGCTGCAGAGCTCTGCTACGGAGCCTGCAGCGGATAATGGCCATACGGATCATACGAGGCTACCGTACAACGGCGACGGTTCTGGGACGCTCCCCCCATTCGACATCCTGGCCGACTGGGGGAGCGATGGGGGGAGCACCCTGGAACCCGCGCACGAAGTGCCTAAGCGGGAGTGGCACCGACGGATTGTGGCGGCCTGGCGTGTGCAGCTCGAATTATGGTTCTGCGCGCGCCAGCGGGCCGTCGACTCCCTCACCTCGAAGCTTGGCTCCACGGGAAGGAGGAGGTCACCTACCGATTGACTCAGATACTCACCGGGCACGGCTGGTTCGGTGAGTATCTGTGTCGAATAGGACGGGAGGGATCGACACATTGCCACCACTGCGCATCCGACCTCGACTCGGCCCAGCACACGCTGGCGAAGTGCCCCGCGTGGGCTTCCGAGCGCCGAGTCTTGGTCGCACAGATCGGGCGAGATCTGTCTCCGCTCTCCTCCCCAGAAGGGGGAGGCCTACCCACTAAAAACCTCAGGGATGGCCTTCCTCAGGCATGTAGGGAGCCCCCGGGAACACCAAGCTACTTCCGAAAACCCCCAGCCTCCGCTCCCCTCGCGGGAGGCTACAATACCTACCCCGATCTCCACCACCGACGACGCCCCCCGGCCACAGAAGGGGCGTGGTCCCTCCCGGGTCGCCGTATCCGCGGGCGCGATTCTCTCGCGCCCGCCGGCGACCCGCGGCGGCGCCGCAGCTGTGCTACCGAGCCCGGCGCCGCCTTCTTCGAGCGGGAAAGAATAGATGCTGCATGGGAATTCAATTTATTTTTGTCTGGTCCATGTTATTTTTATGACCTACGTGTTAATCCGTTAGAAAGTCTTAAATTCTTTGCGTATGTACGAGCTTTAATAATATTTCAGATGTGTTTACCATAGATGTCAATATTATATGTATGTGTTTAGCATAAATGTACAATAATGGAAAAAAGATTGCACAGTACTTATCTCGTAAAAGCTGTACTTTTACGAGTCGAGTACTGTGCAATCATTTAGTCACAGGAAAATTAGAGACAGTTATTCTGAATCAGAATAAACAATATGTATTTATTCCAACGGAAAATAAAGACAAGTGCTATTATTGATGCTCCGGCAAAGAAGTCGCGACAAGGTGAGCTCGCAACTATTCCAGCTCAAGTATTATATTGTGCCCGAGGCAATTCCTCGCCTCGCACAACTTTCGACGCGATTTCCCGGTAAAGATTTTCCTTCCAATTAAATTGTATGAATTGAATCACATAGTTTTTTCCTGGACTATTAAACTCGAGTAAAACATTAAACGTGTATCTCGATGGAACACGAATGAAAAAAGTGGGTGGTCGCTTCGAAAATGAATTGCAAACAATATTACATGTTGGGAGCAATCTACGTTAAAATGAAAGGGAATGATGTGGCAGCTCTTTATATTGCAATTTTTGTGTCCAAACAAAACAAATTTGCTGCGCAATCAAAGTGGGAATCCGATTGATGACATAGCGGAATAATTGTTTCGTCAAATTGAAAATATAGCGGCTTGTGTTTCATGTAACACATCATAAAACGTGCTTTGTGCCGCCATCATTCGCCCATTTACTGTTTATAGCTCTGAATAAAACATCACAATATACCAGGCGATTAAATGAGCAACCACTTGTCGTTGGATCAACGCAATGTGAACCAATGTCGTTGCTTTAATTTCTTCGTTTCATTGACTCTGAATAGGAGCTATAGATATTCGATTTGTTGAATTTTATTTTCGTTTATATTATTAATTTCTACTGAAAGAATAATTGGTCGACTGCATAGTCGCATAATAATTTGGCGATAATACTGTATGCGATATTACAATAATGCGAATAGATACTTTTTCATACAGCCACATTATGACCGGCCGATTTAAGTAACGTTTGCGTGTAATCTTCAGCAGACCTTACACTATACCAAGTACAGAGTCACGCTTAAAAGACACTGTTTCCTGTCATGCAAATGGCAAAGGGAACCTATAGTGCACAAGCAAGCTAGACTAGTGTCGCAGGAAATCCCACCTATAGCCGTCGTAATATCTTTTTTTTTTTTTTTTTATAGCATAGGGCAGCAAACGAGCAAACGGATCACCTGATGGTAAGTGATAACCGTTGCCCATGGACACCCGCAACACCAGAGGAGTCACAGATGCGTTGCCGGCCTTTTAAAAGGGAATAGGGGGAATAAGGGGAATAGAGGGGAATAAGGGGGGTTGGGCCTCCGGTACCCTCACTCACTCGGCGAAACACAGCGTAAGCGCTATTTCACGCCGGTTTTCTGTGAGGCCGTGGTATCACTCCGGTCGAGCCGGCCCAATTCGTGCCGAAGCATGGCTCTCCCACGGTAAAGTTTTGATATTAAAATCTAACTTTTGATATTAAATATACTGTTGATAAATTAAATATACTGTAGAGGAGAGCTCTAACTATAATTCAGATTATATAATATATATATATATATATATAATGTTATATGATACAATATTACACAGGCATCATGTCAGCGATGTACGCCCTCATGTATCCAACAATTCATGGCCGAGCAGAACATATGTAGCTCGAAAACATTAGAAACTGCGACCTTCAAATATTCTAATCTAATATGGGGGTCTCAATCCATGACATTATTAGTTATTTTTTATTTCGCTGAAAGAGAAATGCTAGAAAGAGAACCTTAACGAAGCCATACATGGAGTGTACATAAATAAAATTTTGAAAAAACAATTTTAATTATCACAACGCAAAATATAGCCATTATACTGCATTACCATCTCTAGAAACAAACTTGCTTCCTTGTATAAATGTGTACTACTGTACTACTACGTAATGTGCCGATGTTATCTTCAGATTATTGTGTTATTAATAATCTCAATAGATAATAACAACATTTGAATTTTTTAACTTATAATATCTTTGAAAGATTTAAAAGAATAGTCAAAAAATTATTGATTTAGCATGTTAGTTTATTAGTTTCTTAGAAAATGGTCTTCCAAATTATGGAAAGTATACGATATTAGTTCAGAGTAGCTACCGCTTAAGAATATTGAAGAAAAATATAATGAGATAATCTACCTATATCTAAGAATACTCCAACAAATCACAAAGGTCTCACCTACACTCAATATTCCAGCTTGATTCACTAAAATATAAACTGTTTTAATTAATCTAATTAGGCTTAATTTGGTTAGGCAAGCCTCAATCCTCTTGCTGGTGAGATAGCCATAAAGCTGACCTGTGAGTAAGATGACCTTAGTAAGAATTAGCCTAGTTATACATATATAATAAAATAAATATATAATATATGTTAAATCAAGCTTTCTAAGCTTTGAGAAGGCAGGTTACCGGAATCTCTTCCATAGCCCGGTTTTCATTACCACCAAAATCGAAATACAATAGTCTACATACGTTTTGACCACTAATGACAATAATTTCTGTGCATCGAACTGTGTATTAATTAGTCTTTAGCTGCATTTTTCATGGTGCAGATAGAAATTACACTCAGTTAGTACACTCCATGCACACTTTGATTAATTTCGCTTAAATGGCCTCTACGCGTTGGATCTGTATTTTTTTTTCCTCGGGAGAGGAAGGCTGAGGATCCTCACAAGGAGCACGAAATCAACCCAGGATACCCCCGCAACGGCAAGTGTCACGGAGGTTATGTTGGACTCCACGCGACCAGAGCGGTCCGGCCACGTGACCTACCGACTAAACTCAGCCTTACCTTGGCCATAAGGGCCCTACGGCTTGGATGGAAGGATCTGTATTCCCGCGCACGCCTTATAAAGGACCGTGTTCTTTATAAGATAATATGCGCGATGTAAGATGCGAGATATAAGCGACAATATAAATATCAGAAACTTAATTCGTTTTTTTTTAATTCAGTATCGAATACAATGAAATATAATTGAATAATGTGAAAATAAAATATTTTTTTTAATATTAATGATGGTTTATGATTTATTGTTTATGGTTAATATGATATAGTAACGTTTAAAAAGTATTTTCTTTTGTTTCGTGACTTTGTAATGATTGACACCGAAGTATCCTATACCACTTATAACATATCCACTAAAGATATCCACTTATAACAACTGCAAAAATAAAAAGACCTCTTTGATATTCTAACAAAATGGAGTGAGTCTTCCGCAGGCTATTACTCAACTGACACAGTTATAGCGGTAAAAGTAAAACCCGAATCTCATCGCACCTGTGACAAGTACAATAAAACTTTACCAATAAGCCATATTTCACAGTCGACTTCAATCTCAAATACCAATATATTATGGGGCGATTTCCTACGTGGGAGGTACATAAGTCACAGAATTTGAGATAAGTTTATCGGCTGAGCTCGTCGCATATTCATTCTTTCTATTGGACGCGGATCGCTACGATCGGGTGGCTTTTGATTTGACATGTCGCAATTCGGCCACTGCACATTGGACAGACTGACGTGTAGTATACGTACTACTCGCACATTCGAACGAAGAATTCATTTTATTGACTATATCGCAAAGAGACCGTTGCTAATAAAATTTTAACACTCTCTGTAGTTATAAAATCTATATATAGTATCTGTTGCCGTTTAATTATTGTAACTGATCTCTAAAATTACAAATCATGTATTTAGCCCAATACTTAAACTTTACCGTAAGAAGTGAAAATATAATTTAATAACCCTTCTGATATTAAAATTAATTCAAATAGTCTAGAGTATACTAACTAAAAACTATTGATTTTATATATCAATTTTATAAATTATATAAATAACATTATCAGCAGTTAGATGTTCTTTGGAGCATAAGTTCTGAATAGGTTGAAATGCTAAGGCTCTTTGTTGGGATCACAATAATTTCACTATGTCTATCATTATAAAGTGTACGTTTATTTAGCCAGTTTTGAATACAGCGCGATATCTTCATATTAGTCGAAACCATTATTTTTAATGATGATACAGCTTTCAAAATGAAGCCTGCAGTATATTAAATTACAAATGCCCTAACATTTTAAGCGAATGACTGTTGTTTCGTTATTTCTCCAGTATGCATTTATGAATGTTTCATTCTGTAGTACATACTATGACTCTGACTTATTTGTGGTCGTGGAGTGTAATTAGCTACAGATACATACATTTAGTTTGATATTTTATTTTCCGTAAGAAGTGTTTGAGAAATACATTATTTATTATATGTGAGCTTTTATAGCCTTTTTTTTTTTTTTTTTTTTTTTTTGTTTCCCTGAGGAAAATGCATTAAATTGCATACCCCGGCTGTGGCGAGCCGGGGTTATGTGGGGCTCTCCTCCCCAGAAGGGGGAGGCCTACCCACTAAAAACCTCAGGGATGGCCTTCCTCAGGCATGTAGGGAGCCCCCGGGAACAGAAAGCTTCTTCCGGGAACCCCCAGCCTCCGCTCCCCCGTCGACACAGGGGAGCCCTCCTCGGGTAGGCTTACTACCTCCCCCGGTCTCCTCCACCGACGACGCCCCCCGGCCACGGAAGGGGCGTGGTCCATCCCGGGTCGCCGTAGCAGTCGCGACTTACTCGCGCCCGCCGGCGACTCGCGGCGGTGCCGCAGCTGTGCTACCGAGCCCGGCGCCGCCTTCTTCGAGCGGGATCGGCCATCTCCCGATCCCGCTCGGCGGCCTCCTTCTGGAGCATCACTACCTCACAGAAGGAGGCCACAGCCCTCCAACCTCCCTCGTCCGCCAGCATTGCCGCAATCAATGCCGGCGGAGACAGATCTCGCCCGATCTCTGCGACCAAGACTCGGCGCTCGGAGGCCCACGCGGGGCACTCCGCCAGCGTGTGCTGGGCCGAGTCAAGGTCGGATGCACAGTGGTGGCAATGTGTCGATCCCTCCCGTCCTATTCGACACAGATACTCACCGAAGCAGCCGTGCCCGGTGAGTATCTGAGTCAATCGGTAGGTGACCTCCTCCTTCCCTTGGAGCCAAGCTTCGAGGTGCGGGAGTACGGCACCGACGGCCCGCTGGCGCGCGCAGATCCGTAATTCGAGCTGCGCACGCCAGGCCGCCACAATCCGTCGGTGCCACTCCCGGAGCTTTTATAGCCTAGAGAACACTGGGGGGTTTAAGTGGGTAGGCCCCGCATGGGCCTAGAGAACACTGGGGGGTTTTAGTGGGTAGGCCGGTCCCCTCAAACCGGAGAGCCCCACACACGGCCGCGCCTTGCCAGCGTGGTGTCAAGGTCCCAAAAAAAAATAAAAAAAGAGCCAGTGCCCCAAGACTTTTTTTACTGCTTTATATTGACAGAAAAGCAGACTGCCCTGACTGTCAGTAAGCCGCATACTATACATTTTATTCTTTTTAAATTAAATAATACATTTTTATTAGTTAATTCAATATATATATGCGGGAATCAAACCCTAAGAGTCCGCGTGGTAAGCTGAGACACTGCAGACAATAGTCTGCCATTACGCCATTCGTGCTAGTGATAAAAATAATCTAGTACATAAAGTTACACATGAAATTTAAAGGCTTATTTCATCAAAACTACTGGCCACTCTGAAAAATCGTTTAGAGTTTACATAACCTTATCTGAAGCTACTACCACGCGGAATCTCGTCCCGTAATTTTCCACACCATACCCTCCACTTGTAAGAATCAATTTTAATTGAAATAAATACAATATTTCTTTTTTATCGCCAAGTTTTGAAGTATTAAAGTACGTTAATAATCAATATGAATAAACGGTAACAAAATATTTGAGTCGAACCTGTGTCTTCAATATGCCGTGTCAAGGCCTTAACCATTGTTCACCTCAAGTAAATAAATTGCAACCGTATTCTTCCCTTAGTTAATAACTAACTGATAAATCAATCCAAATTTCTAAAAAATTGATAAAGCTCCCAAATTTGTATTAAGTACTTTGCAAATCGATGAAATGTAAGTACAAATTGTTATCATAAATAATACAGAAATTGAAATACTAACATTAGTTAGAGTTTATCTGAATATTTTTCGTTGAATACCGTTGTATTCAACGAAGAATATGCAAAATCAGACATATTTCTCAACATAGTAATTAGTGCTAGCATAACGTTTAAAATTTATTATTCAAACGCTAAGAATGAAAACATTTCAAAAAGACGCTACTGAGCTTCGTATAACGGTGATTTTAATAAACATAACTGCTTGTACTAGTAGTCTAGACGGGTTGAAAAAAATTTGCGAGCGCTTAAGTATACTTTCGGATTTAAGTTCATATTTTCAACTTGATAAGTTGTATGTATTTTATCCTAGATCATGATTTACTTTTTATTAAAAAAATAAGTACACAATGGTTTACGGAATGATGTTTCATTTAGCATCAGGTGGGCAGCCTGTTCGCTTATGAAATATATATACTGGAAAAAATCTATTGAAATATAAAATAATAAAATAATTTATGAATCTAGTTAGGAATAAAGACCTATATCCGGCAGTAGCTAAAATGATGATGAAAACTAGAAATATTTTTTTCTTAAATGTATAATAAATGTTGTATTAGAATTACAATTTTAACTTTTTATATAATTTAAAATAATTACAAAGACAGTTACAGTTTTTAGCTATCCTCTACAAATTTAGCAAAGCTTCGTTGGAATTAGAATTCGCATGTGTGGTCTGACAAAGATCATAAGATTATTCGTGTTATTTGTCAAACTCATTCATAAAACTTTGCTGAGCGTTGGACACACAAACTGTCATATCATTTGAGCCTTTTACACAACTTAATATCAAACGGATGCAGGTCATCTGCTGCCCTCGATAAATGGAATATCCAAATGATAAACAAGTTCAACAATTTATTTATAGACACACATCACATATTTCAAATTTTATTATAAAACTTTCATAAATTATTTTGGTTGAAGATGAAAAAAGTTGTCATGGAATCTATAAAGCAATTTTATACATTTTAGCAAATATATCACAAAAAAATGTCTATATTTCTTTTGTTATCAGAAGTGAATATTTCTATGAAACGAATTCTGTGCCTATTGTTTGAGACAGAGTTCGTAAATTGCTTCGTTATACTAATAATTATATTTTACAATATTCGTCAACAGCTGTTAATAGTTTATTTTTTTTTAATTTAATGGATTTTGTTTTTATGTCTAAAACTTGTGCTATATTATATTCTGGCAACATTTGGAACGCCGCAAACGTGTGCGTGCGGTACAGCGAGACAGGTGAGTCAGTTGTATTGTCCGCTAGGAGTAGTTTGGAATTGCACAAAATGTCGAACAAAAATTTACGAGTAAACTAAGTGACATGGGCTTTTCCGGTCGTGGTGATTAGTATGATATTTAATGGTGATAGTTGTAGTGTGGCAGTAGATTTTTTAAAGACCATTATTATTGCTATCTGATATCCTGGTAGTATCTAGTATGTAACAGGAAGCCTTTGCACAATATGTAGATCCATTAGATATTACTATATAACTATATAACACAAGCTATATAACACAGAATATAATATTTAGATTTATTACGATACTCGTTTGATTTACACATTTTATCATCATTTCAGCTAGTAGACACCCATTGCTAGTCCAAACCTGCCGGCCCAGTGCTGGAAGGCCCTTGCCCTGGCGAAAAGCGCTGGACGCTAGGTTCAGCCCTTTCCTGCGATCCTCACCGTCATACATCTGCTATTCGAGGATCTTTTCGCCCCAGCAGCAGTCAGTTCTGCGGGCAATGTGCCCTGCTAACTACAATTTTTTAAGGTTTTCAATTCTTCTGACTATGTCAGTGACCCTGGTTCTGCGAATTTTATAATTTCTGATACGATCACGCAGATCACACGCCTTTGAGTGACTGAGCCTACTTATCCAACGGCTCATTTTGAGTGGCCAGAATTCAGTTTCCTATGTAGTTACTGGCAACTTACACAAATCAAAGACTAGTCTAAGATACTAGGATAAACGGGCCGAAAATACGAGTATGCCGCGTAATTTCCCGAACGCTAACCAGCCGAGTAGCATCCGTCAATTGACCTCTTTTTAAAGTTGGATACTTGTCAACAAATTCCAGTGTGGAGTCTCCAATCTTTAAGAGTGAGTACTACATGGAAATTCGACATAATTTTCGTTTTCTTCGTGTATATTTTAAGACCCGCTTGTTGAGAAACTATATTGAGGGTCTTAGAGCATTCTGTTCAAGTCTTTCAAAGTGCCAGCTATGATACAATATAATCAGTAAAACGAAGGTACATCATCTTCTTGCCGTTAATGTTGATACCCAGTGCCCTTTAATCCAAAAACTTAAATCCATGCTCTAGCGCTGTGAACAGATTCGGAGATCCATCGCCTTATCTCACACCTCGCTGGAGCCGTATCGGTTTGAAGTTCTGGTTCTGAAATCGGACATTTTGACATTTTCGTAGAGTGACTGCAAGACTTGGATGTATTGATAGTACATATGCCACCTCTGGGGAGACTGAAGCACGGCCATACATTTACTATATGAAATTAATCAAACTTCTATATTAAAGTTATGAATATTGCAATTGAACGTAACAATAGGATAGATGAATTATGCCTATTTTTATTATATAATTATCAAGACTGAGCTATTTCTATCTCATGAATGTATGTTAATATAGAAATTTTATTTTAATTTTGTATAATATTGTTATTAGATTTCTAAAAAATGTACAATTATTTTTTGCAGAATCCTAATGAAACGAATACATTTCTAGCTTCCTCGCATTAAATGTAACATTAATTAATATAGAAAGTACCACTTATACAAATTAGGCGAGTTATAAAGTCACGATTGCAGTGTACTTAGTACAAAGCGTTTTTGAGCGACTCGCGACAACGCCGCAAACATGGCGCTGTATCTTCAAAAGTAATAATGGCCGATACATCATTACTTCCACAATATTTTTCATCTAAAAGAATTCTGTTATTATTTATAGAATAAAAAAAATAATCTACCCAATTATTGCTCATAACAATATCATAAAAGGAATATTATAATGTTCATAAATCATACGTATTGTTGAATGATACGTATTTCTTCATAAATTCCTCAATCAAAGCGGCTTTATAGCAGCTATCAATTGACTTTATGTGCACATATATAAATAAGAAGCTTGAACGATTGAATAATATTATTCATCATATTTTTTTTTTCAGTGTATCTATAAATAAACATTGAAGTTATAATACAAAACAATATCTAAAATAACAAACCTCACCTTGTTTGTTTAGTCGTTTGTTAAATTACTGAGTTGGTCTAGAATTGAATAATTTGTTCAAAAACTCGAAAATTTATTTTAGAAAAAGTGAATAAGACGAAAAAGCTAATGGGTTTTATTTCTACGTTTAATGACATCCGTCTGATATGTCCATATGATGTACGTCTGATAGTTCACGCACAATGGTCCATACAGGACTAAGTGCGGAAAACACACCCTCTGGATGTCAGAGGGTGACCTATGATGATGACGTCTGATAATTGATACTATAGCGACATATAGCGTGGGTAGCGTGGTGGAAAAATTTGGGGAATTTAAGGAAGATACGTGGATTCTTCAATAGTTAGCGTTTTGACATGTAATTACCTATATGACAATGCAAGCACATGAGAACGTCACTTACACCCCATTCCTCGCTGAACAAACCAGCAACATAGTTATCTGAAACTACATAAAATGTTTAAATCCTCTCATAAAATATCCTTTTGTTCTGTTTATTATGATCACTAACGTCGGGTCAATTTAATAGGCCACATTTGACATTTGTTCATAGTGAGGTGACCTGTTTAAACACTCCGATTATGGTGAAAAAATCGATATTTACTTCAAACATATGTGAATCGAATACAGTTATTATGGAAAAGTACTTTTTTTATAAGATCCCTGTCTTATAAAAAAAGTACTTTTCCACAATAACTGTAATAGGCAAACGAGCAAATGGATTACTTGATAGTAAGTGATTATCGCTGCCCGCAACAACAGACGTGTTGCCGGCCTTTTAAATGTGAATACGCTCTTTTTTATAGGTACTGTATTAATATATTTTACGAGTTTAATTGCCTTAAAATTTTTTAATACCAATTATTTCTCTGTTAAAGAAGTTATTATTGTTTTTTTATTATAAAACAAAAGAATAACATGTTTTATTTTAATAAAAATTTGACTCAAAAAAAATCAAAATCAAAAATAATCTTTATTCAACACATAGACCTTTACAGGCACTTATTGACGTCAACAGACAAAACAAAAAAACAAAGCTTAAAAAAGAAAACAAAAAACCTTGTCCGTACGTACGAATAAGGAAAAAAAATAAAAAAATTGACTCGACACCTGTTCGGAAATTGGGAGAGCCTTCTCGAGAAGAACAGGCAAGAAACTCTGAAGGTCTATTTTTTATCTCCTCTTTACAATGTTAATAATTACAATAATATAATACAATATAGTATAAGATACAATCATACCTAATACGATTACAGTCGTATGTATGTTTACATACAAAAATAATACAATAAACTGACTGACTATTAATTCATGGTGAATAATGCCTTCACAAGTAATCATTGCATTCATTCGATTTTTGAGGGACATCACTTACGTATATAGACTTCACTGAACGCAACATTGTAACAACGGTCATTTGTGCATTTCCAAACTAAAAAAATATTGAATATTTTATGTCCGCCATTACAAGGTTAGTTGAGGAATTTTAATGAAATGTCAAATGTGGCCTATTAAATTGACCCGACTTTAAGCTCGCTGGTAAGTCCTCACAAATCAGATATATGTTTTAGTTCCTTGTCCTATCCCTCTTTCTTTTAATTGTGCTTCCGCTTTGTATCAAAAGTTTTTAGTTATATTAAGTTTTAATTAACTCGAATAATTTTGTTACTTAATCATGACTTAGCATATTTTTTTCTATTTATTGGTTAATTTACAACAAAATATGTAATTTTATTTATATATAATATATATCTATATTAATACATTATTACTAGTCTCAATATTAATACATTAATTAAATAATAACTATGTATGTATATAGTTGCAAAGAGTACGTTTGCTTAGAAGTGTACCTCAAGAACTACTGGATTCAATTGAAAAATTATGTTAGTATTGAATAGCACACTTATCAAGAAAAGCTGTAAGTGATTCCTATCACACAATGGCGGATTAATTAAAAATATTTACATATGGTCATTATATTAAAATAATACTCCGTTATTAAGATGCAATTAAAATTTTGTTAAAGAGACGACACGACATATAAATGGTATTAGATATTTTTCAATAAAAATAAAATGACTATTTAATTATATTGCAGGACATAGCTCTTACTGTAGAGCAGAGAATCGTCAACGTATTTGTGTTGTAGGCCGTTTGCCATGTTTCTCGGTTTTGAGTAGACCCCCTACTTACCTGATATTAAATTCCTACAGCTACAAAATTACTTAAAACTTACAAAGTGTAGCGTTGTACTTAAACTATATTAAAATAATGCTTATATAATAATTTAAATAAAAGAACACTTATCTAAAACTTATAATAAAAAAAAATAAATATTTAAAATTTAATTAAACTAAACTACACAACTAATTAAAAATCTATTAAATATTAAAACTACTTACATTCCAATTACATACATTCTAACACTAAATATAAAATTTAATATTATCTACGGAACATCAAGTACCGCGTGGCCGCAAGGTACGCGGTGGTTTTGCGCTCCACGCATTCCTAAAAATCTTATCGGAGTATTAGGCGAAACGGACAAAACTGGTTTCTCGTGTTTACGACGCTCAGGCGCGCAGCTCGCGTACTAGCTATCACCTGCGACGCACAGAGAGGTATTTGACCCAAAAAGCTGGCCAAAATCACTTTTTTTCAAATTAGTGCTACCCCTTCAAAGCAATTTTTTTTTAAATTAGTATAACCCCTCCATATAATAACAATAAAGACAAAGCTCTAGCGCCGCCCAACACGACGTAAGCTCAGTCGGAAGTTACCGTTCTGTTAAAGTGTACGTGTGATTGTTCGATGCGCTCAGATTTTAGTGTTCTAAAATATCTCCTATCTCGTGATTGAACGATTTTGTGTTGGTTTTCACTATGGATTCTGATTAACCAGGTATGTATTATATTTAGTACATAATTTCAACAGCTAATTTATTATATTATTTTAATTATATCCATAAGATGTAACCACGAAAAAAAACTCGTATGAAAACACATTTTGAGAAATCAAAGGACTTTTTAATAAGTTTCTCATCATTTCTAAGTCAAAATTTCTATTGTATGTTGTAAAGTAGACCTTATAGGATGTAATTAAAAACAAAACAGCCGCCCGAATACGCCCGCCTATTTTTTCGTGATTTTTTTTCTGTAAACATATAAACTTTTACTTAACGAAATTTTACTTATATTTTATGTATTTTTGTTATAGGCTCGTCTGGAGTGAAGTTTTTGTCTCGAAATGACTTGTTCGATATAATGGAACGCTCAAACACCTCAATTTTTAACGAAAAGTTGAATTTTATGGAAAAAGAACTGATCAATCAGTATGATGAAAATGATCAAAATATTGCTAATATTAAGCAAAAATTGTCAGTTATAAAACATCAATTTAAACAAAAATGGACAGCTGCTCGCAAAACAAAGGCCAGATTCCTTGAAACCAATGCGGAGTGGCTCAAAGGATACAAATGGAATATGCGCCTTACTGCTGAGGAGAAACAAATAGTCGAGAACAGAAAAAAAAGAAATCCAAGATAAGTTCCGCGAGCAACTTGGTCTATTAGTGGATATACCAAAAGCAAACTTTGGCAACACCAATGATGGGAACACGAGTAGACGCTTTTTTGTTAACTATAACATATCTGCAGCAATTACCGGAATAGACTTAAATTTAATTTACAGATTTAAAATTATTTTAGACACATTGTGCTGTGGTTTAAAGATAAACATAGAGAAATTTGAAAATTATTGTCAAGAAACGGCTAAATTGTACGTTTCTTTATATAACTTTTACCCTATGTCTCCGACCTTGCATAAAATATTGCGCCATGGGGCTGAAGTAATAACGGAAGCCATTCTTCCAATAGGACAATTGTCTGAAGAAGCTGCAGAAGCACGCAACAAACATATTAGAATGTTCAGACACAACTACACCAGAAAGTTTTCCCGGGTAGCTTGCAACGCAGATGTTTTAAACAGGCTCCTCTTAACCTCTGATCCTGTCCTGACGGGCATGAGGAAGAGAAAGAATAAAAAAAAATACAATTTTCAGCTGATCTTGTAAATTTATTAGTAGAAAGTGACATTTCAAATGTAAGTTTTGAAGATGAAAATGAAGAATAAATGATTGTATATATTACGTATGCCTTTTTTTTACCTTATTCAAGCAAAACCTTAAATAAAACATTGTTAGGCAGCCATTAAAAGTGTAAAATATTTTTGGCCAGCTTTTTGGTCAAATACCTCTCTGTGCGCGGTGGCATATTAATTTTAAACCTATAATTATATAAATTCAATAGTCACAAATTCTTCTATCCACAGTTATAAATTCCGCTGGGAATTTACTACTACAATTTAATTCTACTACAATTTAATAATTAATACAATCGAAGATTTGGATAAGAATTTGGAAAAAACAAAAGTTCACCAGCGCTGGTTGGAAGGAAAATCGACCTGGAGTACAGCGGCCTACCATCCATCACCGCGACATCAGGCCAGTGTCACTTTTTTTAAATTCCGGACTTACAGTCGGGACGTAGGCGGCCACTACAAATTTTGGGCTAAATAAATTAAGTACCTCCTACTCGTGGTCTTAATTCGAACCCTACCTAACCTGCGGAGGCTGGTTACTACTACCAAGTGCGCAAAGTTTTATAAACTTACTAGCTTTCTGCCCGCGGCTTCGCCCGCGTGGATTTCGGGATTGGGTGTATAGAGGGTTAAGGGTCATAGCTTTTGCCCACGGCTACATATACGCGGAAGTCGGTTTATGGTGCGAAGATTTTATCGCGCTTCCCGTGGGACTATCCGTTTTTCCGAGATAAAAAAATGCCGCAAAACTCCTCAAGAATCACTCTATCTATTGATGAAAACCGCATAAAAATCTGTGCAGTAGTTTTGAGCGAAGCCTTTATTGCGCATCCCGTGGGATCTGTCGATTTTTCCGGGATAAAAAGTAGCCTATGTTACTCGGGGAGAATGTAGCTTTCCAAAGGTGAAAGAATTTTTGAAATCGGTCCAGTAGTTTAAGCGTGAAGAGGTAACAAACAAACAAACAAACAAACAAATAAACAAACAAACAAACAAACACACTTTCGCATTTATAATATTAGTTGGGATATAAGTTTTTACATCATAGGTCATTTTATAAATAATGTATACGTCTTTATATAAGAGATAATGTAAGTCAATAGGTACTATCAGTGTATGTTGAAATCCATTACCGTGGACCCCCATTTTCATTTCATGAACCCTCAAATTTTTTTTTCGCTGACGTACACCCCTTACTGGTTCTCATAGACCTTTAGGGGTCGATATTATATCACTTTGGGAATCACTACTGTAGAGTAATACATATCTGCACAAAAACAAAACAACAAACAATTCATAAAAACTGTAAATGTATATAAAATATTCCTTATTACAGAATTTAAAGCTTTTATCATCAATTAATAGTTAAAGCAATCGAGTAGTTGTTGTACAGACGATATACAATATACCTCTAGTCTAGTATAAAACGACAATACTTCGTTTACAGTATTGAATATTTAATTAATACCGACACTATACTCTGAAAAGTGCCGAGCTAGTGAGTTAATTACACAAAACGCAACGCGATTGCAATGAATGAAAGTAATCACTATTCAAATAGCTATAAAGAGACCACGTAGTCATAATGGAACCATTTAGCCGCTTTCATCTCATCAATGTGAATGCCTAATGAAAATGCGTATTTGAATATTGTGCGATACAAAATTCGGCGGAATTATCGGGGAAATCATAGCATCATGAGCTAGTCTGTGGGCCTATAATTGAATGATAAAATATTGTTAATATGCGACGAGTTCTTTTTTGTTTATCTGCTAGTTCCATCAAATATTTTTTTGTAAATGTTTTCTGTAGTAGCAAGATGAAACCTATACATAAACTAGGAATTTGTGATAAAATTCATAAAAAATTTGCTGAAATATTAACATTTTTGTGACTGTTTTGACGACAACTTTGTTATAATTTAAGTAACTATTAATACAATTTTATCGTAATAAGTCTTTCAATTTTATTTGCAGTCTTTCTCTTACAATTTTTAATCTTCATCTAAACGACTATTAACCATGAATGTAAAATGAATCAACTAATCCAAAATAACCAAAATTAACTATTGAGGATCGTGAGATCGTTCAAATAAAGGTCACATTTGAGTAAATCAATATTTCAACAGTATAATAAGCTTCCTCCCTCTCTCAATTTAATCGTGAAATTGTAACTAGTCATACTAGCCCTTTAATCTATTTGGGTTGTTTTAATGAAGTCTCTACTTGCAAGGTCACGGATGGCAAACAGATGAATTCTCCTATAATCTTCATTCTGCATCGACCGTCTCGATTTCAGACACAGTTAAGAAGCAATTATCAAGTCAGTACTGTATGTTTTATTAGACAGTATTTATAATAAATAATCCGTTTCTTATAAAATATCTTACTAAAAATCTAACCATCAAATAAAAATAACGTGCTGAAGCGCATGTGATATTTGTTCAAATATGAACTACAGTTAAATCATTAAATTTGTTTTTTACTCTGTACTATAACAGACGCCTCGATTTAATGCGAAACAGGAAGAAAAGAAAATATTTTCCAGCGTCTTTTTAGCGCTTAACATATGAGATAGGTAGAGCATGGCGTTATTGCCCTACTGGGGCAAACTAAAATATCTTAATGGTAAGTAAAATTTTAAGGAATTAAAGCAAACTTGAGCAGCCCAAATAATAGCCTCTGTAAAATCTAAGGTATATCAAAAAGGAGATATTGATAGAAAGTATCCTATACAAATCTATTTGAAAATTCCTTTATTAGGACAACCATCTACTTGTTGGTCAATTGTAATTTATACCGTTTAATTATAAATATTTTTTTACACTTGCACCTATTAGCCTTGATCAGATTTAGATTTGTAAGGCTTGTATAATGGGATCTATTACAACGGATAAATGTGCATACATTATTTTACATTAATAAAAATTTATAGTAATAACTACGACTAAGGCACAAATATTCATATTCATTACAAAAACATCTTTGAGCCAGGAAACTTATAGATTGTGACACTTGACATACCACACACCTGATAATAGGTTGAACACAAGGAGGTGGTCAAACTATGTAACAAAAACCACTAACATTGGCGTTCCAGACTATTTCCGAGTATTTCCTTACTTATTACCTATATAAGGCTATAAACCTTTTTTATATATTTATCATCGATATTGGGTCATGATTCTCCTCTAATTATACAAGGGTGTTTATTACTTAGTCAGATTGTTGACTTCAGCTTCTTAATACAGGTACCTACTTGGATAGGAAGGAAAGTCCCTAGGACCTAGCTTTACTTTCCGTCGTCGTTGATGGTTCTGATAAAAAATTATAAATATCAATCTAGTAGTCACTATTATAAAAATCTGTATGAACCTTAATTGCGGTTCCTTTCTTCAAAATTTTAGTAATTGTAATAACACTTGATTGTTCAGATGAATCTATATGTTTTTAGGAATTTCATCTGATATAACATGGTACAATCTATCTACAGGTTCATTATTAGTAAGTGTTTTACATGAAACATAAGCAGTAACCTACTGCGTCGGCACATCTACTGTGGCAATCATTTCAATTACACGATACAACTGCGCTCAGATCTGTAATAAGACCTTAACAATATTGTTCTTGTTATTGCTAAGTGAGAGCGAAATTTGTGTTACTTCACGCAAAATGAATAAGCTACGGACCGAGTTATTAACAAGCTCCTGAAATGAAATTAAAGTATTAATTTTGTTCAAGTGATTTTTATCGCTTATGCGAACGTTTTATTTAGAAATCGGTGTTATTACTACTGAGAGTTTAGACCAGATTACAATTTAATCACGAGAGATCGCTGCATATGGTTATAAAGGTTAATAATTCTCATTTACATTTCAATAACCGAAGATTTAAATTTGAGCAGAAATTAAAACGTTGTTGTATTGAAAATACTATTCAACTACAACAATATGCAAATATCCATTATTAATATAATTAAGAAAAATTGTAACAATACCTTATGACCAGTCACTAAAGATGATCTTAAATTGCAATTTAGTATAAAACCTTAATTGAGTAAAATCGTTAATTCTATGCGGTTTAGTTCAATTCAAGTTGAATCATGATTTTAATATCGTTTGGGCAATTTTATATAAAAAATTATACAACAATATTGTTATAAATTTTATTGTAAGAAATTGATTAACCTAGACTCACGATCAATCTAAGGGATTTTTAGCAAAGTAATTACAAGATATTAATTCTAAATGTCGGATCACTATTACAAATACGTTTCAAGTGCGATCTATGTCAATAAAGAAGAATGATGGTACAAATTATTGAGACGCAGTTTAGGATCCAATATTGAACTGATTGGCATCTGAATCGCTTATTTATTAGATGATGGCACCTGATGGCTTCCTGTTCCTGACTTACAGAATTTAGATCAAAAATTTTCACTACCAAAATCGTTGAGTACATTGGATTTAAATGTCTCTTCTAAGCGAAATTTCAGATTGTCAGATCGGGTTTGGCGCACGACAGACAGGATACCTAATATGCGGAGGAAATCGAGTTTGCTCGCTAATCGAGCGACTGGACCATTGTTAGTGAATGGTGGACCGCTGAAATAATGTCCAACAGAGAATAGAAGTTGTGGAAGCTATTACCTTTGCCCTATGATAGAGCAAAACAGATGGGTGAGAAAAACTTTTATTAAAATTTATTATTTATAAAATGAAGTTTATATAACAGTGAATCTCAGAGTTGTTTAGTTTCACAAATATTTTAATATTATAATTATGAAAAGTGATTTTGAAGCTCAGTAGTCTCGAGTTCCAAAACAGATCCAAGAGAACGTCGCAGGACTTTGACAATAGTTACAAGCAGTATTTACTACGAACTTCATCTATGCCGTAATACCCATTCTTGATTTCCCAGCCTAACTGCGACACCATAAAGCACGTACATATAAATCGATATTCACATCGATGTAGTACTGAACTACGTAATTCAAATTTTGCATCGAGAATCCCTATTAGGGCCGCGCTTGCGAGCGCCGGCGTCGTCAATAATTCATGCGGTAGGCACGCGGTGGCCGCCAGCCGTTTCTAATTGATTCCTGATGCCGACACCGTCCACTGGCATCGCATCACCGCTCCGAGGACCAGCGCGCTTCATTGCTTACTTTTGTCTCGTCAGAGGAAAAATAATAGTGCGGGTAATTCAATTAGCTTGGCTAATTTATATTTATTATATAGATAATACACAGCTTATATCATATTTCTTACTGTTTTGAATTAGAATACTTAAAGTCATGTATTCATTATAATATAAATAAATCGGACAAAACATATTTGTAACAGAGTGACATTTGCATTAACTTCATACTTTAAGAGCCCAAGCCAAGTATGTAAAAATGCAATTGGGAATAAATAATAATATCATCTAAAAATGTACTCGTATAATTTTGTCATTGTTTCGGATAAAGCTAAAGAACGTAAGTTTAACTAATTTTATTATATTATTACATTTATTTATCTCCGTAGTTAACAGAGTACGTCTATTGACCGGATCATATTCTTTTAAATATAAATGTTTTCGAATTATTTGATGCAATTACAATTAAAATTGATTTGAATAAGATTACTGAAATCACAAGATGAAACCGACTATTTGTAATGTTATATTTAATTAATCGTGGCAGTAAGAGATTCAAGTATTTTATATTGATATATATTTACAATCGAGCAGACTGGCCATCTGATGGAAAGCCTATACATATGGTGAAGTTTGCAGTAAATCTACAACCTCCACACAAATCACAGTGTATGTTTCCAGCTTGTGACAACGGTACACAGTAACGTGACTACTGCTATTTTGAAGCGGAAACTGATAAGATAGAGGTACCCGAGCACGCGCATTAAAATACTATCCCCTAGGCAATACTATAATCAATCGTAATAATGCTGTTTTATTTAGAAACAATGCATTTGTATATAGAAACGTACACTATTAGACAATTATAGTTTACTTCAATACAAATACAAAATGCAGCAGCGATGCAAGTTACAATAACTTAATCTACATTACCAGCTGTTTAAAATGTTTCTCAAGCTTTGTCTGCATGTGAAATTGTTAAACCGTCCCATTTCTCCTGAGTAGTTTAACCCGTGCACTGTTTGTTCTGAACTAATTGTCATTCTGCAGACATACATAATCCTGTTCAAGAGGCCGTGATCTTGAACAGGGAGTAAAGACGGTTCGGCCGTGTCCCTATTCTGTTGTGTTTCAACCCATAATACATTTTTTTTATATTCAAATATTAAAAAAAAATTAGTGAAGTTGGATAGTACAAGTCGTAATAAGTTTTAAAAAAGTAGTAATAATTCTTCCTATTTTAAATTTTCTGTTTCGCTAATTTCACTGCTTTTAGGGGTGTTTCGTTGTGCGGACTTACTTTTAGAGAAATTCCTTTTTTTTATCTTTTGATTAAGTACCTACCTAAAAGTCCATCAAATGGATTTTGATACGTTGGCCAATGATGTTTTTTTTTTATCTACTTGTTACTAGTCCTTTGAAAGTAAATTGTTTCTTCATTAATTATATTTTGAGACATAATAAATGTTTATATCTGTACTAACGGATATAAATTACTTCTATTTGGTTGGAGAAAAAAAAATCTGTCATCTTACTCAAAACATTTTTAATGTTTATTCAAGTTTATTTAAAATATATATGTATGTGTCATTTTATTCGATGACTTCTTGGTATCTTAAATTTAAGTTAATTATATTAATATTTATTACCAGTTAATTAACAATTTTCTGAATTGAGCTCCGACGTATTTTAGATGTTTTTAAAATATAATCGAACTACCATTTCTAAACTAGTAACATCCATTACCGAACTATATGTCATAATTTGTCGGGTATAGAGGTGTGAATAAAATATGTGTGTGAAAAATAAATATAAAAATATACGGTAAATAATAATTTCTTTGTTCTCAAAACTATAAACTAATTGGCAATATAGGTAATTCTTTGATGTGTCTATATTTGATTGAGATTGTAACCTAACGTGATTGGCCATAACATAAAATATTATATTCCAATTATGGTAACTATAACAATGATTTGAGCCATAATCGTAGACCGACCGATTACAACTTAGCTGGAAGGCCCATCTAGGACGAATAATGGTATAATAGAATGTTAGTTAATAATATGTTATTATTGAAGTTCTAAAAACCTAGCTATAATACTTAATAAATATGAACAATACAATACTTATTGCTAACTAATTTTAAATTAAAATCATACAGTACACCATAACTTACAACTAATACGTAATAAAAGACCTTAAATATGAATGTTGATTATAAAATAATTTATTATAATTAATTATAAAATATATTTACTTAGGTACAGTTGCTTACATTCAGAAGCTGAAAAAAAAATGTTAATAGCTAAATATATGACGAATAATTGTAAACTACTGAAATCGCTATTCTCACATAGATCGAAGTCATATATCATATACCTAACCACACTTACAAAGAGTAGACTTACCAATGTGATCACAAGATTCGAAGAGGATCTGACATGATTTGAGGCCTATTGAAATACATAATCATTGTTTTAAAAAATGTTCCAATGTTCAAGTGTATTGCTTCATCGAATATCATATCGAGATAATATTTATTTCGTTGTCATAGCTTGGAAAATTGATAATAAATATATTATATAAACATATGATTGATGTAATTTATTGGTTGGATATTACCTTCGGCTTGTGCAGACATTTTATCAAATGTATGTTGATAATAAATTTGGACTAATACGTAATTTATTCTTAGAAATAACTTATAATTCGTGAATTTCTTTAATAATATTTTTAGTAAAATATATTTGCAGAGATAGTAATATCACACTGTCAACATTTTCAACACTGAATGTAATTTTTTATTATGTTTTTAATAAAATCAAGCGTTTTCACACCAGAATAAGACTGCCGTGCCCGCTCCAGCTATAATGATGCCAGTACGTGACTTATGGAAATAACGGCCTGTGACATCCAAGATCATCAGCCATTACGACAACTTACAGCACTAATTGCGAGACTCGGCACTGAACTTCCCCTTCTGCTAACTCCCCACGAAATTACCAGTCGTTCCAGAACGATGACGTCAAGTGTAACTGATTCCTATTATATTTGTTGTTCTACTGACAGTAAATTCCGTCAAATACTTTCTATGTCATTTACATGTCTCCCCTTAAAAGTGTTTTCTTTTTATTTTACACTAGCGACCCGCCCCGGCTTCGCACGGGTGCAGTGAAAAAATGGTTATGGTGGGTTATCCCTAAGAGATAGACATATACCATCGCGGACTTTTTTGTGGATTTTTGTAAGTTGTACAATACTGTAGTACATTATTTTGGTCTATCTCGTAGGGTTCAGCCAGCGTTTGCAATATAAGCGCAAAAAAACGTGCTTATTTACGACATCACATTAGAAACCTTTAAATTTATCAGTGTTTCTCTACTATATTATGCATTCATTATACATACACACCTTCCTTAAGAATCACTCTATCTATTAAAAAAAACCGCGTCAAAATCCGTTGCGTAGTTTTAAAGATCTAAGCATACATACGGACATACAGCGAAAGCGACTTTGTTTTATACTATGTATTGATACGATAGGATAGCACGTGACCTTTATATAAGAAGATGGTAAGCGATGATAAGGGCGAAAGTGGAAAATAGTTTCACCTGGACTCTTGAACGCATGAAGAATTTTCTCATCTTTAATATTTACAAATTACTGGAATAGAACTATGCTACAATAATCTAACCTGATGATTCTACGTGAAATTATTTTAGTTGTGTCATGACTCTTATATTTTAAATTACATCTATCATAGGGTGAATTTCTGCAGTGACTGACAAAAGAGCCATTGATGGAAGAATGTGTAAATTTATAATTCCACCAATGCCTAATTATGACCAAGGCTTATTTAATACATTTCAACATTATAAATTACTGTAAAAATATATATATTTCACAAGTGTAACAATAATATTTCATAAACAGTACATTCGTGTTTATTTAATTAAGATTTTTTTGTTTTCAATTCAATTCTAAATTTAAATACAATCTTTATTACCCCTTAACTAGGCGTATCAAAAAAATCATCCAATTAGGCGCATGGGGTATTGAGTGACCCCAAAAAAAATTGGTAAGGGAGTGTCAAAAATAAATAAAACTTAATGTATTTCATAGTGATTAATAAAATTATTTAATATAATCAACTTTGAGGAACAAAAACATAAGTGGAACTTATTAAAAAAAATGTAACCGCTCTTTAAACACATATTGTTTTGCATGGCTAAGATCAACTTAAAAAATACAATTAATTAGTCTTATCAGCGAATCCTTCTGTTTTGCATCCTACGCAGTACTTAAGCTCTCGAGTATTGCTGGCAAATAAATTTACGACACTTCAAGTATTTTGTTAGCACTTTTATGATGAACCGCGCCCATGCTTAGCTATCGGTTGCTGGACCGTTTCATCCACATCATGAACTTCACGGAGACGTTCTCTCTTTCCATCTTTGTTTTTGTTGGTACAGCACATAGTAATATGGTAGGTTTTTGGTGATTTTCCACAAGTTCTGCTGCTAATTTCTTCAAAAAAAAACCGTCTTGTATGTATCATACTCTTATCAGTATTCGCTTTGTGTATGCCAGATATGAAATGCGTTGATGACTATATGTTTATAAGATGAACGAAAAGAAAAGCCAGTGGCCATCTTTTTGTTCTTCTGCCAACATTATAATTATTGCAATGTTCGTCATTATAATCTACACCACCTTTGGTATTATTGTAATATGTCATTATTTTTGGTTTCTGAGCTCTAGCTGTTTCGTCGATGGCGCTATCGCTGTGCATGGTGGAAAGTAAAACTACAGGTTTGTTTGGCTTAGGGATATATGAGACTATAGTCATTTCACTATGAAATACGAAACTGAGTTATGTTGAAAACTGAATGTCAGTTCACTTCAGACACTTCCTCCAGCCGTTGCAATATCTCTCTTTCGTTTGACATTTTGAATAAGTAAAAAACTGAAAAATAAGATAAAAGGATTAATATAAGAAATGAATAGAAAATAATCACTCAGTGTAAAAATACACACATAGAAAGAAAAATAGTAAACAATATACTAATATAAACTAAAAAAAAATCCCTAAAGTAAAATCTTACCTCCGCCAAAAAATGTAACGTAACTGGTCGCATGGGGTCAGCACTCTAAACAGCAGGGATATGTACACACGTGTTGATGTTCTGGACGCGACTAATTTGAGCAGGAGGAGGAATGAGGAAGCTAGTAAGAGCATGAGCGCGCTCTAAACCCTAAAACATTATTTTTTTCAATTTCAAGTTGCCCTGACCGCATGCGCCTAATTAAGGGTAAGTTAGCTCCGTGGTTTCTGTGTTCCAAAGTAAAAAGATCGTTCCGTTTTAAATTATACGACAGGTTTGAAATTGCATACAAACATCGGGTCGCTAAACACGACAGAAATAAAATTAGATACAAACATTGCTAGCCTCTGCTCACGTGTTTATTTTACCATTAGTGTAAGTTCCAGAAAGTTTATAAAAACAGTACTCATATTTCCAAACACGTTTGAGAAAAAATATTCAAAAAGTCTGTTTGTTTGTCTGTATAGCTTCAAAAGTCTTAAGCCTCCATCATTTAAAAAATAAAACTAAAGTTTGCCACATAAAATTTATTGAATATCACGCAAAAGCTCACATTCAGATGAAATTTTGCATAGAATTATATATTTATTATTTTATCATAGTCATAATAAATCATTTTACATTATAACATTTTTATTTCCACTTACATACAACAAAGTACTACAAGGGTTGAAAGTTTGTTTGTTAACACTTAAAACCCTAATATCTATTTTTCTGTGAATCAATTAATATTTAGTGTAACAAATATTTCCCTATCATCATTAGTTGATTATTAAAATATTTAATGTTTGTTTGTACGAATAGAAATACTTTTATAGTTCCCGGTTATTTTTCGTTAGATTTATATGCATTTCAACTATAATAGGTACTAATTGAATAGCGGTCACAAGACAAAAATTGTTTTCAATTAAACTGTCAAAATATACAGTTGCCGACAACTTATAAAACCGACCAAACGTAGCTGCTCTTTGCAACGCTGCAATTAAACTGTATATGCAATGGAACTGACAGCCATTACCAAAAAATCAAAACTGAGCCTATATTGGATAGCTGTGTTCAACCAATCGAAACAATTTTAACGGAAGCGTTTGAATGATGAACATGGATTGGCTAAACGATATCTTTCGCTTTAGATTTAATTTCGATCGAACCGGTACTTTTAACTCGAAATGCATATGAATCGTGAAATATTGTATAATTCCTAGTAATATTACAAATATAAAAATAACATTGTCTGTCTGTCTTTTTTGATTTTGATGAAATTTGGAGTAGAGATATATTGAGACCAGAGAAAGGACAACATAAATTTTACCACGATAAAATATTATTTCACATAGGAAAATTTAATAAAAACAGCTATGCTGATTCTGGTGTAATTTGGTATAGCGATATTTTATTTTAATTAATAAGCTTACTAATATTTTAGAAACCTTTCATTTAATTTATATGCAAATAAAAATACAACGAAGACTAACCTTTCTATCAATCTAGTATTAAATGTATCGGAATAAGTCGGAGTCGGATTAAATTCAAAATTTTGGTGTTTTCTCAATTTATTTATAAAAATGACATCAATATTTGATTGATGTCATTAAATTTATTTGGTAAAGTTCAGTTAATATCTATTGAAAGTGAAATTGAAATCGTAGATTTTTCATTACTGTATCTTACCTCCATGTAACACTATGCATAGACTATCGTTTTGTTAAGGAACTTTTTACATCGTGTAAATTAATGCTATTTAAATAAATTATGGTGGCTAAATAAAATAAAAGTATTTTATAAACAACAATGTACTCCAAATAATTTCAGGTACATCAAAGTATGTTATCGAAATAAGTTATAATGTTACGGCGCCATCAAATTATAGTGCAGGCGCACAGTATTTGTTGCCGCTGCGCTGAGTGACGCTAATGAGACGAACAACGGACAATTTTGTTTATACGATGCAGTGCGCACGAACGCGACATGGACAACATTGTATTGGAAAAATATACATTGTTCGTGAGCAAAAACTTTTAAAATTTAATACCACAATTGATTTTGACATACACTACACGTATAAATAGAAGTTATATTAAAAAAATATATAGAATGAAGTAGAAGTGATTTAAAATTTACATCCACATTTTTTCCTGTGATGTGTAATTGTACGAATCAGCGAATATAGTCGAGATAATAAAAGTTTTCATTAAACCAGATCATTTCCCGGAAGGTTATTTTTATTTTTATTTATAAGTAAAATTTCAAGAAGCATACTTCTTGAAATTTTACTTATAAGTTTTCGTGATTACTATACAAATTTGTATATATTTTAGTATATACAACATCTAAAGGTTTGTACCAATATGTATGTTGTCATACATACGGTAAGTTTATCTATATTTTTAGACCTAAACTGTATTATAATTTAGTATATTAGACGGAAGTGTAAACAGCAAAGCAGCAGACTTGATCATCTATTGCCTTAAAAAAGCTATAGGCCGCTCGTAATAGTTGAAGTGCAATTGTTAAACTGAAGTTTTTGCTGACCGTACATCTATAGTAGCTACAGAAAATAGGGAATATAGACTGAGGAAATGTTAAATATTAATGATAGAGTACAAGAAAATAATATTTTAAAAAACGATAAGTCTAAAATCAGCGATTACAGTTAAAATTTTAAAATTACTCATAACGAAATGAGACTGCTTCTGAATATAAACTTTACTTAATTTTACAAGTTCGATATGAGAGAAATTAAAATTAATGGGCTTTTTCGATCTCCCATTTTCAGGTCGGGTACACTAGTGATCCAGAATAAAAATATATCGGTGGTTTATGGGCAGCGCACCTGCCGCCCGGCGAAAATTGCAGCCTTTCATCTTTATCGCTTACATAACTTATTTTTGTTGAAATGTTACTTTGTAGCTTCCATAATAAAAGAGCATTACGTTGAGTTTACTAGAGAATGGCCCGCTACTTATATAACTCGTAGAGTACGTATTAAAAATGTCGCTACTTGGAATTTAATTGAAATAAAAACATAATACTTGATTGAAATCATATATTCCACCAATTACAAAATATTCATTTGATCTTTGCCTAAGTAGCATTTTTTATAGATGTTGCGGTAATAGCGTTATTAAAATGTACATAAGTGAAGCTTTTCAATGCACTCTGTTTTAAAAAAATAACAGAAAGAATTGAAATTTAAATAAAACTCCATAAGGAACATATTGGTATATTATTATTGAAGTGACAAATAATACATATTACTCGTACATTGAACATATTAACTCACAACACAATAAAGATGAAATTTCAACAATATTTTACTTCCCTCCCAACCAGTCTATTTACAACCAAACGTGATGAAAAACTATATAAATTATAACTGAATATGTTATAAATCATCTAAAATCAACATCAATACCCTAAAGCCTAGGACTAGGTCCTAAACCCTAGACCCTAGAACCTAGTCAACTTTTTTTTTATAGGATAAGGCAGAAAATGTGCAAACGGTTCACCTGATGTAAGCGATAACCGTTGCCCATGGACACCCGCAACACCAGAGGATTCACAGATGCGTTGCCGGCCTTTTAAATGAGAATACGCTCTTTTTTGAAGGTTTCGATATCGCATCGTTTCGGAAATACTGCAGGCGACAATTCATTCCACAGTTTAGTTGTGCGTGGCAGAAAATTCCTGGAAAAACGCACTGTGGTGGACTGCCAGCGGCTAGGCGATGAGGATGAATGTTGTGTCGCGTCGAACGGTGACGGAAACTAGCAGCAGGAATTAATTCGAACAATTCCTCGGAGCACTCCCCGCAATATAAGCGATAGGGGTTACATAGCGAAGCTACATCTCTACGCAGCGCCAAGGAGTCCAGCCGATATGAAATATCCGGGCAGTTGACGATTCGGATCGCTTTCAGTTGGATGCGGTCCAGAGGGTGAAGTTGGTACTAGGGGGCTCCTGCCCAAAGATGGGAACAGTATTCCATATGAGGCCGAACTTGCGCCTTATAGAGTTGCATTCGGTGGGCCGATGTGAAATACCGCCTCGATCTATTGTTCACACCAAGCTTCTTTGAGGCTATTTTAGCCTTACCCTCTAGGTGTCCGCGGAACTGTACTACGCTCGATATGTCGACACCGAGAATTCCAATACTGGCTCAGGCAGTTAAGGGAGAGCTTTCAAATCGAGGTGATGCGATAAATGGTAGCTTTTTTGCAGTGAACGCGCAAACTTATAGTACTATAACTACTAGTATTCTGGTCGACTGGTCACTAGAGGTCACAGGTAATCCTGGTAAGAAATGAACATATGAAAGTCTTAAAACAGAAAACACATTGATATATTCGATTACAGAGAAATTAATATCGTTAAATTAACTAAAACACGTGGACTCTTATAAGTTAAATTACTACATTCGTAATTATATATGTTTGACCGTGCTAATCTATTTAATTACGGCAATGACGCTCGTCAACTTACGTTAAATTAAAAAGAAATTTATCTTTGAAATAAAAATTTTTAATTGTATCCTATTTTTTCATCGACAAAGACGTTATCTCTACATATAATATAACAAGACATGGTTATTTCTCTTTGTCTATTTATATCTCAACAAAGTCCTCAAAAATTCCGACAACCCGTCTTCCAAAAATTGTGCATCAAATCCCTTTGATTGCCAATATACGACAAGTGCAGTGCAGGTCTGTCCTTTATTTCATATTTATCAACGTCCGCGATATAAAAGTCGCGATCTTGTATGTAGCACACAATAAATGCCCGCCGCGAAATCCAGTTACGACGAGCGAGCCTCGACAATTGATAGAGAAACTGTGTGCAACGATGAAATTTAAAAAGTCATTTATTTCGAAATGCTTTTTCTCGGAGCGCCCGCGGCGAAGCGATATCAATTTTATTTTCCGTTGCGGCTTCCATCCAGCTAGTTACGTAGTGTAGTTAGAGCCAGTTTAATCATTTGTAGTGATCGTCACTATTTATAGAGATCAAAAGCATGTATTCATTTTATTTACTGTATGGAATTAAATGACTTGATGATTGTTATTGATATATACGAGTATCTGTCAACTATAGATAGAATGAAAAATGATGGGTGAAATAATTTTGAGAGTTCTTACACACATAAAATGTACCACACATAGCCTGGTTCTTCATTCGACTTAGAAATGCAATCATTGACATTTTTTTTTTCAAAAACCAATAATAAAAGAATAAATCTGAAAAGATGTCTTTCATCTTTCATTACGAAATATATTATTTCTTTAACTCTTCCGCACTAACATATTTACCAATTAGGATTAGTTCTCATGTTTTTTTTTATATATGTGCCAGAATGGATAAAGTTTACGATTCCGTTTATTTATTTTTTTCATTTTCTTGTTCAGTTGTGCAATTGAACCGACGTAACAATTTCATCCGACTTGATTGATTACTTGATGACTTGATTCGAAATGCATATAAATAGAAATTCAACAGACATACTTTATGTTAAAAGACAGACGTATTAATATATTAGAATTAATACATACCTCCCTATCTTCCTCGAGTTTCATATGCACGCCCACTGGTGACGGGTACTCTCGACCTGGTCTTCTTTCAATATATCATTTATTTGGTCCAAGTATTTTCATCTAAGGCGTCCCCTACTAACTGGCTTATTCATATATGTATACCTTTTAAATTTATTTCATCAGTCCATTTCCTCCATTCTTTCTACCATCTAAGCATTCCCATCTCGATTTTTTTCACTACAACTTCTTTCGCATCGCACTTTTTCCTTACGACACTATTCCGTAATTTATCCTTCATGGTCACTCCAGACATTCCCTAGAAGGTTATATTTCCACTTCATTAATTCAAATTCAATATAAAAAGGTTTTATTTCCACTTCATTAATCTTACTTTTATTCTCTTATTCCCAGCACTCACTCTCATACATAAGCTTAAGAATCAACTTGCCTCCTTGCACAGCCAGACGCGCCTTTTTTAACAACAGTGAAGCCATTTATAGCCCCATTCAATTTGTTTCTTACCATTACTCTTCTTTCAATATTAGATTCGTACTTACCATCTCTTATACTCGTAAACATACAGCTAAGATAGACAAACTATTTCACTTGCTCTAAATATTCGTTTCCGAGCATAACCTTACATTTTGATATTTGTTCATCTCTTTCAAATATCATCACTTTTATTTTGTACACATTAAATAGTAACTTTAAGAAAATTGATCCAGAATGCTCCAATGCTGCCCGGCAGCATTCTGGATCAATTTTCTTGCTAGCATGGCAAATAATCAAATGTACCAAGTAGGTACATTTGATTATAGAAAGGCCATTATAAAGTTATAACGGCTTTTCTATACTGTGTTGATAAGCGCTTCTGTGTGTGCGCAATCGTTTGATTTGTGTATGCTCAATTGACGACATACATATAATATTTTCCGTATACACGTGCATACGATTTGTAATACAATTTCATACAGACGCATTTCCATACGTGGCCCTAAAACTGTGTCGATATTGATCTCTAAATACTATCGGATCATGAGAGGAGTCAAGGAGTCGACAAGGTCAACTTGTTTACCGACCTCCTCAGATACATTTAATTCTGAATTTTAAAGGTATGGTAATGCGGCTCAGCTGTACAGGAAAGTGGATGCAGTAACAGAATTAAAATACATTTGAAGACATCGTGTCAGCTGCGTTGTCAAGAATAAGCTATGAGATCTTCTCCAAGATATTCGCTCTATTTACATGTTATGAGCGTTTTGGCGTACACGCTGGGATTTTATTAAAAATTTTAAGGTACTGCGGTACGTGATCAAATCAGTTCATGTGTCATATTTTTCACGATTTAGTCCTTTGGTCGCAATAATGCAAATTTGAAATGTATGGCAAAATTGCTTAAATATATAATCTAAAACATTTCGTTTTATAAAGAAATTCATCGGATTATTTTTTGTGCGAATAGTACCCACACAAACGTCTATAATATATAGCATATCCAAACCAGTTAAAATATTTAACCAAAGGTATTTTTTTTAAATCAGGGTTAACACTCAACAACAACATCCAAGGTAGAGTGAGTGTAGCCACATAGGAAAAGAGATAGTAAGTAGCAACAAGTAGACTACATACTGATTTATTACCCAATAGTTACAAATAGTTAATTTATTTAAACGATCTCGTATAAGCGTAGACGAGCGTTAAGGTAATATAATAGCTTACTACCTTCATATAAGGTTCATCATAGACCTGACATCGATACCTTTTACAGAAATTGTAAATATATATGAATGTTTAAAGTTGAGTGTATTGTATATTTGTGGTTTCTAGTATACAATTTATAACGAATTTTGATATGTATACTTTTATGATGGCTTGCTTTTGAATCGATAACTTAGCAAATGGCGACAAGATTATACATTATATAGAATAAGTGTAATAATAATTAATATATCACTTAATAGGAAGTACCTTGGTTAGTACTATTTATTTAGTATTTAATGGTAACTAATTTAAAAAGCCAAAATAATATATCTCCAAATTTATTAGCTAATTTTAAAATAGATAAAACTATATATTACATTACAATTAATATTTTAACTAGCTATAGTGGAAATACTTTTCACATTTGATCGTAAACAACCTAAGCAATTATATACAGACGCCGGTAAGCAGTGAGCACATGGAGATTAATTTACATATCGTTTCCGTGCAAAACTGAATCATCTTAGGTCTGAAAAGGGCCGACTATGACATATTACTAGGAATTTACGTAATACTAACACCGTTCGAGCCGACCTGTTATGCGATATGAAGAGTAAAACGTTTATAATACGAGCGAGAATGAAGTATGGGCGGTGGAGTTAGAAAGAGAAAAGATAAGAAAATAATGCGCCGTCATATATCATCACAATCGCCAGAATCCTGGTCAGACCCTCTTCAGTGCGAATTTGCTGGAAATATTTAACTAAGCACGAATTGTTGCCATAGCAACCATCCGCTGTGCCGTATATGAGCATTGTAAATTAAATTTCTTTAAAACGTGGAAGGGTTTATCTGTTTAGTTGAAAATTGCTTACATATACCTAACTCATAATATGCTCTATAAGCGCAAGTCAGAAGTGCTAATTTTGTCCGACTGTAAGGGAAGGATTTTTCGAGCATATTTTTAAATTTTTTTACTAAGTATTTCGTACGTTTCATTGGCTGCTTGGCGGAATGAATTAAACATATAAAGCATGTTAAAAAGTCTTAAGACTCTCTTGAAAAAATCAAAACAGCGGATTTAGATTTTTTAGTTTAATTAAAATAACAAAAAAAAAACAACAGGGGTTCATAAGAATATCATATATGTAGTATATATAGTATTAATTTTTTTAAGGTATATTAAATCAATATGGTTTTAGACATTTTCAGGTGCTTATATGAGGTTCTGAAAGAAGTGAGTAAATAGGTCGGAAGCGCCTTTATGATATCCCTCCTGTTGCAGGCATCCATAAGCTACGAGTGTTAACTGTTGTTCAAGAAATAAAAAAACACAAATAATTTGAAATAAAATAAATAATGTCCGTTAATTACGTACTTCCAAACTTAATTTATGTACCTATTTCAGATTCTCAGCTTTTAAGTTTAATTCTTACAATTCCGAAGATCCTCGGTTTGTAGCTTAAATCTATTGATATACTAAATACCAAACAATTTATTTTTAAATTGTAAAGTTTCATATAAATCCCTTATCTATATTCAATAAATAAAATGTATCCTTCTCACACTACCTAAACTTTATTATACATTTTACTATTATAATATGAAGTGTTTTACTATGAAATCATAAAGATGAAAATAATTACAAAATTATATTTAATTTATTAAACATGGGTTTGATTTGGTTTCAAGCTGCAACTTATACAAGTGCACCAGGACATAAAATAAACATGTTGCATTCTAATATTTAACCCATTTCATTTGTAAGTTGTTCAACAACATTGTTCAAATTATTAGATGTTAGTTCGCATGCAGAGTAGTAATGCGCCACTTCAAACATAGTATTTGCTCTACGAAAACCGCCGTTATTATTACGAGATAAAAGCGGTCCATAGGTTAAACAGTAGCTTGACGTGGCACCTACTGTATCTCGTTACGCATACTTAGGATTAGTTATAACACAGGGCCGGTCATTCGGACGATGTACATTAAGGATTTTTAAATCTTACGACGCGTGATTTTTAAGTACCATTTATTTTTTTATTTTTTACAGAAAAAGTTGATCTTAGTAGTTTTCTCCTGGTCTTTGTAATGGAACAACGAAAGGGTACTGTTTCACATAGTCTCATTACAGTTGTGAAAAATTCCCTCCTCTTGAGGCTTCCTGCGTATATATTAAAAGACATAACACTAACAAATTTACATTTGCAACGACTTTTTATTACTTTATTACGCTTGTTATATATAGAGAAAAAGAACTGTCTATGCCATGAAAAGAATTTGTAAAATATTATGATGTCAGTATTATTTAAAAAAATTAAGATTTTCAATCTTACCATATTACAAATCCTCTTTTTTACTGCCACATAATAATTACGTTTATATATGTTAAATATTTTCTAACTTCATTAAAGTTCTCTCTTGTTGTCTCATTATTATTAAAATATTAGGTTAACTAAAATACAGCGTTCTCAAAGACTCCGTTTTCGGCACTAACAACAAATTACAATGAAAAATTTTATTCAAATTTATTTCAGCTCCAATTTAGTTCTTAGAAACTTATCTTGAAATTTTCCTTAGGAAAAACTTGTTCAACATCGTCAGATGAATCACGCTTAACAGTCGCATTTGATAAACTAGAGCGACAATGGGATTACTTTCCTTTAAAATAAGCGTCATGTTTGTGAATGATATTATCAAAAATACATTGAAAAATTTTCAAACTTAGCGATTAAATTACATTCTTAAAAATCGTATCGAAATCGTGTCGGCAGCTCTAAGTCAGTACCCACGGACAACCCAATTCTCGTTAACGTCAAACTGCTTGTCAATTACTTGCCAGGACGCGGCCTGTTTAGTAACGGAAATGAGGCAGCGTTTCACGTGTTGCATTTTCTAGCGGTCTACAAAATTTTGCAGCGATTTCCACGCGAGTGGGAGCGGCCAGCTCTAAAAATTCTTTTTCTGGTCAAAACTGTGCACATGTACAAGGTACGTGTATGTACTATAAATGGTGTTTGGAACTCTGCATCCTAAAACCTATATAGATTTAATATTGTATCTAGATTATAATATAGAAAAGTTACTAGAACAAACAAAGTACGACATAGTTCTACTATTTTCTTAAGTCACATTAGAAAATAAAATTGATAACAATTATAGTATAAAATAAAAACATTTTACCTCATTGAAGTGGTATTAGATGAACTACGAAAGGAGATTTACATATATAAGATCAGTAATTCTAATCAGTAATAAGCTACTCACTTAGGCTCCTCCAAGTCTAGTAAAAACCATATAATTGTGTGTTGATCTCGAGTTTTTATTCACAGTGAAAGCAGATTTTTTTCTGGTTAGTTAGCAATGAAGCATGCTCGAACCCTGTCAGTTTCTTCAGATAAGTCTTGTATGAAGTTATCGATAAATTTATGTTTAGACAAATCACAATCAAGCTCTCTCTCTGTTTTCTCTTGATAAAGATAAATTACAATTTATATTAATAAATACCTATCGAATTTAATATTATTGTATTATGATTATGATCTCCTAAACATGTACACAACTCATATTGAATCTAGATCCCTTGACACTATAGCTTTTTTAAATATGGTGAACATTACGCCAGTTTTAGGTTGTTTTAATTAAATAAATCAATATTACCAATACGAAATTATTGAAATTACAATTCAAAAGATATATTCATAATATTCTTATTGATAGGCTAACGTGGGTACAGGTAATAAAGCAAATGTCGGGAAGAGACATCACGCTTTCGGATTCTGACTAAAGCAGCGGAGTGATTGTACCAACAGGCAGCAGTGTAGGGCGTTAGAGAAATTTTACCAAGATACACTTTTGAACACTAGAACATCTGGAATATAATCGACTTAAATTTATTGATTTAATTAGGCATTTACGATCGAGTCTTAGTACTTTTAAATTTGTTGATTCTTGTACTACAAAACGTCAGTGTTATTGCAAAACAACTAAAAAAAGATTCGGAATCCATCAAGAATAGTTATTATTCTACCCGAAGAAGTATGGGTGGTGGTATAGTAACACGATTAATAATCCGAGCAATCTCATCATATTAAAAGGTGATTCAATGACTGGCGAGAAATTATTGGAAAATAATAGAGAACTAAGGAGGGCACTAAATAAAATTGCATGAGTCGATGACGACGCTCTTTTCGGCAGGCGTAAATAAATAACACAATTAGTAACATGATTGATAGTGCTACTAGTAAAACAAAGAAAAGTTTTGCTGAATAGATTACAATCAGTACTTAATTCAGGTTAAAAAAATTATATAGTATATTTTGTGCTTAAGTTAGTTTACCTTATTTATTTCTCCTTTTTGTATTATTGATGTTCCTATTTCTGCAAATTAAAAAACAAAATTTTCACTATCGGTCCACGGCATGTTTCGTGATTATAACATTTATATACACTTTTTAATTGTAAAGAATATCAAATTATCTGTCTTTATTATGTAACATTTTATAGTAATGTAAAACAAACGTTTTCAAGTGATATATAGAATTATAAAAGACACCTCGCAACCAGCGTCTTATTAGTTTTTACTTAAATTTTTCTTACCGCGACTTTGCTGAAAAAAATATATTTAGATTTTTTTTTCAGTTTTTTTTTAAATTCAATAACTTTATTAAGCTTGAGTATATAAAAAAAATAAAATAACACAAAAAGCTATTGTAGAGACAGGGTACGGAGAAAAAACGCTATGATTTCATTACACTAACTGATGTTAACATTATAATTTCGTGGCGCTTTAATTAACTAATAAAAGAAAAAAGCGCCATATTCTCAAACATCAATAATTTATAAATAGCAATATACTAATATTAATATTTACCAATAGACACAAAAGCAACAAACAAATACTTTATAAGTAATAACTCTGCGACAGCCAATGATGTATCGCGCCACATTGCTAGTTTTGACCAAATAATAGGTGTTTGCGTTTCAAATAAATTAAGCCACAATGATCTCTTGACTGAAATTGCAATTCAATTATTGTAATAAACAAATGCGTATCGCAATTTTTGAACGCACTGCGGCGGCGCGTCGTGAGACTCCCATTCATTGCGGTCAATTTGGCGTAATGTAATCAATTGCCGATCCAATAAAATAAATCAGATGCGACAGGTTTAATTGATACCATTCAATATTAACTACATGCCCCAAAACCACTCGTTTCGTACTGCTGGCTATGCTCAGATATCCAATATTTTCTAGAGAAGTAGACCTGCCAGTTGGGGTGACTCAGTATGAATCTTGGCGTGTGTTGCGATTGTGTTTTGATTCCACACCTTTAACAAGGCGATGTGAGTTGATGGCCACTATTATTAAATTCTGTAATTTAATTCTGTTATAATAGGAACACTATCCATTTGTAAAAATAAATATAAATATAATGACTTTTCTTATAAATTAGAATCCTAATGCGGGCTTTGCAAATAAGTTTATAAACGTAATTATCTTTGTGATGCAACTATAAACTAAAGTTTCAGATTTTTTGGTTGTGCTACATGACATTGCTTCATGCCAAATTTCATGTCCTAGATCAACGAGAAGTACCCTAAAAGTTTCCGCTGCGAGTGTCATATGGCATAAATAGGGCACAAAAGACTGAATCTTTAATTGTATCGAGGAAGTTCAGTATTTAATATTAATTTTAACTAAACACCTTTCCACGTTCCGGAGAACAATGCTCTTAACAGACGGGTAACAAAGTGATATTATAAAGGTTCGCTTTTTGGTACGAAGTGCGGTGCCATGAACAACCATTCGTCGACAGATACGTAGATATCATTCAAAAATTACCAATATTACTATTTATATTATGACTAAATTTATCAACTATGTGTACGCACAGTTAATATGGACTCATATAAATTAGTAATTGCTTGAATTGATAGAGTTTCATGCGTTTGAATCTCATTGTGTAACACTGGTCTAAGAAGATTTATCTTGCTATTTGAAAATTTATCAACTCAGTAATTAAGAGAAATGTCTAATACTAAAGTCTTATAGTATTTTACTTACACATGCATTATTTGTATGTACGCATACATAAATATGTATGTCAATTTGATGATTAATTTCAATTCTGTGAATAGCCCAAGACGTAAAATTCTGTTTTGAATTGTAAAATAGTTTTGGTGGTCGTTTCTTTGCAACGCAGTGCTTAGAAATTACCCCATCACAAGATGTTTTAAAAGTCTATTCCAGATTGTAAAAAGTCAGTTTGTGCGGTTAGTACGGCCGTAGTTTGGCGAATTTGTAGAAATGTAATAAAAATTTGCTCATTTTCGGTGTAATGATATAATCATCTTGTCCTTATCTCATTCTTAGATGAGGTGCACATAAAGTATATTCCTAGCCCATTCCTCTCTATCCTACATATTTTCTACACTTTCTTGGCATGCATATTCTTCTTCAAGCAATGACTATACTGCGCTGCTACACTGTCTGTCACTGGTTATCTTAACTCAATCACGGGTTTGATGATCGATTAGGTATCACTATATAATGTAAAATAAAGTCGCTATCTGCCATCGGTCTGTCTTTATGTATGCTTAGATCTTTAAAACTACGCAATGGATTTTGATACGGTTTTTTTTTTAATAGATAGAGTGATTTTTAAGGAATTTTATGTATAATATTTTATGTATATAATATAACATCCATTAAATAGTGGAGAAATACTGTTATTTTTGAGGTTTCTAATGTGATATCGTAAATAATTGCATTTTATCCGTATACATTGCAAACGATTATATACAACGTTCACAGTTCACAGTCTGTAGTGGATTTAATTGCACCCGTGCGAAGTCGGGGCGGGTCATTAGTTATATATAATATCAAAATTCTAAGTGAAAACAAATGCCATCAGTCTATGATAGATATAATAGGGTAGACTACTATAACTGATTATGGCCGTTTTTATACTATGATTATCTGATTTGAGCAATTTATATCTCATGAAAGTATGTCAATATAGAAATTTCAGTTTAATTATTAATTTATATTGTTTTTAGATTTCTAAAAAATGAGCAATTATTATTTATGTAATTGTAATGAAACGAACACATTTCTAACATTCTCACATTAAATGTAACATTTTTTATATAGAAAGTATAGCTATAAACGTACAAATAACAATGTTATTGTAAAATTTGTTTAGACGCTCATACAAATTTGACGAGTTTACTGAGTTATGACGTCACGATTGCAGTGTTTTTAGTATGGAGCGTTTTCGAGCGACCCTCGACAGCGCCGCAAACATGTCGATGTATCTTCAAAAGTAATAGGTGCAGGTGTACTGTTGGTTCTACAATATTTCTCACTTAAAAGAGTGCTCTTATTATATATTGAATTTAAAAAATTGTCGTCTACCCAATAGTAACCATTTACAGGTATAAGGATCAACCGCATTGGTCCAGTGCTGATTGGATGCTGAATGATACATCTTTGAATTTCTTCACAAGTGTATGCAGATCACCTCACGATGTTTTTGTCCCTATAGGAGCGTCGTTTAAAAGTAAATACGAAATTCGAAAAATGAAAAACGCATAGTACATGACAGACCAACCCCGAGACCCCGAATCATCCGAGACCTGCGCTGAAACCACAGCACTACCGACGCACCTCTATAATATAATAAAGGACATATATTCCTACATTAAATAATCTACATGCCGTCGAGTTAAATAGACAGTAGCCAAAGTCGTTTGTGTCATCGGTACTATCTAATAAATAATTCACAATTTGATGTTTCGACCCATTAATTGATATTGCGTCACTATGAGTGAGTGAAATGTCACTTGAACAAAACAAAACAGTTATTTTTCAATCTATATCGAAACTTTGAAATTGTCGTCATTTTATATTGTATCAAATACTCTAACCGAAATTCGGAAATAAATATTGTCTCTTTCCATCGTCCTCAAACTAATCAAAATATAAAACTAATTAGAATATTATAAACCTAATTAGTTTTATTCCCTTTTAATGCCGTTATTTATGCTCACAGGAAACATCCGAATAAAATTAGTACCCTTCATACACCAGAAGGTACTTGAATCCATAACCTTTGTAACGGGATTTCTGCTTATATTAAAAAAAAGAAATAACTATATTTAAAGAATATTGTGATACAAGTTCTTTAAGTTACATCCCGCAATCATATTCTTAATTACAATTCAATCTATTATTAAGATTTGAAGTGCTCATGTACAAATGTTTTGTGAAGTACAACGCCATCGCTAACTCTACTAAGTGTCGCCATCGCTAACTCTTCGGGTAAGAATCCTGCTAGAGGGTACATTTATGGTTAGATAGATAGATAAAGCGTTTATTATTTTCTGCAAAATACACACAAATATCTACTAAAACAATGGTAATAAGAAAAAAATTGAGAAAAAACAATCATACAATCAAACACCATAAATATATGTATGCTGCAGAAAGTAAAGGGTTAAGGCTCAGCTAAATATTTGCCTAATTTAGACAAATCACTGATTTTCATTGGTTGGTTGATTGGTTGATGATGCTGTAGTTATAACTATTAATATAAAGTTCAACAAAAAATATATTTATATATGTATGATTAATATAACCATTATTTTGATTTCCATTTTAGACTGGTGTAAATCTCAAAAACATGAATTAATATAACATTAGCTGCACAGTAAATATAAAGAACTGCGTTATTTCATCAACTTAAAATTTATTATTTTATTTATTTATTTAAACTTTATGTACAATGGTGTACAATGGCGGACTTCATTTCTTAGGCGTTTTCTACCAGGTAAACTTTAGGTGATGCAGAGATATAAAAAGGTAGATAGAGGTGAGATATAAAGAGATGGCGTATTGATGTCTTTTGGACTTTCACAAATGCTTGTAATTAGACTAAATAAATAATTTTGAATTTGAATTTGAATAGAAGGTACAAAAGACATTAAAAACAAATGTTAATACATACACAAAAGGTACTTATATATAAAATTTATGAAAAAAAACCAGCCAATGGGTAAACTAGATCGTATTTCTGTGAACTATACCAGAAATTGGGTATGCAATGAATATCTGAATTTATATTTAAGTATTTTCATTCAAAACCCAGGAGTTCAAACCAATTTGCCAATTAGCAATACAAACGACCCAGGGGCGGTGGTAAACAGCATTTTAAATAAAATAGCATTGAAATAAATACTCTATTCAGTGCTCGCAAACGACCCTGCTTCGACAACAATAAAATACCGAACTAGCTTTTGAGCTCCGATGATTGATCGGCTCTCGGTGCTGCATCAGTTTATTTACATACCGACTCAATTAACGATTACACCGACGCTCATTATCCATTCAAATCGCAGTCTACAACTGCCGCGTTAGCCGATTTTCGGGCGAAAACTCGATGGAAACTTCATAACAGTGTTGACTTTACGCTCGGAAACGGATCCCGTAATGGCCTTTGTAGTTCAAAAAGCGACTGATCCGCTTTGTGTACCCGTTCGCTTTCGCTCGTTGACAACATAATTATCGACTTCTACAAAAGAGTGGTCAGCGCACGCTCGACAAGGGACTGCATCTGGTCTCTTGTGGTGGAATTTCTTTTTATCGATTTGACGAACGACAAACGAACGAAATGGTTTGTGGCGATGGATTTATAATATGTATTTCTGTCGGCAATGCAATTCATTTTGTTGTGTCTTCCCATGACTAGCTGAAAAATACTAGCATATTATGCCATGAAATTTTAGATTTTAAAATATAACAGGAGTTTCTGTAAAAAAAATCTACACATTTACTACACAGATTTACTATCTGTTTTTAGATTGTGAAAATGAGGATAACTGTATAAATAGAAAAATTATCATTTAGGTAGCATTTATAGTTTTATTTATTTTAAACCATAACGGTTTTTGATTTTTAAACGAATATAGTTTTCATCAAGTATTGTTCATAATCAATAACATTACTTTAAACTGGTTTCTAATTTGCGCAATGGAAAGTTAGGCTTAGAGTAGATTTCATCTAAGGTTTAGAATTTCATCCTTTCGCAATGGCAAAACAAAATCAAAAATATTGTAGCTATGAGAAATCGATCAATATTTAAGAAGTTATGAAAATAAATAAGACCGCTCTGTTAATTGAAAATTGTTCTACGAATATTTCCAATGAACCAAAGTTTTCCACAATTTCAATAGATAAACTATCCCCTGTGTTGGAGACTTTTACCTAGTAGTGGATGTATTATTGCTGATCGCGGTGATACGTTGCGGACGTGTTCTTTAGTAAACTCGCGAAAGATATATTGAGATAGCAGACCACGATTATTAATGACCAAGAGCATTTTCTCCAGTACTATTGAATTTTCTCTTAAGAAAAATAAACATAATACAAACCTAAACATATATGAAAAAAAGTAAAATAACTTATTCCGAAATAATTCATGCAAATGAACTAATGAATGACAAATAAAACTCCAAATGAGCATGTTGATAGAACGCATATCTGTGCACATTTAAAAAGCATTTGCACGGATTAAATCCACTCGGTGCCAAGGTTGCATTCGAAGCAATGCAACAATGTCCAACCATATAAATCAAACTGCATCTACTAGATGGCGCTGCTCGAGGAATCTGGAAATATATATAATTGCAATTGGTAACTGTAGTGCTTAAAAACACATGTCATTTATTTTATATTGGTATACAATTGTGATTAGGTAATTAATATAATAAGCTATTATTAACAAGTAATAAAACACTTTTCTGCTTTTACTCCGCTTGATATTCGATCAAACGACAAAATCACTCATTAAAGTACTTACTACTTAGAGGTAAAAGGTAATAATTGTAGGTATTGTAATGGTTTTTCTTTTTATGATTGTGTGAAGAGTATATTATACGTAATTTTAACAAATAGAGCATTTATACCTTCCTATATTATTACCTACATTGAATCAAATAAAAGGTCCATTACAGTGAAATGATGGAACTTGGTCAAAAAGATTCCATGATATCAACCTCATATATAAAAATAAATAAGTTGTTGCAATCAATACGACTGCCGTAAAACCATGTGTCATATTAAAAATACCAGTTGATGGCAATTACCTGCTCGTTCACAATTTGACGTACAAGATAGAAATTAACAAAATATAGACCATCTCTGAATGAAATCTAAGACCGCTCACATTTTATCAGCTATGTTTTATATATTTTCAAAATGTTATACCATTTTAGATGTTAGGTTAGATCGTAAAACGAGATATTTAATACAGGAGACCTATTTTTGAATATATATAATATTTATGTGCTACATTCATATATGTATATTGTATACATAGACTGAAAAATCAAACAAAACACAGATAACATTTCCACAAGTATGACTTGATTACGAGTGGGTGAGGGCACTCGTAATGAAATCACACCCGTGACTAAGGTAGTCACATCAGTGATATTCAAAAATAATAATTATTGAAAATCGGTGATTATTAGTCACATCGGTGATTTCGAAGTCGCATTCGTAATTCAAAAATAGGTCTCCAGGACCTTATATTAGTCGCCAGGAGAATATCTGTCATCCGTCATAAAATCGTGGTTAGACCTCTCCTCGATAGGGATTAATTGCAGATATGTATATGAAAATATCCCCCAGCGCGGCCGATGGAACCGTCAGAGCAGTATGTTTAGAATCTGTATTTTTTATCCGCCCAACAATAGAAAACATTTGGGAACTGCCCTTATGACATTCATTACATATGTTACACACGTGCGAGATCTGTCATTTTTTACAAAGCCCTGTACAAAAACCGGTCAGTTTTCGGTTAGGAAAAAATATCGTCACTTGGGAAGAGTAGGGTTATACCATTAATTAAATAATGAAATGTGTTAAATCCATACTAATATATTATGAAGTAAAGATTTGTACTTTTGTATGCTTGTTGCAAATAAACTGAAAATACCGAATCGATTTTTATGAAATTATGATATAGTTATATTTTAAAAGGACAAATGATAATTTTTATAAATAAAAACAAACTTAAAATTTGGGATCTAATAATCTATTAAACTAATTAGGGAATTAAAGAGTTCAGAATAATAGTTTTTTTTCGGTAAGAAAACTGGGTGTAAAATCCCTGTGCGGTTATGTACTCATATATATCCGAAAACGAGGAGTTACCCACTAAAAATACTCGCGGTTCCGAGTTGTCACATTCTCGGCACACACAGGGAAATTTTCGCAAGTAATGTGACTCGGCCAGGTCAAACCCGTCTTGAAGGTAAAGGATGACTGCAGAAGACCATTAGGCAGCACTGGGGTCATATTTGTGGACAACTGATGGAACTGCTCGCGTTGAACGCTACTAACTAACTACTACTTACTTACTTAGGTAACTTCTATGTCCAGCAATGGGCGTGTAACGGCTGGAATAATGATAATGATGAATGAATTTTAAATGAATCAAAGGCGCCATCATGATTGTCATTTTTGATATAACGAATTACTTATGTTTAGTATGTTGAATTGATAAGTTATGATTTCTATAAGTAAAATTTTACAATATTAATAATAGCTCTTATCTGAGAAATTGCTGTTTCTTAGGATGTACACCTAACTTTATAATTTTTTTTTAAAAGACTTAAAAAAAAAATTTATACATTTCACTTTAACCCTACAGCATGATTGTTGATTACTTTTCAATCTCAAAATCTGTCTATTTAAATTAAAATGAACAATCTCGAACATAGCTATATTATTTTACTTCGGAAAATTGTACTTTGTTGACTGAAACTTTCTGAAAACATGTTTAGTCCCTTTATATTTATGTTATGTATTGAATATCTATTGACATGTGTTTTAAACACATGTCAAAGTTTCAAAAGTTGCCTATCTAGGTCATTAAATAAACAAAATACTAGTAAAAGCAAAATGTTCAAAAATCTCCATACGTTAATTGTGTGTACGTACGAAGTTATTCAATTTCGTACGTAAAATCTTAATATTGTTGGTACTTGAACATTGTTTTTTCAGATAAATATGATTTCGATACAAAGGTATCATTTATTACGTAATAGCCTTGTTTCGCACTATAAGAAAGTATTCGTTATTATTTTTCAATATCTGTCACCTAGACAGTTAAACGCTTTGTTGATATTGATTATTGTTTTCATAAAAATCAGAACATACATTGCCATTTACTTTATATTGTAAATATTTGTTTATTTATAATTTATATATTATGTCAGACATTATATAAAACTATACAGTCTTATATATAACTACCGCTACATTACCGAACATTAATAATCAGAGTCATTTAGATAGTTATATATTTTGACATAATATACTATATATATATATATATTACACATTTCTTACAATGACTAATAGAACTAAGACATATTTCCTTATGTGCCTTACAACAGACAGACCTTACAAAACTCGAGATGACACATTTTTAGACATCCATTATAGGACCGCCCATACATAACATTATTCGATTTTTGCTACCTATTTAATAATCTGCTGGACACATTGATCTTTTTAAAACCTTACTTAGTAATTATTTAAATCACAATGTTAGTTCGTATGATTGCCAACCCTAAAACTGAGACAAATCAACAATTTGCTAGAAAACACATGTGTCAATCTTCACAAGATTAATTAAAATGAGTCACTGCTACGCCATTATTCTCTCGCAGCCATGCGGCATAAATCAACAAAACTGGCTACTCCCTGAATTAATAGCATTAATTCATATAATCCATTTCAAGAAATATCTATAAAATTAATGCCTTTAGACAGACGATGCGTTGGATTTTGATGGATTAATAATGAAACTTTTGAGTTACTAAAGCATTAAAACTATTTGCTAGAAGATAAAAAATGTTTGATATGGATAGGTTTGTTAAAAAGATTTTTATTGTACCACAAAGAAAAATATATTAAAGAATAAATTTAACACACATGTATGGGATATAATATACAATCATACTATATGTCGGCGGCGGTAGGTCTACTTTAGTTTAAGATACTTAAAGATGAAGAATATATAAAAAAAAATGCAATTGGGACAGATATTCCATGTCGAAGACGTGTTGAATATATCGTTAGCGTTGTTTTTTTTTTCATATTTCTACATAGTACATATTTATATACTATATCTAAATAAATTAGATGTGAATACAGATTGTCATATAAAAATAAACAACAATCACCATCTACTTGAAATGAGTACACTATTTGATAATCAAAGATTATAAAAATATTTGCGTGAAGATCCAGTACAAGTCCAAGTACAGTTCAATTTCTATGGAATAATAATATACGATTTAGATCCCAATGTATAACTGTTTTGTATTTATTACAGACATCCCTCAAATGGAAATTAAATACATTTTTATGATATTTTTAACTGGGTTTGCTACATTTAAAGCTGTTTTCGTTAAAATGAAACACGCTCGTGCCATAAACATTTAATTAAAGAGGTGTTCTCAAACTATGTTCTTCATAATTCAACTAGCAGTTGTTTGCGACACACACGTCCTCAAGAAATAAGTGCCGTATGAATTTATGTATAGACTATTAAGTTTGTAGTTAGATTGAGGGTTCTTTTCTTCTTTATTGTCCTGTCAGTATAATTACAAATTTCTCGTACAATTATAATGCAGCTTAAGTTGAAATTAACTTTTAATTATTTACATTTAAATAATTTCTCATTTATAGAATTGAAATCATTCGAACTGACTCAAAAGTATATTGAAGAAATCAATATTTTCCAATGACAATCGCAGAGTTCAGAAAACTCAGGCTGGCTTTAAAAGATTCAGCGAAATACTTTTTAATCGTCACGCCTGCAGCCGGACAATCAACAAAGTTCCCCGTTCTTCTAATCTTAATTGAAAATTCAATCATTTATTCATCTGATCGAGGTCGTTAGGCTCCTTAATGGCTCGCGTGCCTTTTTACTTCATTTATTCTTCGCATCGAAATGGCTAATTTATCGAGAATTGAAAGTTTCAAGTCGACGTTGAAATATAAAGTATAAATATTGATTTGAATTGCGACTGGTGACTGAAATGGAAATAATAAAGTTCAACGACTGAGACAAGTTAAGGGTAGAGTTTCCGCAATTAATAACTTTGACAATGTACATATATGATACATTTTAAATAATGCAGTTTAGCACTCTTTGATTTTGTTAGTCTGTTTAAGTGTACGATTTATTGAATATTTCAATAAAGAAATTGAAATTTTAAATAAACCAGCAAATACTTTGCTTCATTATCGTAGTTTTAGTAATAAAAAACACATAGCATCGTTTTTGATCTAGATATTCTTGGAAATAGATAAATACGTAATAATTTTCGAGAACAATCAATTTTTGTAATATTTTAGGTATCAGTCAAATAGACAAACATTTAATTTAAATCAAATTATATCACACTAAATTTAATTAACAACATTTCACATGAAAGCCACGAATTCAAGATTATCACTTGTATCTACACGATTAACGTGACATTTATGTCAGAGAAGCATAATAAGAATTTGTTCAAAGAATAAATTAGTGTCTAATTTAAAAATATGAAATACATCTTAAGATACGATCTCTTGCGCCATTTTTCAACCACACCTGTCATCATAGTGTGTGGTCTGGCTATTAAAAAAATTAACAAATTAATAACCCCTACTCTGGGACCAGTGAACATTCTATACTTGTCAAGTGTTTGGTTTTTTTAAAAACTAAAGAAAAGTAACAAAAGTGCTTTTTAGAAAAATATATTTAATAAATTATCGCGCATCAGCACTTTTTTCAATCTTGAATTGGTTTTTCCCAAAAGGTTTTTGCTTAAGAAGTTTATCTGATTCAGAAATTCTCAATAGCAACTCCAAAGAAAGTCTGAAAATAGACGATAGATAATTAGAGAGATAGATAATTTTAATTGGCTCGCTCTAATGAAATGTAAATAAAATAATTTGCAAAATGTGGGTATTTATGTAAATTTGCCTGAAATTTCGTGAAACACAACTTACAACACTTGTTTTTATAACTTAGTAGTATTTTTCTTACAACAGTATTTACCTTACAAGTAATTTAATTTATCGACAATGGATCATTAATTTTGTGTTGATACTATTTTGCAGTAGACTACAAATTTCAATATATTTTCTAATAATCATATTTGTAATCCGACAATTAATACAACATTCACATGCATTCTTCGCCAATTTAGGAACTAGCTATATTATCTGGCTGAGGTAACTCTATCAAGAAAAGTTCTTCAAAACTACATATAAATACAATACGAATCATGACGTTTTGACATCCTCCGTGACTGAATGGTTACTTAGCAAGTTTCAAGATTCCGTTATATTCGTCCGGTAGAAGTCCCGGATTCGAGACATGTTGGGGGCAAATGTTTGAAAATGACAATCTATGTAAAATTTACGGGTTAGGCTAATTGGTCTGAGTATAAGAATATTTTATTTATTATTATTATTTATCAATGATTTTTAATGATACTGTAAATTTTTGTATTATTACGTATATAAGCAGATATAACAAACATAGAAACCTGAAATCAACCCTAAGACTAATTTGACGCGTATCCCTAGAAACTTTATACCGAAACACAATCAAAATTAAGCTATTTTAGTAAATCCAAACTAGGCACAATCTATTAGCTGAAACGCTATAACGCTACTTATATTTCAGGAGGGTTTCGAGCAAAGCACGGCTTACTTAAAAGGGAAATTGTCAATTATTTCATGATTAGATACCGGGCTAGACGTGGGAAATTCAAAGGAAATGAGTGACGGGGCCAGATCATCTATCACTGGCGATCGTGATTCTGGGAACTGTTTGAAACTGAGATTTACGTACTTATTCACAGGTGAAAATAAATTTAACCATATATCAGAATAATACATATTATAATGTATTTATATTAATATGTTAAAAAATACCTAAATAGAGAAAAAGTAGTTTTTAGATATTTTTTATAAATGAAGAGGTATATTTTGAAATTAAACTTTTATTAAAATCTAAATAAATTTCTCACTCTTTCGGTATAATAACTACAAGTGCCGTCCCTGCCGGCCCAAAAGATGCTTTTTCACGGCTCTTTTGAAGGAACCCATGTTATAGGATGAAGGAAACACATAAGCAGGCACAGAATTCCAAGTGCAGGAAGTACGGCAGAAGACGGAATCTTGTTTTTTCTTAGTGCGGTGTGGAATGGGGGATATAGTGTACGGCTCCAAAGACCCTTACGTGTGTTTCTATAATGGAAAGGAGAGGGAGGGGAAAAGGAGAGGATTATGCCACAGACATCACGATAGCCATGTTGATTAAATATATAGTTTGTCTAAAGGACTAGTGTTGTTACTGTTCCATTTAAGTATGTGAATCAGGAGATATTAGTATAAGTTATCTTAATAACAATTTTATTACAATATTTAAAATAAATGTAAAAATTCCATGTTTCCGTGTGGACGTGAATAAACATACCAAATGAAACGATGTGGTATAAGAAATGTTAAGGAAACAGCTAAATGTAGTCCACTGTTCACTTATTGAGTTTCCAATAACAAGTGATAATGAATCGGTTGAGTAACTCAGCCTGTTCTACGAGCAGCTTGGGTATCCATCTGATATTCATAACGTAATTTCTATCGAGTTTGGTTACCGCTCACGTGCGCGAAGCTAAACTTATTTATTTATCGAACGATGCCGCGTTTTAATTTTGAGCTCTAACTACATGTCGATTGTGGTTAATGATAGCTCTCCTTTTTTATTTATTAAGTTAGCACAACTTGAACATGACTTTAGCTAAGAACTGTTGTTCAAGAAGTTGTACGGTGATATGCATTTTTGTGATATGATATCTTGCACCACTGGTTTGTTAATACATTTTACGACCTTTGATCTCATAGTATTTTTAGTAGTTCTTTGGTTGTATCTAACGCGTATTAGAAATATGTTTTATTGCTATATAGTGACAAACAAGTAGTCTGCCCACCTTATGGTAAGTGGTCACTATAGCTTATTGTCCGCATGATTCCTGTGAGATTTGCAGCAAAACAACTAGCCCCACAAAACCACATCAAATTTGACTGTCTATCATACCAGTAAATCCTGGTATATAATCGTTCTGCGTTAATATTCTCTCCCCACGGTACTGAGAATATGGTCTTATTTCTAGCTATCCATGATTTTTTGATCTTATGAATTTCGTGATCAATTTATTGGGACTGCGTGAATAATTGAAATGCCGCACTAGTAAATGATTTCAATAAATAATGTTACTGCAAAAAAAGCACTTAATAAATAATATGTTGCATGACAGAATAAGAACTGTATTAGCAATTTTGCATTAAATAATCTGTGTTATTTATCATTTCTTATCTTAGAAGCAACCAAAAATAACTTTTAGAAGAATCCAAAAATAATTGCCACATGCAAAACACGCCCGAGAAAACATTTTCACAAATGTGAAACAATAAGTGCTATCGCAGCTTTCAAGCGGAGCCAAGAACTCAAACTTTGTGAGAATTTATTTCATTCTTATGGTACTATTATGCCGTTCTCAGCTACACAACATAAATAATAATGCCGACCGTTATAGGGTCATTACAGTGCGAACGGGCCGAGTGACGAAGTCTCCTCCCTCGCACGTACCCACTACAAACTTCATTGTACTTGTTTTGACTGTGCCACTAAATAAAAATGCCTATGTGTGTTGACCCCACTGACTCGTAATTGATCTTGTCTACCCAAATAACCTTTGCAAGGTAAGTATTGTTTTGCCTTTGGTTTGTGATGGAAAACTCTAAGCACTTGCTTGCGTACCCCTCATTAATCAAATGTCCTTTACGCCATCATAATTATAGTAGTTTTTTTTTTGTTTTATTACAGACGTGAGTTTGCACACCTTTACTTAGAGCTGAGTCATGAGGCAGCGAGTTTCACCTGTTCATTTATTTTTTTACAAAATGTACCGAGATAAATTGAAATAAAAACTATTACGACATAACACAGACCAGTTACCAGAAAGTCCAGGAAATGTTATTGTTGTTAAACAATGTTTATGTTTTCATTATGTAGCTACTTGTAAGAGCTTGTTTGCTTTGTATCCAATACTAAATATAGTAGTTTATATAAACGGTTAATTATAAATTCAATAAAATGTATACTTGACTTGAATATCATATGTATATGTTTCAGCTTGTTCACGCTCAGCAAAAGCCCTTGGATGTTTCTATACGTGACATAGATAAATATGTCCGCATCAGTCTTGAGACGCGGCGCGGGCGAGCGACGCAGACCGGTATCTGCCTGAACTCTTTGCTCACGCCCATTGAGCTCGAGATGAAAGCAGGGTCATTACCTGGAACAAAGAAAGAGACCGCTCAAACTGCGCATAAATCGAGCCACCATGTTTACATACGTTGAAGCTTCCTCAAGCTGTGCTAAAGAAAAACGCAGCCTACTTTACTGGGAGGTAGAGTATGAATGAAACTTTATGTAGATTTCAATAAAAATATTTACTATTTATATGTTGCGATAGCACTTGATTTTTTTACGATTTTAGTTGATGCGTCCTGGTATGATATTTTAAAAATTTTGGCACTGCTATGTGAACAATATGTATTTGATTTTACAAATAATATGAAAACAAATCAAAAGTTACTATCGAATAAATTATTGGAAATGAAAAAAACCTTCTTTAATTTGATTTTTTAGTCCTAGACAAGTTTTAATCTCTACAAGTATAGGTCAAACTGACCTATAATTTATATAGATCAAACCACCTGTCACTGAGCCAACTATTATTAAATATTGGTCCTGTCAGTTTGATCTATCCTATTAAAATCACTTTTTTTAAGCGTGGTATAGCAATCACCTAATCGGTGACTAGAGGTCAAAAATAAACCGAATATTATCCGATAACCCCATAATAACATACATAGCGCTATAAAATCAAAAGGTGTGAGTATATGGCATTTTATATTGTAATATTTATAATATATAAGACATAAATAAATCCTTTAGAGATTTCGGAAAATTTGTTAAGTACGTTTTTTCGTTTTGATTGCCTTTTGTTTGATTGTTAGGATATGAAAATCAAATTATTGCGTTAATGATAAATCAAAATATTAATCGAAAACAATCTTGAAGATGTTCTTTGACATTGTTTTCGATTAATTTGTATTTTCATAATTTGATTTAACATCTATATATCTACGTTGATAAAATATTTTAGAGTTCATACATTAAATTTATTTAATAAATACCAAATCAACCAATTTACATGTAGCAACGCATCAGACTTTACATACCGGTATTTCATTTTTTCTTTCATGTAAGTCGGGGCTGATGTGCATCACTGCGACCTATTAAGATCTATTGTGACCAGCCTCCTATGTAGGTTCTATGTAGGCCCTACAGTAGCTCCCTTAACTGGGCACTGACCAAGAAAGATAGGATGTTCCCAGTTTGGATTGTTTTTATTTCATCTGGGTCAAGGATGTGTTTCCCCAGGTGCCTGTTTCTTTTGTGAATCAGCGGTTCACAGTAGCACAAGAGGTGTATTGTTACATACCGGTATATATAGTTTAAAAAGTAGGAAAACCACTACTATTATGAGCGACATAAAAACTTTACATACCGGTATATATAGTTTTTATGTCGCTCATAATAGTAGTGGTTTTCCTAGTGCAAATCTAAAGTCAGTCGCATTACTAACTATTGATCCTCTTACTGAGCACATGTCTATGCTTAGCAATTTGGTCTTACTAACCTTTTAACACTGGTTCATGACACGCACACTTTTCTTTAAGTTGTCAATCTTTTAGCACAGATTTAATCCGTTTAGTAGGCGTTACTAACATTCGCTAGAATACAGAGAATGCTTGCAGGAAGTTAAGTAATTATATCTTGTATAAATCTTACACCACATGTAAAAATAAAACAATATAAGTAATAAAATGATAAGTACTTTGAAATAAAGCCTTACCAACTCGCTGCACAAACATTTTGTCCACGAAATATCAGTAATTGACGTAAAATTGTTATTCTTAGTCATTTCAGTAAGAATATTTTTGTATTCAAATGTTTTATCAAAGAAAAAATCAATCTATAATATATTGGCCAGCACTAAACCATCTATTCAGGAAGGCATCTGTGATGCTAGTCCAGCTAACAATTGAATATGGCTGTAAATCAGCGAGATAGCGACTAAGCGGCTGACCCCTCATGTAAATAGCCCCCACAACGTCTCGGTATCTAGACACCAAGTTGCAAGCAAAACTGAAATTGTACAGTCAAATTTCAACCCATGTTCAATCGTAGACTATCCAACGTTTCAAAATAATTTTGTCTGCAAAAGGATTAGTGTTACTGGTAATTAAGTTTTAAGTGAAAATAGTCTTCATTTATGTTAATTTTCGTTTTTTTCCGTCTTCTTTTTATATTGTTGATTATAATATTTGTTTTTTTGTACATTAACCCTTATTCAACTAATCTCTTCGCTGTTTCTTATTGGAACAGCTGTCTCGCGCATAGAATTTTCTCCTAAGAGAGATATAATATTTTCCCATGGGATAGAGATTTCCATTAGGAAAAAAGCAACTCAATTTTTTTTAAAATCAGATCTGTAATATCGTAGATTTCGTAGATCTCCCCAGTCAAATTTTAATTCAAAATCATTTATTCAGTCTGGGCTGTTACAAACAGGTTTTCACTATTAAGGAATATATATATATATATATATTATATTGTGTGTATTACAAATTAAATAAAAAAAGATGCCGAACAAGTTTGTTTAGTCGGTCATACAACGTTCAGCTGCATTTTGGTGGTTTACCACCACCATCATTATAATATTAAATTGTTTACTTTCATATGCGAAAGTACCTTCTTTACCTTGTACATTAGGTACAAAATAAAAAAGAGAATTCTAAATTAATTATTCTCGTTTTAACTAGAATGAAATTAATTTGCATGTCGAGATAACTAATATTTGAACTATTGTCCTTTATTTACACAATCAATACACAATGAAATTAAACAACTTTTCCACTACCAGCTGCTTAGAACCCTTATCACGAAAATAAAAAAGTTCTAAGCCCGTCCACAGTCTGCCAAAACCAAAAATAAGGGTCGTATTTAACTGATCACCAAACAAACCCTAACCTAAACTAAAAAAATACAGATTGTATATCGAACAAGAATTAGACATATTAAACCAAATATTTATAGTACTTTTGTGGTACTGTTAATTATTTTACATAAAATAATACAATTTTATTTTCTATCTTCACTTATGACACCTTCAGTCATTTCATAGCCACAAATTGTGGAAAGCTTTACAACGACGTTTGAAATTCTGCAATTTCAGCCGGAAATTGATATTTATTTTCCAAATTCATAATAACACATTTGGAATACAAAAATAGCAGGTATTTTCAAGTCCTTTTCTTTTCTTACATAATATGTATTGGCTTAAATTACTTTAATAATTGAATAGAAATCTAGTATACTCTGCTAATTCTGATGTGCTTTTTTGTAGAAAGCTTTTTCTTACTCTGTATGTGACATATATAAAAGTGGAATAATTCTGAGTTTGAGAATTCCAGGTACAGTACGTATATAATATTTCGTGAATTGTATGAACACAGAGAAATCCAGTAATAAATAATAGGAGGGAAATTATCACACCAAGATTACAATACGATTACGTTCAATTTTTCTCGACTATCGATCCGATTGAAACACTACATTTTTATACGGCAATACCAACTGAATCCAATCTTTCTGCTTTTCTCTCTACTATTTTAAGCCTTCCTAGTGTAGCTTTATTGTAGACTTTATTCTCAGGCAGTAAGGAGGTTCGGTCATTTCTTATTTGTGCTAAGTATATCGCAACCGTAAGGCGTTATTGAGACACATGTTCCTGACTTTCGCGACGATTCTGATTTACTGCGTCTGAAGGCCAATTGCGAGTTTGTAATGCTCACTGATTGGCTACGAATGAAAAACGATAGGATCGCAAACTTGAAAAGACTCAAATAAATTCATTGAACCTTCTGACCCCTGCCTGGCGATTTTGTACTTTAAGTTTAATGAAGTGACACAAATGTTACTATTTTGAAGCTTAATAATGCTAATGATAGGGTTGGTGATCATTAATCATATTTAAATCAATACAAATGTCTCATTTAATATTTAAACTTACTCTGTCATTGTTTGGATGGAATTTCAGGAATGTTCAGTGAATTATAGTGAATATCAAGAATTATTATTTTGCGCAGCCAACGTCTGGAGGAGCACAAGATAATATCTGATAGTTAATTAATGTGACGCATGAAACAAGCCCAGTACACTCGGTTGGGAGCAAGCCAGCTTGCTCTTTTTGTTCCACACGTCAGAAAACTGTCTATCTATGCGATGGTTTATTCCTAACTACCAGATCATTTATATCTTGTGAACTGACAAAACAGCAATCTTGAACCAATTCTGATCAATCGACATTGGGATTATGACGAAACGACACGTTACGGTCGCGGATTCAATTCACGCACGGGACAGATATTTTGTAAGACCCACAAAAATTTGTTCCGGTCTACGTTTGTGACTGCACTTAAGACACGGGATAAAATTCTAGTGTAGGATGACGCTTAAAAACCCTACGAATGCATTTTTTGTACTCTAAATTTATATTAAAAATGTAGCCCTTCTATTTATTTTATCAATCGCGTGCTAAATTTCTTCAGTGATAAGCACACGTTTTTGTGTCACACAAAATATCCTTGAAGTTACAACTCCTCTCCGAGGGTGCGTGCTCCGCAAGTAATATGTCAATCAATCAATATGGGCCAATCCTAAATTATATTATGTCAACCACACTGGCCCAGTGCGGATTGGTGTACATATCGTATTTATTAAATATTTCTGATTCACTTTACACATTTTATACTTAACAGTATGTTATAATTGTTTTATATAAGTATTATAATATTATAAATGATCATTGAAAATTAGAATTAAATAAATAAATCATTCGAGTTTTGTTGCCTATTCATTTCAGTAAGAAGTTGTCCCGTCATTTAAAAAAAAAACAGTAACATTTTTTTTGGATAAAACAAAAAAAAATTGCTATCTCCATCGGTGCCATTTGTGCAAGAGAATGCTTCCATCAATGTAACCATCTGCGTAACTGTATGTAACCAACCATAGACCTGCGTTGAATATTGTTTTATTTTGATGAAATATATAGACTATTGAAATATGAAAGTGGAGGGATACACGGGCAGAGGAAGGCCGAATAAAAGATGGATCGATTGTGTGAAGAATGATATAAGAATGAAAGTAGTAAGCATGGAAATGACGGCTGATAGAGAGGAATGGAAGAAAAAGATCTACTGCGCCGACCCCAGATAATAGGAAATGGGCAAGAGGATGATGATATAGACTATTGAAACTTTTAAGTGATGCAGGTTTTATATAAACCCCACCATGTTACTCAGATGTATAAGCTTGTAGACTGAAAAGGACTGAATATTAAAGACGAAAACATGACCCATCTTCGTTTTGTGGATGATATCATTGTTGTGGTATATATTTTGGAAAACATGGATACAATGCTTCAAGTCCAATAAGTGGATCTAATATTGGATCTGGACAAGACGAAAAGTATTTCCAATATCTATGTAACACTCGCTTTTATGATGATATGAGCGTCGGTGGCGCTGTGGTCTCGGCACTGGTTTGTGCGCCGCATAGAATCGGGAGGCCCGCGATCTAATCCCCACCGAGTGCCAATGTGTTTTTCGTTCCGAATTTCATATGTACATTTATCGGAATCGGAAAACATCGTAAGGAAACCTGCGTACATCTGCGAAGCGATTCAAAGGTGTACGTAGTCAACCAACCCGCACTGGGCCAGCATGGTTGACTAAGGCCTAATCGATAAATGGGCTATACAATAAAAAAAGAATGTTCAATACGAACCAGGAGTTCCAGAGTTCCGTTCAAACAAACAAACTCTTCAGCTTTATAATATTAGTATAAATTATTTCGAAGCTTGGCTCAACGGGAAGGAGGAGGTCACCTACCGATTGACTCAGATACTCACCGGGCACGGCTGCTTCGGTGAGTATCTGTGTCGAATAGGACGGGAGGGATCGACACATTGTCACCACTGCGCATCCGACCTCGACTCGGCCCAGCACACGCTGGCGGAGTGCCCCGCGTGGGCCTCCGAGCGCCGAGTCTTGGTCGCAGAGATCGGGCGAGATCTGTCTCCGCCGGCATTGATTGCGGCAATGCTGGCGGACGAGGGAGGTTGGAGGGCTGTGGCCTCCTTCTGTGAAGCAGTAATGCTCCAGAAGGAGGCCGCCGAGCGGGGTCGGGAGATGGCCGATCCCGCTCGAAGGAGGCGGCGCCGGCTCGGTAGCACAGCTGCGGCGCCGCCGCGGGTCGCCGGCGGGTGCGAGGAAGTCGCGACCGCTACGGCGACCCGGGATGGACCACGCCCCTTCCGTGGCCGGGGGGCGTCGTCGGTGGAGGGGACCGGGGGAGGTGGTAGCTTCCCCCGAGGAGGGCTCCCCTCTAGAGAGGGGAGCGGAGGCTGGGGGTTCCTGGAAGTGGCCTTTGTGTTCCCGGGGGCTCCCTACATGCCTGAGGAAGGCCATCCCTGAGGTTTTTAGTGGGTAGGCCTCCCCCTTCTGGGGAGGAGAGCCCCACATAACCCCGGCTCGCCACAGCCGGGGTATGCAATTTAATGCATTTTCCTCAGGGGAACAAAAAAAAAAAAAAAAAAAAAAGTATAAATTATTTACTTTTATAAAATATTCTCGGTAAATCTACAGAAATGCCTCAATACGAATTTTCTCAAGCAATGCGTATTCCTAGTGACGATATGATAATATATGCTTATAACACTGCTCAAAGTAACTCAAAGGCGATGATTAATTAGGCTATGCTCGTAATTTCTCTGCATGAACGAATAATAAATAATGAAGTCTACAGAAGAATCAGGTTCACCAACATAGGTTTAATGAACTGCGAACTTGAAATTTCACTGGGTAGAGCACATTGCTCGTAGGACTAACAACCGTTAGGGAGAAAAGCTACGCTTCAAATGGCTTTGGCTTTGCCTTTTGCACCGTTGGTAGTTCTGTTATAAGGTGGACTGACTATCTTGTGAAGAAGGTGCTTAATACCTGCAGCGAAAACCGATCGTTGTAGAAATCTTTTGGATACACTTAAATCCAGCATTGAGCATCTGATTATAACAAGAGCATAATGTTAATGAGATATGAAAATAAATAATACGATAATAATGGGAAAAGGATAAAAAAAATATTATATTTTCAACCTCAACCGCTTTGTTAACGTATGGTTTTGCAGTCCAGAATTAAATATAAAACCAAATTAATGAACCAGAACACAAAAACACGTTATCTGCAAAATTTTAACAGCTATTTATTGTGGTTGCAGGATTTCAGCTATAAAATTTAATGTAAGCTATGAGCACAACATCGGAGACTTTTGCCACTTTTAAAATAATATATATTTTCATACTTTATATAACATTCAATTATATCTGAAAATAAACGGAAACTCGCACTTGACTGTAGGTTTATAGTGGTTGATTTATATTGTTGTTGCAAAATAAATTAAAAACAACCTAAAGGAAAAAATAAATCTCAATGAATTAGTATTAGTAGAGTAATAAAAAAAAATAAAAGTAAACGAAAAATAACCTAAATACAGATAAAAAACAAAATTATTACCCCAATAGGAAGTTGTGAGAACCTTCTCGAGAAAAACAAACATTTCTTATCCGTTCTTATTTTAAAAGTTTATTGACTTTATCTTCCCATTTCAGACGTTTTTCCATAAGTTATTCGGGCATTATTATTTACAGATTATAAACAGCACAAGGACAGTTCGCATATCGACATCAGTAGTTCCAAATTAGTTTACCGATAAGTTGATTGACGAGTCAACCTTAACTATTTTAGAGCGATTTGGTTCTAACATACATATTATTATCGTAGGTCCGCAGGTAATGTGATCTCAGTCTAGGAATCGGTTGATTCGCGAGGCCCGGGGTCGATTTTGCCATGTGTTTGTCATTTTTCGAATTTCATATGCACATTTATCTAATGCTCCTATGGTGAAGGAAAATATCGTGTGGCAAGCTGCATATACTAGCGAAGAAATTCAAAGTTGTACGTAGTGAACCAATCCGCACTGGGCCAGTGTGGTTGACTAAGGTCTAATCGCCCTAATATTGTTTAAGGTAGGCTCGTACTCCTCGGTGGGGACGTATATGGGCTATAATGAGAGTTAGGGTAGGATTTACCAGACTGTCTCCATACGCCGACGGGGTCGTGGCAGTGTCCGCAAGGATTCCTATGGCCTCGTCAGGGCGCGATACAACTCTCTTTCGGGATCGAGCGTTCCTGCCCAAGCTCAGTGAGGGAGATCGCTGAGGTTTTTTCCCCACATAACCACCCCACATAACCACGGATTCTCGGGGTATGCAATTCAATGCATTTTCCTCAGCGAAACGAAATAAAAAAAGGATCTACCAGACTGGCCCAGTATGAATTGGTCGACTTCATAAACACCCTTAATTTTTATTAACTGTATATAAAAAGTCACCACAACGTATTCCTTTGCAGTAATAGTGTCAGATAACTGTGTAACTTAAAATTAAAAAATTAAAAACATCAGTAGTTGGCAAAAATGACCCAGGTCCTCCCTCTAGTAATAAATAGTAGTACTTCATGAAAACCTATATATTTGCGTTCAGCGGAAACTAACCAGTGTATGCATTATCTCTAGGAATGGGACACTGAATGCGACGATGGCACGACCACAAATCAGTGGCCACTTTGTTCTTTCAATGTCGCGTTTCTTCACCGAGGAAGCATTATTGATCTATTTTTAAAGTGATTACTGTTCGTTTGTTACCCTTTTGTTCATTTTCGCGCTTTGTTACTTTCATTTAAATTTAGACAGACACGTTGTAAGGAAATACTTTACAGTTAATTTAAAACTAAACGTCGGCTAATTGTGTGGGCATGGGCTTTGTTTCGCTCGCTTTCTTTTGAAAATGTTAAAGTTGACTACTTTTATGTTAAAAGTTAATTTGGGCCGAGGGATATTGATTTAGTTAATGTTGATACTTATGAACATGAACCAACTATGACATTCCACAGCAATAATATCTTATATTTGAGAACTTGTGATAATATAACTAATAATAATGGTGAGAAAGCAAAGAAATTCAGCGCCAATATGCTAAACAATATTAATATATATATATTATATATATATATATATATATATATAATATATATAATATATATAATATATATATATATATATATATATACGGATTATTTACTCTCGAAGACATTAAACCTTTAAAGCAATAGATTCCCTGAACACTGATTCGAGTACCAAATTCAAGGAATTGTTTCTTTTTTCTGTGTAAACTTCCCTGCTTTTCAATACTGAGTCATATTGATTAGAACTAATAACAAATTATCTTTGAAAGCTTTGCTTGTTAATAATGTTCCTAGAAAACGTATCCAAAGACATTATTTTAGTATACACTCAATAAGCTCCATGCTTTTAATGGCTGCGCTAGTATATCTACGGTAAGAAATATTAATTTATAGAGTGTTCTTAAAGGAATTGTATATTTTCACCTACAAATTATTTGCCTATTTCTAACCGCTTACTTCCAATGCACACTAGGTCAGTGTAATAGTCGTCGGTGGAGGACACCGGAGGGAGAGATAGTGAAGCCTCCCCCGAGGAGGGCTCCCTTGCACCAGCAGGGGAGCGGAGGCTGGGGGTTCCCGAAAGTCGTCTTTGTTCCCAGCCGGGGTATGCAATTTAATGCATTTTTGCTCAGCGTAACAAAGAGAAAAAAATGGTCAGTGTAATATACTAAGGTCTATTCGCTGTAACATATTTAGGGTAGGTTCGAGCCCCTAGTTGGCGGCATAAAAATCATTCATCTTTATCTATATTTAATATAAGTTATGAAATTACAAAACTTTTATGCATTTTATAATATGTATTTTTAAAGCACAAACGCCATTATAATGCAGGTTTCATTCCAATCTTTTCTACGTACCTTCAACATCTGAAGGTAAAATTAAATTCAAAGTCGTAAAAGGGCCGGCACAATGAACCTCTTTAAGGCTGCAGGACGTCTGAATACAGCCTATGTAGACTCCGTAATGTCAACGTATCGTACAATACACCCTCTCTTAAATGGCTTTCTCTACCTAACCCTAGGCTCAATTCGAATTCAGATTGAAGACTTAAGATCACATTCATGATGCCGAGAATATCGATCTTCTGAAATATGCGTCTGTTAGTATGGATTCATGCCTTGTAATCCGATAGCAATTTCGAATTTCATTGTGTAATGTTTGAAGTTTATTTATGGGTTTCTGATGGACCGCACATTCAATTTCATCGAATTAGATATTATCAACATTATGACCTAATTGTGTTGTTATAATTAGGTTTTTGCCTATGAAACTGATGGATATTTTTCGTTCCTACTCCAACCTTATAACATTTTAATTTAAATCTTATAGAAACTATTTTTACACTTCATTTTAACTCTACGGTGTAATTTTATATTATTCTTTAATCTCAGAAATCGTTTATATTTTTGAAATTGCAGAATAATTCTATCTGTTAATAATGTCACGCTATATTATTATTACATTTGGTTAAGAGAAATCTAAATAAATTTTTGAACTAAAACTAATAATATATATGGCACAGAAAATAGTGCAAAAATAAAGTTAAAATATTATTTTTAATAAGACTTCTTCTAGCCAACTTTAAATAAATCGTATAAACCAGAGGTGTCAAACTCAATTTTGCAGAGGGACACATATTAAATTTAGAATGTGTAGGCGGGCCAGATTCAAATAAAAAAATTACTTAATTATTATAACATTTTATTTATACATATAACTATATAGTATATGAAATCTATGGTTGTCAAAAATCATATTAAAGTTATAAAAGAGGGTAATTATTTTGAGCTGGAGGATCCAGATACCTGACTTCTCTTGTTTTTGACAAGCTCATTAATGTCAGGTATCATATTTGTTGTAATTATTTTAAGAACAGATTGGAGAAGTTCATTGGTAAGTCGTGTACGATGTTTGTTCTTATTTATTTTCATGACGGAAAACATCTGCTCACATAAATAGGTGCTACAAAATATGCACAGAATGCGTGCTGCATGCTTTTTTAATTCCGGGTAATTATCCAAACTCTTATTGTGTATAAAACGTAAGAGCGTTAACCTCCTTAAATTTTTCTTTCAAAATACTGTCCGACTGAAGATCTATCAACTCCATTTGCAAATGAACTGGTGCCTGTGAAGCTTCAAAATTGAATGGATTGTTGAAAATTGGGAATTCCATTTCATTCATTTTATGGAAGTCTTCAAAATGATTGTTGTTGAGTTCCATTATTAGATTTTGCAGAAGTTGAGAATATTGATCCAATGTTTTTTGGTTCACTGTGCCAAATGATTTTAAATGAGGGAAATGATCCAAAGTTTGATTTTTTACCTGATTTTCCTACAGCCTTAGCTTTGTTTCAAAGGCTTGAATACATGAATACATTTGAGTAACAATCAGATTTTTACATTCAAATCTGTCAAGTGTTTATTTATATCTACCAAAAAGGCACAATCAACCCACCAGTTATTGTCATAACCAATTGGGTTGCCTTTTTCTAACATGAAATCTTGAATAGGATCACGTAACGCAAAATATTTTTCTAAAACTACTCCTCAACTGAGCCAACGAACTTCGGTGATATAAGCGACATCAGAAAAATTTTCGTTCAAATCTTGTAAAAACTGCCTGAACTGTCGGTGATTTAGTCCTCTGCTCCTTATAAAATTTACTATTTTGATTATAGGTTGCATGACATGGTCAATTTTTAAATGTTTGGATGCCAATGATTCCTGATGAATTATACAGTGAAATCCCACAAAATTTCCTGATGTTTTCTGTTTTAATTTAGTTACAACACCCAAATGTTTACCAGTCATAGCAGGAGCGCCATCCGTTGTTATGCTGCTAAATATATTCCAGTCGAGTTCATATTCTGCTATCAAATGCTCAATCGCAGAATATATATCATTTGCTGTTGTAGTACCTGTCAGTGGAACGTACTTTAATAGTTCTTCAGTTATTTCAAAGTTACTGTTAATACCTCGTATAAAAACTGCAAGTTGAGCTGTATCAACAGTATCAGTGCTCTCGTCAATAGCCAGTGAAAAGTTTGTAAATTTCTTAATTTTCTCCTTCAGTTGAAGAACCAAATTTCGAGATAAATCATTCATTCTTGAAGCAATAGTGTTTCTTGACAGCGAAATATTTTGAATTTTTGACTTTTGATATGGAAATGAAACATCGGCAACTTTCAACATACAGTCTTTAATAAAATCACCATCAAAAGGTTTTGATCTCTTCGCGATTTCTAAGGCAATAATAAAACTTGATTTCAGGGCATCTTCGCTCTCAGTCTTAGCTTTAGTAAACATCAATGAACATCAATGTTGACCTTGAAGTTTAGATTTTAAAGATCACAATTTGTCCATTCTTATTTTTTCAGTGTAACAATCGAATTTCAATTTATGGTTCGTATCATAGTGTCTCTTCAAGTTAAACTCCTTACAAACAGCAACTGTTTGATTGCAAATCAAACACAGTGGCTTACCTTTCCATTCTATGAAAAAATATGCATTTCCCATTTAGACTGAAAAACTGCACTCACTATCAACGTTTTTGCGACATTATTCCAAAATCGTAACAATTGTGGAATTTGACACAATTATGGATTTTGCACACGCACGACACAAACAAATGCACAATATCTTCACAATCACTATTTCACAATACAACGAAAATCCTTCTCCGCTTCGATTCCTCGACTCAATTGACTAACGTCGCTTTTTTTTTTTCCTCAGGAGAGGAGGCTGAGAATCCTCATGGATACCACCGCAACAGGCAAGCAGGGATGCGGTGATTATGTCGGACTCCTGGTGAATCGAGGCGGCTCGACCCAACAGACCTACCGACTAAACTCAGCCTAGCCTTGGCCATAAGGGCGGCTTGAATGGAGAGGTCGCTTGAATGAAGAGGTGACTTACGTCGCGCCGACGCATTCCTTTTATATCGCCAACGAAAGTTCTAGTCCAGACTCGAAGCGTGTGGAATATTCCGCTTGTTGCTAAGAGATGGCGTTACTGTCTATCTCTCACGCTTGTCTAGGCACGCGCTGCCTTTGAAACTACTTGTAAATGTTGTGTACGCATTGCAAAACTTCTGTAGAGGAATTGAGTGAAATCTAAAGGCTCTAAAAACACGATTTTTCTTTCTGTGACACAATGCAATCACGGGCCGTATTGATAGGGCCCGGGGGTCGGAGGCGGCCCGCGGGCCGTATCTTTGACATGACTGGTATAAACGAAATTTGGTAGGGGTACTGAATTACACAGAATATTAAAATATTTTTTCAACAATCTATCTGACGATCCAAGTCGAGTGGATAATACACCGGTTTCAATGTCGCCATCTCTGAGGTCCCTTCGAATCCCGGTGGGGCAGATGTTTGTGTGATGAATGCGAGCATGTACCTTAGTCGTCTTATTGTATAATATATGTATGTCTATCCGTACCCTAGATCCCATGCACAAGCTTACAGAGCTTAGTTTGCTAGGCTAATTGCTGTAAGTGAACTATTACTTATTTATCTTGACACACAAGCAGACTGGTCACCTGATACTTAGTGGTCAAACTCGCTTTTAATATATGTGACTCCTGTGTGACTTTGCAAACCCTACTTAACGCGCGAGTGTCACCCCTGGTGTTGCAAGTGTCCATAGGGTACGGTAACCGCTTACCGTCAGGCGGGCCTGTTTGCCACCATTGTGATATACGTTACTAAGTTGTGACATGACTTAAAATATAGAGCGACTGTACCCAATAATTTCCTACCTGTCTTACACTTCACAGCAATACAAACTGCTGTTATGAGGTAAAAATAGGTATGATGAAAGGATCCATTTGGATCACAGACCAGCGTAATCAGTGTGGTCTATTTAGACCACACTGATTAGGCTGGTTGAATTTAATGTATTAATGAATCTCCCTAAATCAAGCTTTGAATTACGAACAAAACAGTGACATGTCACAGAAAAGTTTAATTCCTGTGAAAAATTATAAAATAATATAATTGAAGAGTCATCACAGCCAATTTAGTTTGTAAATCTTGAGATGAGCAAATAGTTGCATAATTTATCTAGCTAAGAACTCTAATAGCTCATTCCATTAAGAGTAGTTTGATCTTTCTCAGAAATTCTCATAAAATAGTATGAGTTCTTAACTTCAGATGATTCTACGGTTTTCCGTGAAACTGAAAAGTATGAAGATTGCTCCAAGGCTCTGTGAGATAAGTCCTTCCGGATTTTTCTCATTAAAGTGAACCAATTCAAGTGTTATAATTTGCTCACAAACAAAATCTACTGAGGACTGTATGACTAATATACTTCCGAATTAAATCATTTTTATTAATGAAATCGTGTTATCTTAGTCTTCAGAACCAAAGCCTCTAATTCACTTTAATTCAGTTTTTCAGTGAACTGGTAACTATGGCGATGGAACAATATACATATAGGGTTTTTTCTTAATAAGCTCTGAATATTTGTGTCTATGTTTTCACAGTTACATGGTGTTATTTCGTAACATCAGTATATTTGGTTTAACTGAACTGTAAATAAAACATAATCCTGTTCTGTATAACTTATTGCACTGAATCAATATTTCGGATAACTATCTTGTAGTAATTATGTACATTATCTACGTACACGTGATTGAATTAAAGTTAACAATATATTTATAAATGCCAGTTTCCCTAGATTATCCAACAAACACACAATTCACAAATCACCCTGGAGATTAATTGATTGTAACTTCATAGAAATCGCTTAGATCGCGAGCATTTCAACTCAAGTTATTCATCAACCTCGTGATATGCATTTTCATAGATTAATTAAACAAATAATATCAAATTCAAAATTGTGATCTCAACTGAAGAGATAGATAGCTTCCTAACAATTCACTCAATTTAGAATGTAAACTTCGTAACTGTAAACTGAATTGCGATTGAAAATAATGCTAAGGCTTCAGAACCTAAAGTGCATGTTGATACAGTTGAGAAATTTACTTGGAATGTGAATAGCAGCTGGAAAATTATCCCACCCTTAGGTTAAGGTTAAGGTTAGGTTCCCAATAGTTTTTGAGTTTGTTCGATAAAACATACAAATCACCTTTCTTTGTTATATTAGTGTAAATGATGTAATATAATATTTTATTATTTCACAAAGCAAACTGAGCAGGAGACCGAGAGCTGGACAGTTCGAAACTTTTAAAAGAACTGTCTCGAGCCGTAGCGCTCGTATCTGAAACTTGCACTATCTACGTCGCAATAAATGGTGCGATCACTTGCATGCACCACTCAGGAAAGAACCAATTTCATTCTTCGTCCATTGTTCAACTCGGACGTAACTATGTGGTCACGTGCACTAGATATTGCAATTACGCGTGCAACTTGTATCTGAATGTAACGTTTTGTTCTTCCTTGAATTATTTTACTAGTTTTTTACCCTTATTGTTGTTTTTTTAGTCCAGTGTAGGTGTCATTTTGTATTACATTGTTATCACAACGCAAAATCGAACGACGAGACTGAAACGTGCTATAAAAAGCATACTATTTGGAAAATATTTTGTGGTGTTTGTTTTTAAAATAAAGTTTTTGTAATTCTAAATCTGTGATTCGATTTCGACGGTGAACAGAAATAACATTCGAATAACAGGGGAATGAACTCTTTTATATGATTAAAGAAGGTTAAATACACATATATGTATTGTAAAAAGCATTAATTACTTCTTAATTCAGACATATTTACACAACCAATTTCTTTTTGTTTTCTTTTCTATTCCTAATGGAGTTATGAAAGTTGGAAATTTAAACAAAATGTTTAATGAGTTTTCTTTTTCGTCAACATCTTTGGGTATTAAAAAGGTACGTTCTATTTCCGAAATAACACAGGGGACCACTCAATTCGCTTGATAAAACATTGCTGACGACATAAGTACTGTCTTGCCTGTGTTAGTGTCAATACAGCGTTTAATTTACACCCAAGAAGAAGTTGTGAAAATAATCGTGACAAACGATCATGGATCATTTTATCGATTTATTACTTTGCTAGCGGTATCTTATTTTTTAAAATTTAGAGGGTTTATTTAGTTTGAATATTTCACCCCCATAGGAAATAAACAAAGATTACAATCTTAACTTAAATAATAATATGTTTCACTAATTTGTAGGTATCTCGTGCTTTCAAACCACTATCTAAAGAAACTTATATATTAAACCTGAAAACTTATTATATCTCATGAGAATGATCGACCAGAAGGTGATGGCGTTGAGTCTGCCCCCGAGTACCTCTTTTATTAAACACCATCTTTTATTAAAACAATACTCTTTTTAACTCTGCGTGAATCGTATTCTTTATTGAATCATAGCATGAAAATAAATAATTGAAAATTTAATTCATCATCATTGTCGTCATAGTACATACCTATATACATGTTTACTTACCAAATGGGCTTAAGTTCACCCTAAGTTAAGTCGATTAGGTCTTAGCCAAACAAGCTGACTCAGTTCGGATTAGTTGACTGGATATATACCTATGAATTTCTTCGTAAGCTTATACGCGAAGTGGATGCTTGCTTCACAATGCCTTCTTTCACCATAAGAGCGTAGTATGCATAGCATAGTATGAAACAAAGTCGCTTTCTCTGTCGCAGCAGACGATACGGATTTTTTAATAGATAATGTGATTGAAGAGGAAGGTTTATGTGTATAATGACATCCATTAAATAATGGAGAAATACTGATATTTATGAGGTTTCAAATGTAATAGCGTATAATTAATTTTTTTTCGCTTACATTGCAAACACAAGCTGAACCGTACACTAAGTATTGTACACATTGAAAAGGTCTACAAAAATCCGCGATGGCTTATGGATATCTCACAATAAGATTTTTTTTTCATTTACTTTTTACGACAAATAATGGCTAATTTTTATTTAATTTCGAAGCGATTTTAACCAACACAACATTAATCCTGATCCAATTAAATACCTTAAGTACATAAATAGTGTATTTAGTATCAGCATTGTACCCGTGCGAAGCCTACTACATAATATACATTAAGGTGTATTAAAATACCCGACTAAGTGCGAGTATGACTCGCGCATCGATGGTTCCGTACAAACTTTTGGTTAGGTTAAGTTACATTATCAACTGCATATACACTTATTTTAGTGATTTTTGTACAAATTTAATGGTTTAGAATTTACCTTCTGACATGACACTTCTTTCCTTACGAGACACAATATATGCTGCATCAGCTTCTGCATAGATTCCTGAGAAAAAGGTTTTTCATGGTACGAAATACAAAGCCTGAAAAATGAAAACTTACCGATCGGTAAAAGTAGGGAAATTCATGAATGCTTGCACTACAGATTTCTTTTAATACAGATTTTTATTTTAATTATAACACAGAAGTTACTGGGGAAATTTGTAATTACCAATATCAATCACTTTATTATAACGTATCATAGTGAACTGAGTGGCCATCTCCCAAATCGTATTATTATGCAAACGCCGGTCCAGATACGGAAGCGTAAATCAATACACGTCATCTGTCCACTTAGAAACATGACGGAGCGACGTGTCAGCATTAGTTTGCGTCACGCACAGCAAACTACGCGACGTCCGAAGTCGGCGCGCGGTGACGGATCTGACACGCTTTATCAATGGATCCATATGGTAAATGCTCTAATAAGGTGAGCATTTAGCGTTAAAACCCTGATAGAAGGATGGTTTAGGACTGAGATATTCTAAGTCAAAGTCCCGGATCAGTTTAGTCAATCAGATTCAATCACGTGCTTATATGAAAAATTACAAATGATCGCGAATCTTTTTGTATACACACAAGCGGCAAATATAAGTGTCTAATAACACGAGTGTAAGGCTTCTAAATAATTTTTACCTACTACGGATAAAAATAAAAGTCAATATTCAATGTAAACATTTGGCAGGACTCAGATTACACTAACGTTAAATCCTTTGACACAGAACAACATGAACTTACGTTATTGAATATGTGCAGTGAAAAGTCTTAAAATGTGTGCTAACATTGCGAAGGTGAGCATTTAACGGAAGAACGCTAACAGAAAGCGACAATTTGCAGATAAGTAGTTGAAAAGTTTTGAAACTCTACCTCAAGCTCAAGCTGTTTCGAGTACAAACTTTAAGTTTGTACTCGAATCTTTTATTTCTTCATTTTAAAGTTAAGATCATATGACAGAAAATGTTATTTTACATAAACCTTTGCAGACAGTTATTGATGTCAAATATAAATTTACTCAAGCTAGAAAATGCAAAAATCTCGGGAGTCAAATTTTCTATCTCGCCTTTTCAACAATTATTCAGCTCTTTTTTTATCTTTTCAATAAATCATTAATCGGTGTTAAAGAATAACATCGCTTTAGTCACAAATTGATATGAAAATCAGGCAACCGATTTTACCTTTTGATACCTATTGATCGATTTTATTTGTCCAAGCATTTGATTTTTAATAAAAAAATTCAAACTTTCATACCAATATGAATATAATTTAATATTAATAGGTTATGCAATTCTGTTTTGAGTAAGATTTATGAGTCGATAAAACTTTTTGAAAAAAATATCGTATTTTTAATATCCTCCTTTTTATTTCTATATCTGTTAAAATTCCTTTGAATATATTTTCTTAAGCAATACAAAGAAAATTTGTTAAGTTAGAAGAAGTGAAAATATTACTTTAAATTATGTAAAGATTCCTTTAACCCCCAAGTTGTTGATACCAGTGGTTGGATCTTTTAAGGCCTTAATTTTACCCAAGTTTGTCGCTATAGTATTTATAACTTTTATAACTTGTTGGCATTTTAGTGTTGAATTAATTAGAGATGAGGTAGCAATTATAAATTGCTGAGGAGTCGAAATAAAACTCTCTCTCACCTTCAGCTTTTATTTACCATCACATGAAATTAAACTTCCTTGTGGTGTGTAAGAAAACTGAGATGTCTTACTATTGACCCTTATTATTTTATTTGGAGTAATCACTAAACGGAACGGCGATTCTATACCAGATCACGTGCTTGGTTACCTTTGTCTTGTTTATTTTTTGACGAGCTGTGTTGTCGAGTGGTAAGTAAACCGGTTTCAAGGTGTCGCCATCTCTGAGGCCCCCGGTTCGAATCCTTTACGATTTTGTACCTTAGTCATGGTTGTACATATATATTGCTATTATTTGACGACTCCATAGTCGAGTGGATAGTACACCGGTTTTAAGGTGTCGCCATCTCTGAGGTCGGGTCGAGTCCGGTGGGGGAATGTTTGTGTGATGAATCATTTGTACCTTAGTCATGGTTGTACATATATATTGCTATTATTTATATATGTGTTTATATATGTATGGCTATCCGTTACCCTAGATCCGATCATAGCACAAGCCTTACAGAGCTTAGTTTGGGCTAGGCTAATTGGTTAAGTGTAACAAATATTTATTATATTTATATTTATTTATATATGTGTTTATATATGTATGGCTATCCGTTACCCTAGATCCCATAACACAAACCTTGCTAAGCTTAGTTTAGGCTAGGCTAATTGATGTAAGTGAAAGAAATATTTATTAATTTTTACCACAGAATAGCAATACTTGCACTGTTGTGTATCAATTCAAAGGTAAGTATTGTGTCAGAAGTTGACTACATATATGTATACTGTGAATATTATGAGGTTTGCGGACATTTTGCGAATCTCTTAATAAAAGGTTAATGTAGCTAAATACCTAGGTCGCTTGGTGCTTTAGTTGTCAATACAGTTGTAAATTTTTTATACAACTATATTGACAAACAATTATACTCGTATTGTAAACACTGAATGTTAATAATACTTTTACGAAATTTGTGTTGTTTTTCTATAATAATTTCCAAGTTGTTTTCATGACAAGACGTAGGCATCTAACACCGCCTACGAAGAAACATTCTTCCAAACCCACCGCAAAATCAACAAACAATATTTGTTGTGAAATCAGTTTCTTACAAATCCGTTGGAAGTTTTCACTTGAGCGTTTGGAGCAACACCCTTCTGGTTAATTAAAGCTGTTTGCCGGCTGGAAATTAAATAGGCCCCAACAAATTGTTTCGAAGCATGGCCGCGCTGGGCTTTGTGCTGATACTTTGGACGGTGCACTTTGGCACGGTTACTTTTGTGACCTGCACGAAATATTTTATACTCCTTAATTAAATTTGCGTTTGATGTTGATTTTAAAATCAATGTTCGTGTTATAATAGTTTAGATATAGAAATATGAATCAGCAGAGAGTTAAAGCGAAATCCACTTATTAATAAAAACCTCAAAATGGTTCGTTTATTAGAAGGTCGCGAGCTATTTTAATGGGATGCAATTATCGTCATATACGTCTACAAGTTATTTGTTATGACCCTTTGCTTATTTGGCAACCAATACCACGACCTCAACAGAAGTCTCCGTGCTCTATCGGCCTGATATTTATCTAATCATCATCATCATCTAAACAATCCTCAAAACATCATCTATCTCAACTAATATTCTCTGAGGATTGTTCTGTTGTGTGTAGTGTTTGTCACGTTTTACCATCCTATTGCCATAATTAATTTCATCCGTATTACCGGAACCTGGTCTAGCACAACTCAATTTCAGCGTCCATTTTTTCCACATACATACAAGGGTTGATATGATCCCTCAGCCACAAGTGTTCTGAGCACTACAATATGTCCGACTTTAAACGATACTTAAAAATATGTATGCATGAGTAACTGAGCTGTGTGCCAGACATTCAAAATGTTCACGAGTGATGGTTACCACTTACTATCAGGTGGAGCATTTGCTTGTGTCTGACTAGCAGCAATAAAATAAAATTTAATGTGAAAAAAAATTTACCCTAAACTATTGATATTGGTAAATACACTGTTATACTTTTATTTATAGGAATTCTCTCGATGAGTTACTCAACAACGTTTATTTTTGCAACCACCTTAACAGTTATCTTATTACGCAACGCTATAGAATTATACGCCTGTTTAAATACGTTAAGCTCCAGCCAAACGTCACAGCCAATACGCGGCTGTTAACTAAATCATCCTCAAAACAAAATACATCCACAATCGGGACCGACATGCTAACGGAACGACGAGCGGCTGTTGCAATTGAAACAATACATGACAAAGAGTTAAGCTGAGTCTAGATATGCTGTGTAATGTAAAGCGAATTGTGCGGGTTGCAAAACAAGTATTATATGCGAAGCTCTACAGGTTGATATTTGCGCTTATGTATGAACTGTTAAAGTTAAGCATCGTTTTCAGTTATTCAGTTCCTCCGTGATTTTGTAAACAATTCAAGCATTATGCCACCATTCGTGTCGCCAAAAGAACGGCAAGCTCCTTTATGTCTGGATAGACACTTGTTCGCTGATACAGAACGGCCATTACCAAAATAGACAAACTTGGTATTGATTTTTTGTTTACGCTAATTAACTTAATTTATTTACGGTAATCTTGACACAGATTAACGCATCTACATTAGCATTCAAAGGAACTTGAAAGGAGGAAGAAGAAGCAGCCCTTAAATAAAATTCCCTTAGAAAGCTAATTCCTTTATTCTATTACACTATATATTAAATGTACCATGTGTCTGTACTCAGCTTTATATCTAGTCGAATGTATGAGCCGTGATGGTCCGTGCGTCGACGAGTGTACGCTCCGATTCCGCCGCCTCAGAACAGATACCTCAGACGTTGACAAATAACGATCGCCTTTGAATTTCCGACGAATTCTAGTGCTCCGGAGATGTGCAGAGATTGCAATTGGATGTGCCAGGCCGTCTCCCGTTTGTAAGCAATAAATATAGGAGGACGTCACTCGCGATTGTCTTGTGCACCGGGCGCTTGTGAACTTCGCCTTTGAAAACTTTGTGTCCTACCTTAAACTTTTACGTAGAAACATTTTATGTGCTTTTAAATATTTTCGAGATTTCATGCCTATAAAGAAACTTTCTTCTTTTAGTTAACATCTAATTTAGGTATTTCTGATTATTTTAAGACGAAGGCAACAAAGTGTCACTAATGTTTCTTTACAATAAAAACGACTTTCTATTCTTGTGAATAAAATATAATTATGCATTTTTCTTAATCTATACTTTTTGGATTTTTGATAATAAAGATTACGTATTTATACGATTACAATCCAAATCTGATTAAACGGCAATTAGTTTACATCGGAAAGTAATTGATCAATTAAAATCCAATCTTGAGAAGAGACGCAATCTTCCGCTTGAAGCGCACCCACCCGTCTGGGCTACGGTGTACTAACCCCACTTCGTCGCGCCGTAGAAATTTGTTGCTAGATAAACAAACAATATAAATAATCTCGTTTTACAATGCAAAATAATGTCAAACATACATATAATTTTATAATATTTTTAGTGCAAAAAGAATAGGATATGAACAATATTCGATATTTTTTGGACCTAATGTAATTATTAGCATTTATTTTGTAAATAATTCAAATGTTTTAATATCACTCCTGAAGTCGTTGTAAGGTTTAAGTAGCATTTAACATTAGCCGTGATTGTGCGTATCCTTGACAATACAATCCTTGTATCATACCTGCTTCACGCTGGCACTATAGCTTCCCGGAAGTGTAGCGCGTTCGCATCGAGTAGAATGATTATGCTTGTATATTTGTATATAGTGATTACTACGTTATGAAACATATAACTCAATAATCGGCGGTCGTGGTTTAAACCTGCCACGAGCCAATTGGTTTCTTGGATTTTTATACATTTAATATTTTTTATTTTGACTCAGTGTTTCAAACACATATCTTTTAAAATCGTGTCAATAACTGTTGATTATCGGCAATATAATAAAGTTCTGATTTTTATGTAATTACTAGTGACGACACATGAATTATGGATAACGTCATCCGCGTATGGAGTGTGCAGCAGCCTAACGCGGACACTGAAATCGCTATTAAAAGATTCTAGAGCCTGTGTTAGGATAAATGGGGCGCGTCTATGTGTATACGTGTAGTTCTTTCTAAATTAAATTTTTTATATAATCATTGTATAGTATTTTTTCTATTTGTATGAAGACATAGCTTCATTAATGCCTGTAAGTCAGTAATTAGGTAATACCTATATATTTTAATACATGCAAACATTTAATAGGATTAAAAAAATATTCAGTTACGCGAAACTGGCCTTATCGCAACACTACAAGTTATCGATGAAACTTCTGCTACTGGCAACATATAAAATTGTGTCGTATTTATAGATAACGAATAGATAGACGGTTGTACAGTGGCCAATTCACCAAATGCTGTGCGTTGCATGTAGCCGATAAATTTCCGCGCAGCCCCCTTGCCAATAACAGACAATAAATGTTATGAATGTTAGCCGCGATGAACTTTAACCTAAACGATATTGTATCTCTTCTTTACGGTAAGTGTGGACAATGTTGATAAAAAAAAATATAAAGAATAGATTTTCATTTCTGTACTAATTAATGACGCGTAAAATATATTTTGTTACATATAATACAATAAGCGGTATATGTATGGTTATTTGTGGTACAAACTATAAGTCATTATATAAAATCATATATATAGCATTTCATTTTAGTTATATTGTCAAATATTTCGACGATAATAAAACACAATGAAACTATAGCTTTTATAGATATGATGTGAACTTATTTAAACTTGTAAAGGAAATTGGGTTCAGACTATTTATCTGAGCGTATTATCTGGCGTAGCATGTTTGACGTGCAGAAGTGATTGTAATAATCTTATTAGAAGAATACTCTTTTGATTTTGTATATACATATATATATATATATATATATATATATATGTGTGTGTATATATATATATATGTGTGTGTATATATATATATATATATATTATACGATGAGAAGACGCCTGCAACACCGGAGACATCACGTTGCTGGCCCTATGTAATAAACAAAAGTAAACGAAAATACAGCTGAGTCGATGTGTTTCTATGTAGACAACTGAATTCATGTCGTAAAATCTTAAGCGAAGAACTTTTATTGTTCGTAAGCGTTAAAATAGACTGCGTATCTTTCAGTCGTAGAGCGAAATCCTTGTATTATTTCTAGTGCATACTCCGTGAAATGGCGCACCTGTTCGAGATATATTCGTTCATCTCTAATTCTTCCTTAAATAAGATTTGAATTTGTCACTGTGAACTGTTTGTCGAGAGATGAATGGAATAAGCTCCCCTTTGCTTTCGTAAGAACGACAATCATTTTAATTCATCCATCAGGTGACATTAATGTGCATTGATGAGGAAATCTCGTCCGGCAGATTGGAAAGCGTGCCAAATCATACCAGGACGTTTGATATACGCGGTTTTATTCAGTTGTGAAGATTAATTGACTGTCATTATCCTTTTAACATTAGCGTTGTACTAAAAGTAGAGATTGTATTAATTTATAGCCGTAGGTTGGAAAAATCGTGAATCAAATAGGTATATAAATTAATATTATGAAAGTTAATACTTTGTTTTCTTTACAAATTATTAGACAACCTCAATTTAAATTAAATATGTAGGTGTATTATTAACAATTTGATACGCAATCGTAAATTAATTGAATAATTTGATTTAAAAGTAACTAAATTGTGTTTTTTACATATATCAATACTTCCCTTGAATGAAAAATTACATACATATTACTTTGTGAACTAATGGTTATCAATTAAAAACTGGTAGCTACGAGTATATACATTTTATTACATAGGCTCTAGAATCTTTTAATAGCGATTTCAGTGTCCGCGTTAGGCTGCTGCACACTCCATAAGTAGAGAAGGTGAAAAGCGCCGGAAACTAAACCACAGATCACCCACAGTTCGGTATTGGATGCTACTACTTATATTTGTAGCTTTTGACACACATTTTGACTGTTGACTTCAATATGCCATCATGCATAGAATACTACAGCCAGCTTTGGGAAGACTGTTAACTACCAGCTAGCTACTCAAAACTACCTAGTTTCGTCTAGTGCAGATGGCCGGGCGCTAAAGTTGATCGTTGACAACACTTTCTTAGTATTGGACTTCGCCGTAAATTGACTTGTAATCGGTTTTTCATATGAAATCCCAAGAAATTTTTGACTTATTTCATCATTAGGTTATTAAAATTCCACCGGTCCGCATATAATGTTTTGCTTCCAATATTATAATGCGGTCTGCGAAGAGGGCCTAGGTCTTTCCAAATTAACTCGAACAGACATCCATCGAATAGGTATGCCCCATCCTGTACGACCTAATAAATGCCAACTCAAACGTCATCAATAAAACTATTAACTTTATTAATATACAATTTCAGTTTAATCTAATCATAAACTAACCTTTGATATTAGCAGACGTAGACCATCAATCCACCGCCGAACTTAATTTAAATAATCTCTATCATTCCTTATTACCTTTTAATATCATTTTCACTATGTACGTAAACATAGCTTATAGATAAACATGTAATATCACAAAGTTAATCTATGAAAGCTTGGTGCTGAACTATAATACCATGCGGCCGCGACCGCATTTCGATGACGAGCGAGACACGGAAGTAATTAGAGCCGTTTTATCCAAGCAGATCGCATTCAGGAGCGCATAATGAATGAACCGTCACGGTGCACGCTGCATCATGGTATAGGTTAGATGTCCGGTGTAATTTTACCACTCCATAACTCTACAAAAATATTATAGTTATACTCTTTACCCTACCTGGTGCCCGCAACTTCGTCTGCGCAGAATTAATATTTCAAATAGCTCATATTAGCGTGGCTTAAAAAGGAACAAACATTAAAATTATCACATAAGTAATTTTTACGTCGCATTTGTGCAAATGTATAACAGCCTGGCAATATGTTAACACAATATCTTTATAAATTGCAGCCTATGTATCATTTTGATGTATAAGTTATATTATTGTAAATTTTTATTAAAATTAATTTAGGAGTTTTTACGTGAAAGAGTTAGAGTCATCCACTGATACTTACAAACTTTATATTTTAAAGTTACTATGATATATATACTTGATTGAAAGGCAAGTTTGTCCATCAAAATAAATACCTTTTCGAAATACCCTTGAAGAATATTATTTTGAAATCTTTATTAATGTAAATTTATCTTACTGTTCTATAGTAATAGTCAAAAGTGATATACATACATACATACATACATACATACATACATACACTCACGCCTTTTTCCCATGGGGGTAGGTAGAGATTACGTCTTTCCACTTGCTACGGTCTTTACATATCTCTTTCGCTTCATCTACTTGAAAGTGATATGTTATTCAATTATGTATTAGAATTAAGACACGATACGAAATAAGTTATATTTTTAAGTCCTTATAATCATCATATCAACCGAAATACGTTTATTGCTAGACCTCTCCCAAGTATCCCTGTTATCTCCTCATACAGTTGTAATACATTAATGGTATCATTTTCGAATATCATACGCATTTTTCGTTAGACATCGTTATAAATAAAAATGTATACATATTTCGTACAACGACATCTGTCGGCGCTGCACAGTACTATGACAGATTATAAGGGTAGTGACTGACCGAGCATTTCACTTGCACATAAACGTCCAATGCTACCTTCACATTGCAGTCAGCCGACGAGCAATGAAATAAATCTGGAGGCAAGTCAGTTTTTCTACTCACACCACTTCAGTCGTTCTTTTTTCTTTTACTGTTGTGACTAGGAGAAGATGCATTTGTGTTGCGATTTGGTTCATCTATCGCCATCTGATGCGTTTTTGAGCGAATTAGTTTTAAAACATTTTTATATAGTTTAAAATTAACAGTTGATCGTAAGGATCGCGGATTTGTTAAAAAGGTAACATTTTTTCTACTCGGCTTCTAAACCTTACCGCTAGCACCTCAATTTATCCTAAATGGTCGCCAAAATAATAATGTTGAGAAGTGAACCGTTATCGAATAATAAAGTTCATTTATCGCTAATTTGTTAACTTCTTTAAACTTTAAAGCATTGCAGTTTGGAACATTTAACGCCAGTTAACGTTAATCGTTAATCGTTAATTTGACATACATGATAAGAAAATACATGTTTATTATAAAATTAATCTACAAAACCGTCAGTTTGTGGTGCGGATATAAACTATAGATAAGTTAAATACTAGTCATTGCGCAGCATTTGTTGACCGTCCTAAACGTACTTGTCAGAATGTGCTTAAACGTCGCGGAGCGAGGAAACACTAATTCTGACAAATACTGACACTAATTACGGTAACTTCATTAATTTACAATTAACGGATTACTGAGTTGATTCAAAGCTATGTCGCTAACATCTTTAACCGATAAGCTTGTTGTCACTTTATATCATTGTCATCGTTTCTGGCTTTTAAATATATATATTCGTAATTTTATTATGTTTGGATTTAAAAATATTATGATTATGATATGATTATGCTAATTTTGTAACTTAATATGTACATCGCCTCCCTCAAAGTCTTCCTTCGAGGATGAAGAATTGAAATCTCTCAACTACCCTTCGTAATTACCATCTACCAGACGTAACGGAATCTGTGATCGCTTCTAACTCAAAGTAATAATTCTGTTCGCACTTTTGTGTAATATTATTTCTCACTTGTGTGTTAAAGCGCAGTGTATGGCCCTAAAAGCGGTGTAGTATGGCTAACATTACGGGTAAGTGTTGAAATATATATATTTTATTACTTTTGACCATTTCTTGCAGATAAAAACACAAACAAAAGTATTTAGCTATTGCCACCAGTTGTAATTTGTTTTATATTTTAATGACGATTGTTGATGATGATTGACGATCTCCGTAACCGAGTGGTTAGTACAAGGTCCATCTCTGAGTTCCCAGGTTCGAGTCCCAGTGAGCACAGATGTTTGTGTGATGAATACGAGCATTTGTACCTTATTCATGATTGTAAATATAAATTTGTATCTAAAATATTTATATATATATGTCTATTTGTTCCCTAGATCTCATAACACAAGCCTTATAGTGCTTACTTTAATATAATTGGTGTAAATATTTATATTTATTGTTCATTTATTTAAATAAAGTGTTATTTAAAAACTAATGTGCCGGTCATGAGAACGTGCACGTATTGAGACTAAATATTCCTTGAGATAATCATCTCAAGGGTGCTGAGTAAGCTAGAAATATGCACGTACCATATTAGTATATAAGCCTTAGTTTTAGTTAAATAAGTGAGTTATTATAATGGAAACCATAATAGACGATATCAGACTATAACCTGAGTCTCGTTATGTCTATTGCCTAAACTATGGCAAAACTAACATAACGTTACGTTACTTCCAACGTTAAATTCATATGTGTATTCCATTGTCGGAGTACTAATTAATTGTCATTCTTTTTATACGCAATATCGTAAATTTATATTGCAACTGGATTATACTAATCAGTTTCACTAAATTTAATTGATTAATATTCAAAGTTAAATTAAATTTCAATATCTTTAATCATAATGGCAATCTTCACAAATTACCGTTCGATCAAATCAGCGGAAATGAAGATTCCTGTGGAAAATGTCTTCATTTGGTTTTACTTGATCGATCAAGATTTATATGTGTTTTCAATGACTAAGAAAACGTTACTCTTAACTGTGAAGTCAACTTATTATTAGCAAATAAGAAAACGCTTAAAGTACTTTATACCTCTTTAAAATATTCTCTAGAAGGTGTGTACATGAAACGAACTGTTTAATAAACAAGCATTATTATAGTTTACATATGTATATTATAATATACTTATAGACTTTTACACATTTCAGCATATTTTTTTTTGTTAATTTCGTTCATTACTTATATAACGACTAATCACGTTTAAGATATAATTACATTAATGTATTTTTAAGACAGTATTGTAATTTAACTTAATACAGTTGAGACAAGAGATTTTTAAAAAAGTTAACAGTCATTGATTTAATAATTTATAGATTTTTCTAGGTATTTCGAACTGCTAATCTGTCAATGGATTTTTTTTTTACTTATACGGTGAATTAAATTTAGCTATTATTTATTTTTATCTATTTTTCCCGCGACTACGTACGAGTAATATTTTTTCATTGAATTGACCTTTCAGCGTCACAAATATCAAATTTCGTCGAAATCTGAATAGCTCTTTATAATACTAAGGATTATTTCATAGTTTTTCTTCTTAACTTATTTAGTCCACCAATTTTTTTCTGCGTTAAAGGGATCATATAAATACTAGCGACCCGCCCCGGCTTCGCACGGGTGCAATACACAACGTTCGTTTTTTTTTTCGTTTAGACAATACAAATATGTTATGCTTAGAGGTTCCTCTTGACAGCGCGACATATAATTGGCCATGTCAAAAAAACTCAACGCTCAAATCTAATACTGCAACGTTGAAAGTTTGACCATGTTATGCATGTATTATACAAATAAATCTTCCTAAAAATCACTCTATCTATTAAAAAAAACGCATCAAAATCCGTTGCGTAGTTTTAAAGATCTAAACATACATAGGGACAGACAGACGGCGGATAGCGACTGTTTTATACTATGTAGTAATTTTACCGAATAAATATAAAAACAATCTTTAAATATTTGTGTGTTTTTCAGTGAAAACCAAAACCTACCCGAATGCTGAGGGAAGCTAGCCAACACATAAAACGCGACACACTATTTTACATCTGAACACACTTCGGGGAGTTCGAAAAACAAAAAGAAAGACAAAACATAGCAAAAACCGCAACTGGCAGAATCGAATATGAAGGAAGTAAAAAATATTAAAATTTGGAACGATCACAATCCCAGCTATCGGTATCAAAGCACGTCCAATCAAATCGAGACGTGACAACGAATCGAAACCTTTCGGATTTCCTGTTGGCTAACTTATTGGCGTCCTTTTATTCCATGATTGATGTTTAACACTATGTAAATACGGAAGCTTATATTTTCTTTTAACAACGTATCAAAATTAGAATACAAGCTACAAAAGTAAATGAATAAATTGAAATCTTATTTATTTTGAATATTTACATTTCATTAATCCGTCGATCTTGGTTCTAAGTATAGTCGATCATTTCAAGATAACGTAATCAAAAGTACAGTGCAGATTATCTTGGGTGAATTTGAAATGCTGATTCATCACATCACTTATCTTCTTTACTCCCTTCCTCAAAGTATTATTTTTCGACCTTCATCTACATGCCGAACCACTTTAGTGTATCAGCCTGGAGACCAACATAATCTTCGCGGTACTAGAATCCTGGGCACGTTTCATATTTCCTATGATGGATTCTCAGCCTCTTCCCTCCAGAGGGAATAAGTATTTTTCATAATTGTATACTGAACTAATATTTTTGTAGTTGGTAGATCGCACAAAGCTTGCTAAGAAAAGAGTAGATTTTGGGTGTAATGTAGTTTGCTACATCTGTATTCCAATTCCATTTAAATTGACAGTCAGTGACGGACAGTTATGTTTGTCATTTTGTACGATTTCTTAAAAATAAAAACGTGACCAATGTATTTATAGGATTTACACTATTATAACATAGATTGTGCCTATGTAATTTTCCTAGATTAAAATTTATTTTGCAAGCGAACCCTGACCGTAACTGTGAAATCATTAGATAGAAGAAAACATTTCCAACAGCTTTAATTTAATGTTAAATGCAGCACAGGAAGCAAATTCACGCCCAAGACCGCGAGAGATAAAGAGATATAATAATTCTTCCTAAGATGTCACGAAAGTTAATAACTGATAAAAGTTGTGTCCCCTTTTCGGAGAAATTTGCAAAGTAAAATCTTAAAATAATCACAAAATCTAATAATCTGATTGCTTGGTCATTACAATTTTTTTTCTTGTTTGACATAAATTGAATAAAACAAATTAATTAATCCGCAGTTTACTAATTAGTTTTGTCGTCAACACAGTTAGTTGAAAATTTTCTTTCATACCCCGCCCCAATATTATTTTAAAGGTTTTTTATTAAATATGCACCAATATTTCATAACGGTAAATTTTACAACAGCGAGCTATCGGTTAATATGAATGTCAGACCGGATTATTAGCGCACCAGTCGGATGGCATAGAAAAGCTGTTAGTGATCAGAAAAATTGGATAGTAGAAAATCTCAAGGACGATATCCGATTTCTGATTATATTTTCCTAACGGTTTACTACTATATAATTCAAATGAGCAATAATTCCAGTATTATTTTTGGTATTCTCAGAAATGTATCAAAAGTTTGTATACTAAGTAAGTGCGCATTTATTACAAACAAGAAAGTTGAACTTATTTTCCGAACATCCAAATTTATTGAGATTAAAAAACAAACTGAATGATTTCAATGCCAGTATTTGCGTGTTTGTTTCGCGTTTAAGGCTACAGGAAACTTTAAAAAAAACTTTGCAAGTAATCGTGAATAAATAGTTCTGAATTAGAGCTTAACTTTCAGTTCAGATACCCACACGCAACTTCGCGTTTGTAAGTAAAATGCAAAAAAAATGGTTTCAGAGGAAATTGCATTCAGTTATCGCTTACACCTTTCGACGTTCTCTCGCCTCTCACGTTACTATATACTAATGATTCAATTATGCAATGAACTTGCTTCGAAAACATCAAACATTTCTTGAGCATAGCGCCCAAGGATTATGGACTTTGCCGCCGCGCTCAAAGTTTTAAAGTCGAAAGTAGTATCGGCTTAGTAAGTAACATCGCATGGAAACTTATAATTTTAAATCAAGCCTTTTCCGGCTTTAATTATACAGTGTTAACGAGGTATTAATTGTTCAGTGGAATGTGAGTTTGCTGAAAGTGTTGCGGATTTCAATGATATTTTACTAAGATATTCATCATTATGTATTTTGTGAGCGTTACAATCATAGGTTATTTAAATAAATATTAGTTATTAATAGAATTTTCATTTTTACTTTAATCTTTTTGTATTTTTATGTTTATGACAGCTTTGTTGCTAAAACAAATCTATAGTATGTCAAATACATTCTTATTCAGTTGTAGTCATCTACGAGTTTATAATTTATTACATTAAGACACATTTTTATTGTCCAAGTAATATTGAAAATTATATTATAAAAGTTGTTTAAAAGCATATTCACATTTTATATGAATTTACATATACATATCAATAATCAATAAGCAACCTGACCGGTGTGCTCAAATTGGGTAATATAATGAATTGTTTAATTGCAGCAATTTAAAAAGGCTTTAAAAGAAAATATTACATTTCAAGAATATTAAAAATGTCATAATTACCGATAAAATCTACCGTGGAACGTATAACATCGAAAACCAAACATGTAAACATCAATAGAAATTGTAATATTTTGATACCTATTCCTATGTAATTGCAAACTGGCTGTAGATTTCCAATTCCACAATTATGATAACTGTGTTGTTATTAGTCTAAATAAATCCATAGGTTACTAATGTATAGTTGTGTTTTGAGCATTTTAATTCCATGAAAAGGTGATGGAAAATGAAATTTTATCGTGTTCTTAAGGTAAAGTTTAAAAACAAAATTACTTTGTTACATAAATTAAAATCGTTTAAATGAAAAATCAATGAGAATGACTAGTAGTTTGTCATCGTTTTCGACATCCATAATATTTAAAGAGCCCAACACCGACACCACAATTATTTAATCGTTATTACAAATGATGTGTAAGTGATGTTAATTTAGAGTAAAGTGAAGTAACAAGAAAAAGTAATTTCATTTTATCCCTAGAAATGGATTGTTTTTCATCCTACACACTCTTATACGAGGTAAAATATAGTCAAATAATATATAGTATGTTTCTGTAATATAAACAAAATTATTATTGTCTGTCATTTTGAATGATGATTCATAAATAAGATTCGTATATGCGGGTTCCACAAAAAAATTTGAAGCAAATACAATAAGTTTGCAATAAACTTTTTCAATTATAAACTACATCGCCTGAGTGTCTACCAAAGTGAGAGATCGTTGAACTTCCTAAACCCACCAATTACAGCGTGTTGAGGTAAAGTAAACTACGAGTATTTAGAGCTGTATCAGATCTTCAGTACCGCAGAAGTTATTGAATACGAGTATGAACTCCTGATAGTTTAATTTAAAGTTGAATGTCCCCATCGACTTCGAGCGGATTAATTTGTATGATCGGAAGCAGGTAAAAGATTTTTCTTTTTTGCTGTAGGTTCCGAGGCTCTATTTTTTAATAATTCGTTTGGCGTTGTGAGTTCATGAAACATCATCTACAATTGATTTTATCCAAATCAGTTATTTTACAATGAAAATTAAAAACGTGATTATCATGAACACTAAAACAAATTTCGAGATACAAATAATAAATTGACTCCTAGTTTTTCGCATTGCATGTCTTACATACTACAAAATATATAAACCTACGCTATTAATAATATGACACCTCTACACCTCTATGATAACTCCGGCCAACCATTCAGGGAGGAAAGAAAGAAATTATGAGTATGTAATGTAATACCACATAGGGTCTAACCACTTGTAGGTGAACATGCTCGTATAGGCAATAGAGGAAAGTCTTGGGGAAGCAATGGATTTTTTATGACTAAGATTTCAATGTTTCATCCCAGCACAAAAATTTGTTCTATTTGATGATATGGGTGAATTTATCATAGCAATACGAGTAGTTTCGTTTCACTTATGTTGTATTTTTATTTTATAAGATGCACGCAATTCAAGCAATATTGATTAAGGACTACGCGCGCAAATCTTCTAGCGCAACTATAATTCCCGCCAAATGATGACACATAAATTTGTTTAAGTAATAGTCATTACAAGATAAATGTACATGAATAAAAAGCAAAAGTGTATGTAATATTTTGTCACAAATTCTCTACATGGAACAATAGTTTTTTGCTCTTATCATTTATTGGAATAACAAATCTTTCCATAGCCAAATTTTATATGTATGCAAAGTATATTAATGCTGGCTCAAAGGAACTCGGAATCGTTTTTTTTTTTGTTGCATATAATTAAATATGACCTTTTAAATGATGTGTTAAATGGATTATTATTTCTGTTTGATAGTAGTTTAATAATTAGTTACTCAAAAGCTTATGATTATCAACTCATAGCTTGTTACTATTGCTAAGGCGTAACTTTGTATTTATTTGTTATATATTTAATTGTGGAGTTATTTATGTGCTTGATTTCATTTGTATATTGTATTGCGCTATTAATATGTGAAGTTAAAAACATCATCTGATTGAACGTTGTTTGTCTGTAAAATAAGATATCTGTTATAAATTAACTGTCAGGGTTCAACCTATTTGTTGCTTTGATAAAAAAGAAAGCGGTTTCATCCGGTTCATTGTAATGTTCAAGTTAAGATTAAAAATGTTTCGCCATTTAACTATTTATCTAACTTAACGTTTAAGTTTACTTGAATGAAATTTGTTATCATTAATACATAGGTCATACTAAAAGTTTACGGTATTAGCCACTTATATTAACAGTATTTAAAAGTTATTTACTGCGTTTGAAAATGAAACTTTTTCGCCGTTGATTTGCTTTAATTAACCATTAATTGTTTTCACATTGTCACATCTGTTTAAAAATTGAGTGATTACAATAAAGTGCATAAATTTTTGTTGCATAATTCTTCACCATATTAAGTATAAATTGATAGCTCAGCAGAGCCTCCTTCGGATTCAATCTATTTTTGGTGGTTATGAGATTCGGATATCTTTGGACATAGGCATGAGTCAAGTACAGTCAATTCTGCATAAAAATTTCAGTGTGAGAATTCACAGAGAACACAGTAGTGTTCTCGATGAATCCTACAAAATTTGACTGATGCTCATAAAACGAATCGCATTACTTTGTGCTATGCTGAGCCTGCCAGATACAATAAAGGGGTCTCAAATATGGTTTAGAACATAGTAACAAGTGACAAAATATGGACTTATAGCTACAATTCCAAAACGAAGCAGCAACGCACAAGTGACACCCCTGGTGTTGCCCATAGGCTACGGTAACCGCTCACCATCAGGCGTGCCGTAGGCTTGTTTGCCACCATCGTGGTATAAAAAAAAAATCGAGCGTATGAGATCACAAAAGTCTCAAGTCTTATAAATTGTCTAATATGAATAACAATAAATATTCTGTAAATAAATAAAACAAGTATAATATTGTAGTATAATATTTATTTGTTTGCCAAAAATGCATTTAAAGAAGTAGTGGGCAATATTCATTAGTTTAATACAACATTTAAAAAAAAAACGTTTATTATTTTTAAACTATGGACGAATTGAGAGATTTCTATATATACATATATAACCATCCAATTCACGTAGATTTTTCAAGGTCGTTATTTGTATAAAAATAAGATATGTCCTCATTTTGTTTCAATGAGTATTATATTTGATTATACATACATATATGTACTCATACCTCTTTCCCTTGGAGGTAGGCAGAAATTACAGTTTTCCACTTGCTACGATCCAAACATACGTCACTAGCTCCCTCGACTTTTATTAAAACTTTCTTGCACGCTCAACGGTTACGGGTAGGCTTCATACTTAATTATATTATAATTATATAGGATAATATTATAATTATTGCCAAGTATCAATAGACAAGTCGCGAACATGATACATTATCTATAAAGGTTCAGTGCATCAGTAACATTATATCATTGAGATACAGTTTCAAAGTACGCCAAGATACTTTCCATTTTCCACGGAATTCGTTACACAGAATGTCAGAGAGCATGATCATTTAAAGTGACATTTACACTTGTAGCTGATGTCATGTTGTTTTAACAGATGCAAACAGTTTAGACGACAGCTTGTATTTTTTTATGTAATAATGACTGCCCACCTGATGGGATGTTGTTACTGTCGCTTATACATGTAGTTCCTATGATATTTGCAACAAATCTGCAACCCTCACATAATTAGTTAATGTAAGTTTCAACATATGGCATAAGATAAAGTAACAGTACTCAGTAATTTCACTACCAATATTAACCCTTCACCACGGGAAGCGCGATAAAATCTTCGCACCATAAACCGACTTCCGCGTATATGTAGCCGTGGGCAAAAGCTATGACCCTTAACCCTCTATACACCCAATCCCGAAATCCACGCGGGCGAAGCCGCGGGCAGAAAGCTAGTTTTTAATAAAATAAAAAAAGATAACTAACATAACGTCGCTACACTTAATCAATCCAGACCACGCAAATCTAATACTAAATATACATAATATGAATAAAAAGGAACCCTTTTTAAATTGTGTGACGATATATGTAATAGACCGCTCTATATAGTAAAAATTAATACATACATGCACTGTGTATATAATTTATTAAGAAATATACTTTTTAACTTTCTTAGGAAATCTAAGCTCAGTATTATTTGTTAAACGATTATTACCCATACTTCTATAAATTGTTTTAAGTAATTAAAATACTTGTCATCATAAATAAAATTATGCAATAAATTGCTTACACCGAATGTACTTGTAATTAGGTCTATCGATTCTATTATAAGAGTATTATTTTCTATTGAAATTGAAATGTTATTTCTATCTCGATTTACATAATGCAAAAATTAACTTGTACTACTTTATTATTAACTCTAGACTTGAAATTCATTAATGTTATTTTATATTGTCTAATAATAACTATATATATATATATATATAAGTATATAGCTATATGTATATATATATATACACATATTGTAAATGATAAATCTTGGTTATAGATAAATAAAAGGCGACGGCATTTCATTGCACCTTATAATTCTATACGTAAAAAATATAACAACTCAAATATCACCATGACAACCCAAAAAAACCATCGAAATACAAAAATGCCACAAAAGTATAAAAAACAAACAATAGAAATGAGGTCCGTTTCATGACATGCTCCCCTTTTTTTATAAAAGAACAACCTTTTTTAACGGTCGTAGTTGTCGCGATGTTCGGCTCAATAGTACTCCCAGCCTTTGGGGCGTCACACTGAAACAGCAGCGGCGCCGGCGGGGGCATCGAAACCTCAGCAAGATGAGGAGACAGTCCATTCTTTGGTTGAGGCATGGCCATTAAGTTCAACTTGAAACTTCCGTCTAGTCCGTGCGAGGCTCTTGATGGCTTCCGTGAATTGTGTAACATCAGAAACTTTATTAATGTTATTATTACAATTATCTTTGCTAATATGGTAAGTGCCTACGCGTGCATATGTAATGGTCGCGATGTTCGGCTCAATAGTACTCCCAGCCTTTGGGGCGTCACACTGAAACAGCAGCGGCGCCGGCGGGGGCATCGAAACCTCAGCAAGATGAGGAGACAGTCCTTCTTTGGCTGAGGCATGGCCATTAAGTTCAACCTGAAAGCATGCATGTGTAGTGGTTGCGATGTTCGGCTCAATAGTACTCCCAGCCTTTGGGGCGTCACACTGAAACAGCAGCGGCGCCGGCGGGGGCATCGAAACCTCAGCAAGATGAGGAGACAGTCCCTTCTTTGGCTGAGGCATGGCCATTAAGTTCAACCGCGGCTTGAACGGGACTCTAAAGCAGCTATATCAGCCCGCAACTCGGCATCAACAGCAGCACGCTCCGCGGCCGCAGCGCGAGCGCGCTATTCTCGTTCTGCTTGAATTTGACCCATCTCAATTTCTGCCACACGTCTTGCATGCTGTGCTTCCAACGCTAAACGCTGAGCAACAACTGACGTTTTCGAAGAAGCAGAGTCCGCACTAGTACCACCAATCATATTTTTCGACTGAGATCTAGTTTTCACCATATCAATAATAAAATAAAATATACAATACGTGAATCCTTTTTAAATAAACTTCTGACACCACTTTGTAAATGATAAATCTTGGTTATAGATAAATAAAAGGCGACGGCATTTCATTGCACCTTATAATTCTATACGTAAAAAATATAACAACTCAAATATCACCATGACAACCCAAAAAAACCATCGTAATACAAAAATGCCACAAAAGTATAAAAAACAAACAATAGAAATGAGGTCCGTTTCATGACACATATATATATATATAATATATATATTTATATATTTAAATCTATTTAATTAAGAATAAGAGTACTTGGTAGGTACAATTTGTAATGTCAAGTTCTATGTTTCACGTTTCTATATTTGCTGCCCTGTCCACTTTCGAATGAAACAGCTGTGAATATCATTTCTCGTAATTCAATACCTCTGAAAGGTGAGTCAGCTAAATGTTAGTCAGCAAAATCAGCTGACAAATTGACGTTTTAGAACGAAATTCTTGATTGAAACTGAATAACTTCACCCTGAGGATATCTGATTTTTCTAATAGAAATTACGCAGAGAAAAGTATATATATATATATATATATTATAATATATATATATATATATATATATATATTATATATATATATATATATATATCTACAGGGTGGAAATTTGTAATGCCACCTGGAGGGGAAGTACTCTTAATACTGTAGATAGAAAGTTTTACTTAAAGGAAACATTCCTTTATTTTTGAAAAGAAATAAAACTGCATTCAAAGATTTTTGAAAATTCACTTGCCCCACCCGGTAATCGAACCGACTAAAATCTGCAAAAGTTGCATCCTGTATTTTTATTGCACCGATCGGTAGGGTCAATTATAAGGATCAACTCTCTCTAACAAACTTCATAAATTAAATGAAAGGAAAACAATGAAAACTTAATTCAAAGAATTAATAATTTAAGATTTCATTGATTTCATTTGTTTCATAGTAATTTGTACGTTCTTGTAATGCAGACTCCTTTCTTATGCTATCTTGTAATGCAGACTCCTTTCTTATGCGATATAACTGCGTGTGTGACGTAGTTTAAATATGGAATGTTATGTTACATTTGAAAATAGATTTTCATTTGTTATTCACATGATAATAAGATTGTTTTTACAAATCATTTAACATTTGTTTCACGGTAAAAATGTATATATATATATATATAAAATGTATATATAAACGGTAAAAATGTATATATAAAATATTAACATAAACACTTCTGTTTTTCACCTACCTTTCTTCGTAGGAATCCAATAATATTATTAACATTTATTCTATTATTCTGCACGAAAAAACACATATAAAGAGTGACATAGAAAAATTAAGATAATATTTTATCTTATAATTTATCTATATCGTATCGTACCTATCTATTGATCGATAACTCCATACGAAGTTCTTTAGTTCGTATAAAACCTATTATTGTTCCTTGCCTTCCCTTTCATTTTAGTGAATCTAGATGACATTACTATATTAACAAATGTAAATTACAAATTAGTATAGTTCAGCACCAACGTTCGAGTGTTTCAATATAAAATGTTACTAGTTCTGCCCGTGACTTCGTAATAGTAACTGGAATAGTGACAAGTTTTTTTTTTGTTAAATCGCATAAATATCAGATGTGATTAGCGACTACAGTTGATGTACAATTGTTTACAGTTTACATGCGCTGATAATATTTTGTTTCTTGTCGTAAACTCATAAAACTTTGAATATCATATTTATGTATATCTAAACAACAGTTTAAAAAAATAATTTCCAGCTTCTAGTTTTAAATGACGACACAACCTTTCATTCCCTTTCACCCCTAAAAACCTTTTTCACAATGAAAAGACTGTCTTTTCTCAGGCTCTGGAGTATCTGTATACTGAATTTCATTTAAATCTTTCAGTAGTTATGGCGTTTTTCGGTAGTCGTGACAGATTGATAAAGTTACTTTATATTATAAACACGAAAGTACAAACTTTCGTATGTAGTGTGCGCGTTTGTTGTTTGTTGTTGTTCTTTCAGGTAAAAAGTATTTAATGGTTTTTATTGAAACTTTACAAAAATGTAGCTTATACATCAGGCGCACCCCACCATATGCCCCGCATGGGCCTAGAGAACTCAGGGGGGTTTTAGTGGATAGGCTGGTCCTGTCAGACCAGAGAACCCCACACACGGCCGTGCCTAGCCAGCGCGGTGTCACGGTGCATAATGCATTTCCCCTCTAAAAAAAAGCTTATATATCAAAATAACACAACCTATAATTTATAAAGATATTCTGTGAAAATACAAGCTAAGTGTAATACTAATCCTGCGCAGATAAAGTCGCGGGTACCAGCAAGTATAATATCATAAGTACAACATTGTAGATGGTTAATATAATATATTGGTTTAGTAAAATTTAAAAAATAATGAGATAGAGAATAAAATTTAAAAGATATTTTTTTTAATAAAATACGGTATGTTGTAATTTTCAGAAAAATATTATTCTATTAATATATTTACTATTTCCAGATATGCAAGTAACACCATGTACTATGACATACATAATTACTACATAATTTGTTTAAACATTTATAATATATAAAATTGGCGTAATGTTCTCAAGTATTCTAAATTGGACTTATAATTCCACATTTGGAAATCCAAGTCCAATCCATGTAAACACAAAATACTAGATATACATTTTTATCATTAGGTACAATTTTTCCACTTATTTTTCACTATTATTTATAAGTTGTCATTATAATCTTTGTATGTTCAATAATTATTCTAGGATTATGAATCGCCTCAATCAGTTAATTGCCTTGAAATTATTGTTAACTTATGAATGTTTTTTTATAAACGTAGATATTGCATACAATGGGCCTGGAAATTATACATATTGTGTACGTATAATTGAAATTAAAAACCGTAATCACGCATGACCCTAATTGAATTTAAACTCGATAGCATTTCGACACATCTACTCCGTACGCTTCTAACTGAACTTACAACTGGAGCCCGCATTAAAACTACCGAGAGAAGGTGGGTCAGCGAAAAGTTAGTCAGCGAAATCAACGGAACACATTGTCCTCGGCAGAGCGGAACGTGGACAAAATGGCATTCGTTTTTAGCCCGTCCTGCGTGGCCAGTTCGACTTAATTGCTCCATTGTTAATTATGTAACATTTCAGCGTTCACCACATTGAATTGTTACCAATTCTCGTCATAGCATGTCTCTCGCTCCGTAAATGTTAAACTCCAACTTTTTTATGTATTCGCTTTTCGCTAGAGTCGCAACAGTACAATCGCTTATACGAAAAATACTTACTTACGTTATGATATCCAGTTTTACATTAAATTCACAAATTTGTTAATTTTCTGTGTCATCTTTCCTGTAAATTACCTACCACCTCTATTTTATTGAACACAGTTATGCCTATAGATCTATTTATCCATGCCTTTATAGCACAGACAAACGATTTTTCGATCTTAGTTTTAAATAATTGCGTATCTGATTTTAATATTTAACATGAAACAAAATGAAACACGGACAGTTTTTCTATACTAATATTATAAAGAGGAAAGATTTGTTTGTTTGTAATGAATAGGCTCCGAAACTACTGGACCAATTTCAAAAATTCACCATTGGAAAGATACATTATCCCCGAATAACATAGGCTACTTTTTATCCCGGAAAAATCGACAGATCCCACGGGATGCGCAATAAAGGCTTTGCTCAAAAACTACTGCACAGATTTTCATGCAGTTTTCATCAATAGATAGATCGATTCTTGAGCAAGGTTTTGCAGTTTTTTTTATCTCGGAAAAACGGATAGTCCCACGGGAAGCGCGATAAAACCTTCACGCCATAAACCGACTTCCGCGCATATGTAGCCGTGGGCAAAAAGCTAGTATTTTATAAGCGTTGAGTAATATATAAATACAATGAATTGTAAGAAACCGTATTAAATGTAATATGCACCAGTTAGATATAAATTTTCCAAAATGTGAAGAAGAAACAAATTTGCTCTAACTGATATTGCACTCGAGCGGAGGAATATAGGGCAAACAAACATATAAATCATATAATAAGGCAAGCTGATACAGATGCAGAAGCTATAACAGAAACCATGTTTGCATTACACGCATCATAGCACAACGATTCATTAGTGCCCAATGCATTGCGTCTAACACAATACACGTGCGTGCGCGCATGACGTACATAACGCTGGTACGTACATACATATATTGACTTCGGCCCACTTACATTCGGTAGATATCAATGGAGACATAGACTTATTGGCGATTATATGTTCAATTGCAACCCTGACATATCACTTCATTACACTGATTGATGAGATCTGTCTCCAACTGCGTACGCAGTGACAAATTACCATGACGTCCGTCTTACGCGAAGTCACAGTTCATATTAAACAATAACATAGTTTGTGATCTCTATGCATTAATATTTGTCGGAATATATAATTCATTTAAATTATTAGTAAAAACCAACTAACTGAATTGTATACAAATAAACAGACAAACATAACGCTCTCTTAAATAAGTTAGTCTTTTTACAGTAAATTAGCTCTGTGTCTTGTGCTTTTAAACCAAAAAACAATTCTAACGACTTTCGCTATATCTCTACTTTGCTTTAGGGTTGTACTGACTTAAATTTTTACTACTCTAACAAAATATTCAGACATCTCGAAAATTTACAAGTACAATTAGAATAAATTGTTCTCTAACAGCATAACAATAATAGAGGGTAGAGCTGTGGAATTCTAGTAATATAATCATAGGTAAGCTACTACATCTACAGATAAGTATTTTACATTATGTTTATAATAATGTGAACCATACGTAAATTTATATTAAATACTAATTGATATATTTATACTTATATATTATATAAATGATACTATTTTATTTAATTATACTTTAGCAAAAAAATATTTTATATGTTAGCTAAGTGTGAGTTCTTCAAGAATGAGAGTTATTGAAAACCAATTTGCAAAAACAGTAATAAAAAGAAATACAAAACTGTACGAAACCCGTTTCGATTCTCAAAATACCTATACATCACAGATTCACTATGCCGTGAAAACCAACGAAATTTGGTAGCCCTGTTCAGAGCGGCTAGCAGAACCGATCGGATTGTCTCGCGAAGATAAATGATGACCAGCTTTCGCTTAAAACTAATCGTCTCAATTCTAATTTCTCAATTCACTGGAGACTGAGACGAATGCCATTCGACGTGCTCCACTACGATATTTATACTTTTCTATACATTAATGGCACGAAATTAAGAAGTGAGAATTTGTCAAGTATCGTTTCGGTGCTAATTGAAATGAGCGGATGTTTTTTCTTTGTTTGGATTTGATTCGTTGCGAATTATTGTATTATGAGAATCAAAAATATAAAATTCTAAAATGGTAAATAATAGACTTTCTTGAAAAAATTGCTCTATGGAACATAATATTTTATTTCATAAAATATTTTGATCTATATACTTTATAAACTAGTTTATCTAACAGTAAATAGTAGATTTCATAAAATACAATCGGCATTGAGAACAATAGTGCGCGAATAAAGGCCTTATACCAATTAGCCTAGCTCAATGTAAGCTCTGTAAGACTTGTGTTATGTGATCTTGGGTAACGGATAGACATACATACGAGTATAATACATATATAAATATTTTCGATAGCAATATATATTAACAACTATACTTAAGGTACAAATGCTCGCATTTATCACACAAACATCTGCTCCCACCGGGATTCGAACTCAGGACCTCAAAGATGGTGACACGGTGGTCATAATTTAATTTTGTTTTAAGCATTTGTTATATGAAGTGTCGCTGATATTTACCCATTGTTGTTGTGCTTTTTTCTTGCTGCACTATTACATAAAATAAATTTCAAGTTATTTTATGAGTCTTCAAATATCTTGTTACATTTACATCGCATGTTTAAATCTTATGCCTAGCTATAATAAACTTGAACAGTCCAGCCGAAAAAAACACTTATTGACCAAGAGTCTATTCACCAAGTCATCACAGGTGGAATACTTGTCACTCCTTTGACCTTTCCGTCCTAAGGACCGTCCGGTTCTGGGAGTATCATACTCTGTCAATTGCCACTTTTTATGGAACTTTAAGTGGCATTGCCAAAAGTTTTGACTTTAGACTGAATTATAAACATTCTTATGAATTATACGAGTATGATTTCTTTCTTAATCAAATTGAGAACCTCCGAGCATAGCCCTCCCAGTTTTCCCTGGTTGTTGTTCTGTTGGCAGTGTTATACGGCTCCTTATAAGCAGTAATGTTTCGGTAGCATACTGTATCGCTAGCAAGATGCATAAAACAAACATTTTCTGCTTGACTCACTATAGTAGATAGGCTGATAATATAACAACAAAACTACAAGTAAACAATGTCTGGGACGGACAGACTAAATTAAATAACTATTTTATTATATAACTTATAAAGGAAACAGAAAAAATGTCGTGTCTCTACCATTTAAAGTGCAAAATCGATCAACATGAACTAGTTAAAGTTTTAATAAGCGTACAACCTAGTTGTTCGGAACACGGATTTCTGCAACCATCAGCTCTCAACTTTCTAACAGTGTGTTTCACATGAAACGAGGCTATCGGACGTTTTTGAAAGCCACCTTTAGCTGTACCATGAACATGTAGTTATATCCTTTATATACATTGCGGCAAACATCACAATCCTTTTTTTATACTTCGAAGAAAGCTTCGGATGAAGCTGCGCGGCCTACCCACTAAAACCCAACTATATCCTTCACATAAGCAACGCCAGAGTAAAGTTCAAACAATGACAAAGATGGGTAAGGCAAAACGAAAACACCGTGCCTTACCTATTTTTATGACAATTATCAAAATAATATTTCTTTTACGTACCTATGTTATACCAGCTCAAAATATCATTCTGTAATTTTATTATGACTTCAGCTGATGTGGCTATCTATACAAATCCTTAAGTCCATTTATTCCGTCTTTCAAAAAAGATGACACGATTGCGGTTGAGAGATATTCTACTGCCAAATAGGTTGCGGGTTCATTTCCTACATGGGATATTTGTATTAACGAAAGATTATTATACCGTTATCCAATCTACTATAGATCATTTGGTTTGTCCAATATGGGACTACTACAATCGACTTTGTAAAGTCCTGGTATCTGAAGAAAAATTACAATCGACTATTAGCATTATTATGGAAAACCTCGCGTCTCAGAAATGCGATGTAAACTTACACACGGCGTTTTATAGATTGACTTACACGGCGTGCTCTGATGTTCCTTGCTAGTCTTAAGTTGGCTAATATTGGTTGGAAACTACTCTATAGCGTAATCTTGTACACGATCGATATATGCCGAGCAGTAGTTGTATGATTAAAACATTCTTTTGATTTAAATCATTTATTATCATAATCGCCTATTGTCACTGTTCTTGAAGTTGGAAGAGATACAGTATATTTCCATACTTCACTCATACATTCCCGGGAAAAAGTCACAGCACAAACTATGCAGAAACTAGGATTAATTTCTAGCATTTAAGCAAGCAAATCAAGAAATACCTACTACAAAAAGGAAACTTTAAAGTGTTCCCCGTACAAAATCTATTTCAAGAAAACGGAAATCAACTCCTCGTGCAAGCATAGTAGAACCTCACAGGCAACTTAATATGGCTTCAACGTGCTTGCGATGCAAAACCACAAACTAAAGGCACTAACGTTACCTACGACATGTCATCATCATAAATAATGTATCCCACCCCGACGTCGCTTGAATTATTCAACGTTGACGACCACTCTATTAAATTTGTCATAATACGAAAATATATTTTAAAATTAACATTAACCTGCGATGATCCAAATAACAAGCGCGCTGATAATTGGCTGCAGCTGCAATAATACTGAGAATCAATGGAAGCAATTGAAAGCTTTGATCATATTTTTATTATTTGGTCACTCGTTCAAATTCCGAAGTATTTAAATGCCGTGCTGATGTACAGAATACGAATAGTGATCTGAGCTTAGATACGACTACATTCAGATATTTATGTACTCTATACAAGTGTTTTAGTGCTAGTGAAACAATATTTAAGAGATAATATGAATTAGATAGATGGACTCTAGATGCTGATTGAAGACCTGGAAACCTTTGAAACTTTCCGAATTAACTGACTTCGAAATGATAGCAAAATATTTCAAATGATACCCCTCAGCAACTGTTAACACAAAAGAAAATTAGCCAGCTAGTTGTAGATCTAATGGATTGCTATGTAGGGCTGTCGATACTATAGAAAAATAATGTATTTAATTTGTTTGAGAAAAAAGTTGTTTTTATCGCTAATAGTTTTTTCTACCGAATTATCTGATGAATAACATTAATTATTATTATGTTGGTTTTAAAACACCTGTCTATACCTCTAATTGTTATATTATGAACAATTAGAAATACATTAATATGTTTCGGTATTTTCATAGATTAAAACACACGTTAAGAATATTCTAATTACAAAAGGCTACTACAAAGTCAACGACGACCTAATGAATGCTACAAGTCTTATAGTAATCGACAGTAAATATGTATTGTAATGTAGAAGTTGGGATCAAACTTGTAGCTCTGAAGTCTAAAAAGGACAACTCTGAAACAATAAAGGAAGAAATAATAGCCCTTGCTATTTTTACTTTTGGTTCTTTCGAATACAAGCACTCCCGCTGTGAACTTATATTTCATAGCTCCTATGAAATAAACGTCATAATTAAATAATCGTTATACGAGGATGATAATTAATAAATATATGGTTATTTCTTACACTCACACCAACTAGCCTAACCCAAAATTTAGCACTGTTAGGCAAGCCTAATGAATGTAAGTCTGATGAATTTCTATCCGTTATACATCTACCATGATACAAGTATTATGGTATATACTGTAACGGATAGATATTCATCACACAAACATCTGCTCCCACCAGGACTCGAACCCAGGACCTCAGAGGTGACGATACCTTTAAACCGGTATACTAACCACTCGATTACAGAGGTCGTTAAAAATACGAGTACATCAGCGAGACGTATACAAAGCGTAAGCTTATATACGTAAGTATATAACGTTATTATAATAATGATGACTACGATAAGTTGGAAAGTGCAGAAACTCCATCCATAGCTTGTAATCCACGATTCATCTACTCGTGCAAACAGTGAGAAATATCATCGCGTAGACTTGCGTAATTTCAGCTGAGAATTAAGAAAGTTCCACCCTACTAATGAATGCATCGAAAAGTTTCGCACTGACTTGCAATTTACGAATTCTGGAACAGCAGCCCTGGTCTTGTTAACGGATGCTATACCGATGCGTCTTGATTATTTGAACAACTTACTAATTTTGTTAACTCGTAGTCTTAGTCGTAGTCTTAGTCTAGTTTGTGCCATGACAATGTGGGCGATAAGTAAAGCATTGTTTGTTTAAATAATAATGTTTAATATTTTTCAAAGTAACATATACGTATTGTTATACTGTGTGAGTCTAACGACATAGAAAACCTAAATCTACAAATATTGAATAGCTGCAGTAAACTTTCTCCGTTATTAAACTGCTACGATGTATTTTGAATAAAATTTTTAACGTCACCTGCAGATATTTTTTTTTGTTTTCTTTTAATCTAGCATGTTTGTTAGAGATGTTTAGTTCTTATGTTCTTGAGTGACTTTTTAGATCGATATTATAGAACATTATTTGATTGTTTCAGTAGTTATCTTGTTCTATTACTGGATTGGCATTCGATTTTTATAAACACATCTCATTAAAATTAAGGATACTTTAACTAAATATAAATTAAAAATAATGTTTTCAACTTCAAAGTAATTAATTTTTTTATTAGATTGTCACCCGTATTTAGCGTTATGTCCCCGCAGAAAAGAGATATTTTACTATTTCCCGTGCCTCAAACTATCTCCGCACTATTTTTTTCAAAATCTTATCGGTGGTACCGAAAATTACTCCAACCATTCAGAATTTTTAAATCTCTTTTTGCTAACTTTACTTCTGTATAATATAAAGATAAATAACAATCAGTTTTGTTTTAAGTGTTTTATTAACCATTTTCTATAATACTTGTTACATTTCAAACAAAGGTAAAGATTTATTCTAATGTAAGATCAACCCAACTTGTTTTTCTTGGTTTTAATGTATTTATTGACTGAAGTGTGTAAAAATCTATTTCTTCTAATTTCTCAACATAAATTTATCAAGAGTCATTGTCGAAATCCAATATGCATGAAAGTATTTTGCTGAAACACCATCATCTAAGCGTTATGATAAAAATGTCACTATCATGATTGATAACCGAAGTCGTCAAATCTACTGTTTAGATAAAAGCATTGTGATTTATTGTTAGAATGACGCGCTGTCAAAATTTAACAGAATGAATGAAAGTACAAGTTTCAGGACAGAAATATAAATTCAAATTCAAATTCAAATTCAAAAATTCTTTATTCAACATAGACCTTTGCAGGCACTTATTGACGTCAAACTCTACCACCAGTTCGGAAATTGGGAGGCCCTAGAGAAGAACTGGCAAGAAACTCTCAGGGTTTATTTTTTATCTCCTCTTTTTTAATCGTTACTTACAATTAGTCATTTATAAAAAAAAAAAAAAAACTTAAAGCTACAATAAAGCTAACATACATAATATAATATTTTCGTATGTACATTTACATACACATTAAATGTCAAAAGGAAAAGACAAAAAATAATAAATAAATAATTATGTTGTTACCAAGCATGGCTTTTGGGATACCGCACCTAGCTCCATACAGTGTTATCGTTTAAATAATCACTTACTTTATAATATGCTTTACTAATAAGTGTCTTTTTGATGTGATTTTTAAAGTTGTGCAAAGGCAACTCAATAATGCTTTGTGGAAGCTTATTAAACATTTTTATACATTTCCCCAAAAAGGAACAGCTAATCTTATGGAGCCTGTACATTGGAACGGCAAGTTTATTTTTATTTCTTGTATTATATATATAAGTCCGACAGTGTGTGGTGGAGAAAATAGTCTGTGTTTCAGTTCGAGAAAGTTTAGCTATTTCCAATTTTACAATTTCACAGTTTATGTGGAAAGATACTATCGCGGGAAAACATAAATATAATTTTTGGTAATAAGCTATACAATAATGCAAAAAGTTGGTTAGTAAATATGATGTCATATCAAATTTACTAATTAATCGTCAAAATTGATCCTACATATGTATGTAAGATCAATTTTGACGACTTTGAAACTATGTAGTTTATAAGATTTTTTAAGATTTGATTTCTTAATAGAAGATTTTAATTTTTCATTAATTACTCAATTTTTATATATATATATATATATATATATATATATATATATATATATATATATATATATATATATATATATATATATATATATATATATATATATATATTTGTTAATAATATTGAATAATGATTACACTGAGATTCATTAATTTTTCTAACATTTATATTAGATTTACCTAAAAAAAACTCATCATGTCATCTTTGCAGAATATTTCTTTTTTAAAATGTATCGCGATATTCATATTATCCTGTGACTAAAAGCTTCATCACCACTGGCAGACTATATTTTTAAAACGAGATGTCGCTCGTAAGTCTGTTTACAAAATTAAAAAAGAATTATTGAAATATATTTATAAATTTTAAACAACTATCAACATAGAGGTACAGTATATTTTTTAAAATTATTGTGAACTAAAATTATTTTAATTAGCACCGAGCTTATAGTAATTTCATCGTTACCAGTCGATGTAAAACATCGACGATTTAAGTATAGCGTTAAAAGTTATACCACCTGTATTTTTACAAATTCTAGATAAAGATCGTTATGAGACTATTTCGCGTTAAAAATATTATTTTTCGAACATGACATTCTGTGAATAAAAACAGACATGCGAATGTAATATATTGCTTTACACACGTGCCATTTCACGAACGTGGCATAATGCAACGAGAGGTTAAAAATGTAAAGTTAACTTTTAATTATGTTTGTAATAAGTATGGCATAAGAACAATATTTCACTTCCAACATTTCTATTGTTTTCTCTTTTTGCAGTGTATGCTGTACAACCTAACATTATTAATTATTTGATAAATACGTTTACATATTAAACTTTATTAAAAGCAGAATATCGCGATACAATTTTGACGTAGTTGACAGAAAATGTAGAGCCGCAAAGTGGGTATCCGAAAAGGAATGGCTCGTTGAACGGCGCGAGTGGAACGCTGCTAAGGATTGTGTGTGTCAGCCAAAGACGCGCGAAGTGCCATCGACTACTCAATGGCTAGACGAAGGCCACTTGCACACGAAGCGGAACTTCACCGTTGCAAACAAGCGTGAAAAGAGCTACAGAGTCGGTTTTTGTCTATGGACTTTCTGTAATACCTAATACACTATCACCAAATTCTCATTTTAAACTTAATCAATTAACGGATTTGCCTAAAACACGTGATTTCATATAGGTAAGTATTCATAGAATTAGGTGTAGACTACTACTATTAGTGTTGCTAAAACTATCGTATATTGCTAAAGCACTAGAAAGAGGTTAGTAGTATAAATTTGGCTTGTCCTTCGAAAAGCAATAAAAATCTTTGCATAATGCTCATAAGAACTTCAAGTAAACAAACCCGATTCGCGCGACATCAACAAACTCACCATAGGCATAATCGAAAAGAAACTTTCCTTTTTACTCTTAGAATAGATTTCACAAAATTCTTTTTACGAAATGTAACTTTTTGTTAAAGTTTCGGCCTTAGCTACAGAAAGGGTGAAGAGTGTCTTAAATAAAAGTAAAAAAGGGATTCTTTGTAAGAAACGAATAGTAAGAGAATTCTCTGTTTCAGTTAGGCATTATGATTATTTTGTTTGGTTGCAGTTGTACTTTAGTTTTTTTTCGCGTATAGGTGAAATTCCAATTATTGTTACATATTTTCTTTTTATTCATTTAAGAACACCATCAATCAATTATTAAAGGATTTAATTCAGTTTATGGTTTTCAATTTTTGAATAAATGTCAAATAGATTCTTGCTTGTACTTTTATACATCACTCACTTACTTTTGTTACGACGACTTTACATAATAAAATTTATGGTATTTCTTTTCAATTGATTTACTTTATTGAAGAACAGGTCATAGCGAGCACATAAACAAGTAATTTTTTGATGTAGACAATATTATTTTTAGATGTCAAATATATTTTGAAAAAACATTGAAGCACACTGTTTACTGTCTTAACTGTAGAGACAGTAAATATTGTGCTATTATAATACATAGTAGTCTTGACACATTATAGAGGCTGCGTTCCGAAAAATAGCATATAGAATATAGTCGAGAGCCCAATGTACGAAAGCCCTATACAGAACAAAATTAAGCACCTTCGCAGTAATCTCAAAGGTACACAAACAATAATGGCGCCAATATAGCAATCTCCGACGGCAATTAAGACTACGCCGACCGTACGAGCTGAAACGAATGGCCCTCTTCAATCAACGAATCAATCTACCATCGCGAATGGTCGACACTTGCTGGCGACAGCTTCACAAATTTATTGCCTCGAATGGGTGGTAATTTTCAAATTTTGAAGCCTGTTGATCGCAGCGACAACAACGCTATAATCTTTATAATCTGCAAAGCCTCGTCAGAACGTCAGAGTATAGTTTGTGAATCTAGTTTGCTGCTTCCTGCACGAAATATAATATAGATAGTGATTTAATTCTGAGTTACTACTATTACTCGTAGTATCATCATTTGGAAAGATCCCATTCAGAGACTGATTATGGTGGTTATTTGATCACACCAGTGGTCGACAAACAATGTTTTAAAATAAGTTCTTGAATTTATGTTTGGAGTAACACGTTATTATTATAAAAAAAGTATTATGAATTACATAAAATTCAAAAACTTATAGATGTCTAGGTTTTCGAGGATTTAAGAATCCCAACTAATATTATAAATGCGAAAGTGTGTTTGTTTGTTTATTTGTTTGTTTGTTTGTTTGTTTGTTACCTCTTCACGCTTAAACTACTGGACCGATTTCAAAAATTCTTTCACCTTTGGAAAGCTACATTCTCCCCGAGTAACATAGGCTACTTTTTATCCCGGAAAAATCGACAGATCCCACGGGATGCGCAATAAAGGCTTCGCTCAAAAACTACTGCACAGATTTTTATGCGGTTTTCATCAATAGATAGAGTGATTCTTGAGGAGTTTTGCGGCATTTTTTATCTCGGAAAAACGGATAGTCCCACGGGAAGCGCGATAAAATCTTCGCACCATAAACCGACTTCCGCGTATATGTAGCCGTGGGCAAAAGCTATGACCCTTAACCCTCTATACACCCAATCCCGAAATCCACGCGGGCGAAGCCGCGGGCAGAAAGCTAGTCTTCTATAATTTAAAGAGATATGACACCTTCTCTTCTTCTCTCTCTTCTCTTCTAAGGTCATCTGCTCCCTGCTGCTCCTTCATCCTATTTCTGCCGTAAAATAGAACTGCCGTGTTTCGGTATGAAAGGTAAGACAGTAAAAAGGTAAAGGCAGTAAAACAGAAGTATTTTGAAAAATTACTAGGTTAGATTGTACATATATAAACTAAGTATGTGAAAAGGTGCATATAATTATATTTAAATATATAATAATAAATAAATATAAGGTAAATGTTACAATGCTCGTAAGAAATATACATTTTAATAAGGAAATATGACAAATTTCATTTTTAGGATTTTCACATGAGTAAATGTCTAACAATAATGGTAGACAATGGTCCAAGAAAAGTCCTCAGCTTATTAATGAATAAGCTGAGGACTATTCTTCGTTTTGCTAGTAGCTGTCCTCTCGCCGTATATATTGAAATCTTGTATTTGAGCAGAACTTACTGACTTCGGATTTCAACATAAACCAGAGAAAATCAAAAATTTATCATCATCATCATCATGATGATTTAAAAATTTATAAATCGATATAATACATATATACCGCCATAAGTGTAGGTATACATACAGTACGTATAGGGAAGCGGTATTAACACCAAAACAATTCCGCGCCAACCCTTCTCTGGAAAACCATTCAGCAGAGCGGATATTTGTATCAGCCTCGTTTTAATTCCGAACGAGCCAAAAAAACTGTATCCCTACTTACTCCTGATGAGCTTGTCCGACTGTCGGATCTATCAAAGAGGCTTAATTAAGGGAGAGCCTGCCGCTCGTCAAACTAGTATTTTTTGTAACTTTCATATTTGTAAAATACGGTCCAGAGACGTGATAGGCAAAAACAGAGAACTTTTGCAATATCAAGTCAATGTAATGAGATTAGAATCAATAAAAGTTGCGATACATATCGAACGAAATTCCTATGAGTAACAACTTATTTTATAGATATACTACAGCATAGCAGTAACAAAATAGGCTATAAGCGTATATTATATAGAAAACCTTAAAAATGATACTCTATTCTTAAGATATTACATTTTAAACAGAATATATAGATATATAATTTTAAAGTCACCAGGATATGCAACTTACTATATTTTTGGTTTGATAACTTTATCTCAATTTTTAGGACTTGAGCAAAACATTTAATTTACCGGTATAGAAACATTATACAAAATCAGTAATAAAATATAGTAGATTTGAAAACAGGAACAGATTTTAAAAATTACAGGTATCAATATAAAAAAATCTCATAATAAGCGTAATTAAATCTGTCATTAGAATAACCAGTCCGAAACACAAGCTCGACCACTTAAATATCTCTTGCTATGATTTTTTTTTTGTGGCGTCACTATCGTGTATATCTATTGAAAAGCACCTTCGATCCTGATGACAATTTTCATTACCTAATTATTTATTTGAAGTTCCCACACAAGTAACGTTTGTAAGCGAGAGCGGCGACGACAGGAACCAACTTACGGACTGAACCTAACTTCGAGTGGCTAGCCTCGGAATAAGTGGATTCTCCTTTTATTTTAGGATCAAGTCACACATATCTCCTGAGAACACCGTTGTACAAATCGGGAGTGTGTCGAATAAGATAGCGTACTAATACTCAGAATCACAAAATATTATTTATTGAAGGTCTAAAATATTATTTATTGAAGTAGTCAATGTAGCAATGTATGACAATATTTGTACTACACTACTCTCATAAGAGATTTTTTTAATATAAAGAATAAGAAATCGATGATAAACACTTAATATGACAAACTTTTTCTTTAAAAAATCTGACATAATCCAGATGCGGTAACTAAAAATGAAATTGACTTCAACATGTTGAACAAGATACAAGATGTATCAATGATCAAATAATCGTAAAAGTAATCTTAAAAGTCCACAAAGTCTAACAATGTCGACTAATGAAATCTATGCTCAGTCCTTAAGACTTTCAGATCCAAAGCTACGAACCCTTTCAAGTCGAAATGCAAAATGCTTGGAGAACTGTACAGATATGGACATGGACACGTATGATGACGATATCGTGAAAGCTGTTTTTACAATAAGTTCAACATTTATTAGATCCTATTGTACATTCAAGAAAAGCAAGATCTCGGAGCCGGCGTTTAAAGCTAATAGAGAAACGACATGTGATGGATCCACAAAATCCTAGAAACGCGTATTGACAAACCAACAAAAAAATATTTAAATCTGTGATTCACGTCATTCGTCTATTTAACATAGAACACATAAATACGACCAAAATGTTAGCAAGAGCTGCGCATGTAGCTCATGAAGAGTGACTGACTGAGTGAAAAGGACTAGATGTCACGATCAATGGTGATAAGACCTTCGTTTGCTGATAATATCGTAGTCATAACTAAGACCATGAAAGTCTCATTCACTATGCTAGAAGACCATAATAGTTTTTCTTTGTATATCGAATCACTCTTGAAAGTATTAAAGGCTCTACATTGGAGATTATATATTCTATGACGAACATTAAGCTAGTTCCATTGATATTTATAAGAACACAAACAATAAAACAATACAGAAAAAGGCAATTCTAGTCATCAAAATATTAGGAATAAAATAAGGCTATTATTTCAAATAAGATAAGATTTCTTCATCAGATGTATGTACATTTTCATTAAAAAAAACTTGGCTTCATATCGCCATGGATGAATATTTACTATTTAAATATATTAATATAAAAATATAGTTGTTTATATAGTATTAATACCATCGATACAAAAGATAAATTTGAATTCAATTAAATATTTGTATTGAAACTTATAAGATTGAAATTAACTTTAAATTTTAATTTAACAATGAACGTATTTTTTAAAATATTTCTGTAGAAAAAACATTAAGTGTAATGTTATATATGAGTCAAATCAACACATAACTAGTACTTTTATATACAAGTTAAATAACATGCAACACAAATATTTAAAATATGAGGAACAAACTATGTACAACAATGTAAACTATTTATACATAACACCCAAATTAGTATTTCAGTTACACAACGATTATGTTAATGAACTCAGTTCTGCAACAGTTCTGTGAAAGCTTGCCAAATTTTTGATTGTACGCCTGGTTTCGAGATCCTGGTAACCAGCGCTTGAGCACGTGAAGCGAGGCGTTACGTGCCGTTCATGAGTTTAACTCAGATCAGCTTAAGGTGTGTCTGATTAAGTTGCACCGATGCCAAAACCACTTGATACGTCTGCTTCTGCGACTTGTTTAATTCCTTAAGTTTAAGCAAATGTTGGTCGTATCAATACATAGTATAAAATAAAATCGCTTTCGCTGTATGTCCGTATGTATGCTTAGATCTTTAAAACTACGCAACGGATTTTGACGCGGTTTTTTTTAATAGATAGAGTGATTCTTAAGGAAGGTTTGTATGTATAATAAATGCATAATATAGTAGAGAAACACTGATAAAATTAAAGGTTTCTAATGTGATGTCGTAAATAAGCACGTTTTTTTGCGCTTATATTGCAAACGCTGGCTGAACCCTACGAGATAGACCAAAATAATGTACTACAGTATTGTACAACTTACAAAAAAGTCCGCGATGGTATATGTCTATCTCTTAGGGATAACCCACCATAACCATTTTTTCACTGCACCCGTGCGAAGCCGGGGCGGGTCGCTAGTTAACAATATTTAGAAGTCGAAGGTTATAGAATATTGAGGAAATAACTTTGGGAAAATATGTAAATACTTGATAATTTAATTACTTTTGATGATACGCAAATCAAATTAAAAGTATTTCCAAGTTCAAGTCCAATACATATATCCTTTTATTTGAACAAGTTCTAAATATTGGAATAAAATATTGTAGATTTAACTCGTGCATATTTGATGTTAATATATTTTGCAAGACGTTTAGAGTGCATGTACGTTGTAGAAAATGGGTTCTTTTCTATCACAATTAAAGAGAATATTTTCAGCTCAAACTTTTTATAAGAACAATGCATTTGACAATCTTAATAAGGGATTGTGGATACGTGGTGTTCCCTTTGATATTCAAAACCAATATATATTCTCCTTCTATAATGAAAATAATAGTATTACATACATACATTATATACCCATACATTATATACTTACATACATTACATATAGAGAAAATGTATCCTCTATTTAAAAGTCCATAACTTACAAACTAATTAACGGAATTGTCTCATTTTTGGTAGTGTAATAGTTTGTAGATCTGGCAATCGTCATACTAGCGTATTGAGTTGTTTTGTTTTGTCAGATGACGATAGTTCGTTTTTTGTTGTTAATTGCACCTACTTACTCGAGTAAAAATAGCTTGCGCAAGACTTACGTTCGATAAAAGGAAATCACTTTCTGCTGCTTTTAGTACAAAAACATTAAAGAAATTTAACGACAATGGCGAAATAAGTATCAAACAGAGCCACCGATACGTTTAACGATTCGTCGCATTCAAGACAAATTCGAAGCCAAAACCTGTGTTCCACCACGTTCTCCAGTCTTAACTCCTCTGGACTAAGTTAAAACCTATGGAGAACACTAAAGGACGTCGTTTATCGACGAAAGGTATTTTGACATTGGATGATCTGCGACAATTCATCGTACATTTATGTGCAAATATCCAACTGAATACGTTGTAGTCAGTAGTTCGTACTGCAGTTTGGTGGCATCGTTTGTGTGTGGATGTTAATAGTTACCATTTCGAACACTTACAGTTAATATCTTTATGTTAGACCGTAAGCTACACATTAACCAAAACTAATTCCGTTAATTAGTTTGCAAGTTATTAAATTTTAAGCAGTGGATACATTTTTAGGCCTCTCCTGTATATACATTTATAGATAAATAAAAATATTCTGTCATATTTAAAAAAATGCACTTACCACATATGGAACATACCATATGATCTTAACAGATAATCGTACATTTTAATTATTAAGAAACCAAGAAAAGACCTTTCAAAGAAGGGAAACCATATATGTAACTCTTTGTTTTTCAAATAAGTTTATCAAAAACTATTCTATCTACTTAGAATATAATTATACTCTTTTTTCTGTTTTGATGCTTTTAGTAACTTACCTGCACAGAGAAAAAGGAAATTAAGATTTCCTTATCGAATGTTGTCAAATAGATAAGCTATTCGAAGTTTTATTTATTTATTTATTCTTAAAGAGAAATATACATTATTTACATACTTATAGCTAAATTAAATTTATATTACATAAAACAATCAAGTTTCCACAAATTTTTAGTACATAGAGAAAATATATCAATTTTTGAAAATCGTTCGTTGTAAGATCTGCATGCGCGCGCCACAAAATTGTTGCTACTATATTTTGTATTACACTTAGAAATATAAAACAAAATCTTATTTCTAGCACTTAATTTTTGACATCTACTATTAATTTTACTCAAAAGTGACACTGAGTCTATTTTATTATGTATAATTTTGAATAAAAACATTTGATCCCTATGAATACGACGATGCTTTAGGTTTAATTCTAAACCAGAAAAATCTCTAGAAACGTCAGCTGTCCTGTATCTAAGATGTTTTACAAATTTATTATGAATTCTTCCAATAAATTTTATATAAATATTATATTGAGGGTTCCAAACAGTGGAACAATATTCTAATATCGGGCGAACCAATAAATTATACAACATTATCAATATTGAGGGTTTTTTAAAATCTTTAGCTACCCGTAAAACAAATCCAAGCATTTTATAGGATGCGTCTGTTATGTTATCTATATGAGATTTAAAAATTAACTTGCTATCTAACTGCACTCCCAAGTCTCGCAACTCGGTCACTCGACGTATCGGAACATTATGAATTTTATATTCAAATTCAATAGGCTTTACTTTTCGAGTAAATGTAATAACTTTGCACTTGTTAATATTTAAAAACAATTTATTTTTGATAAGCTTACACGTAAGTGCGAGCAAAAATAATTTTTTCTCCCATTTATTTCTCAATTAGAAATATGAATATTGCAAATCTATCAATTATCCACAGCAAAATGATCGAACGCAAACTTGTATGTATACTAGCTACTAAAAAGAACCCTTGTCTGAGTATTTTTCAATTTTAAAGCCAGTCACAGCGCTGTATCTGCTCTTAAGGTAAGAGAAATATTTAAATTGACATAGATAATACTAATTAAAGTATTCTTGTATTAGTTGGCTTCTTTAACGCTTTGAATGTGGTTAATCAGTAAATACTCTTAGCCATATTTTTTCATTCTGGTGATTCTTATGATCTGCTAAATTAATGTTCATCATATCCTTAAAATCGCCAGCACTTAGTTACAGATATTTCATGGGGCATATCCTCCTCTTGTTGTAATCTGAAAACTGACATTCTTAAAGGAGGAGGATCATTGATAATTTTTTATTATTTTCATATCTATCTATCATAACTCTACCCTCTTTACTGGCCGTATCATTTTTATGATGATGATATGCAACTTTATTCTTAAGCTGACGTTGATGGTTTAAAGAAGGCTATTGACAAAATCAATGATCAGACTAAAACAGCATCAGTCTACTTGATATAAAATCTTGGTATAAAACCAATTTTGAATGCTCGTAAACCAGCAAAAATTACAAAAAATCTTGGTTGGTGAACACAGAATTGGGTAGACGACTGCAACCGATTATGACTATGAAATTTCAGTTTGATTTTTTATTAATATTGTTTTAGATTTCTAAAAAATGTGCAATTATTTTTTACGTAATTCTAATTAAACAAACACATTTCTAGCATTCTCACATTAAATGAAAAAAAAATATAGAAAGTGTACCTATAAACGTACAAATAACAAAGTTATTGTGATATTTGTTTATACGCTCATACAAACTAGGCGAGTTATGACGTCACGATTTCAGTGTTTTTAGTATGGAGCGTTTTTGAGCAATCCGCGACAGCGCCGCAAACATGTTGATGTATCTTCAAAAGTAATAAGCGCAGGTTTACTGTTGATTCTACAATATTTCTCAGGTAAAAAAGTACTCTTATTATATATAGAATTTAAAAAATTGTCGTTTACCCAATTATAGCTAAAATAGACACAGGCAATGATTTTATGTCCAATTAAATTTAACAATACCGTAGTCTATGTTACAGTAATATAAAGAATGTTGAACTATCTTTTGTTTCAACGTTGTACTGACAACCTAAAGTTACCAGCATTTATCAACGAGTTACTGGAATGTTAAGGTGATTATATTGGTTAAGAATTTTTCTGCCGACATTGAGGCAATACCTATTCAGACCCTCTTATTGATTATGTTGCTGCGTGCTATCGTAACCTAAATGCAGATCTTTTAAATAAACTAGACTGACTTCTAAATAACAGAATCAGTTTATTACTTGCAAAAGTATGGTCCTATTTTGAAGCACCCACTGCACTGAAAAACGAAGATACATTAGAACATTCAATGCTCTTTTGTCATTCTTAGTGGTGCTAGCACACCCAGCTACTTGCATTCTCGTTTTGAATACTTATGTGCTTGTCATGACAAGTCTCTCCGGTATCGTCCAGTTTGCTTTTAAAATCACTGTCTCACCATTCGGAAATAAATTAGAGGTATATATTATGATCTTGCTTATTTGTTATTGTTAAATCCGCAATTGTACACATTATGCATTAAAAAATTATAACTAAAAAATAAAATATATCAAATACAGGTAGTTTTTCAAATATAAAAGTAGAGAAACGATGAAAATGTATGTAATAGTTTATAGTAGTTATAGGTTTAATTACATTGATTAATTAATGAATGTTTCTTTGATTTTAAAGATTCTTTTGTGTTTTTTTATTGTCAGAAAGATAAAAGGAGTGTATATAAATCCTTCGCAAAAATATTTTTCGCCGAGCGAACTACATAAAATCTTTATCCTTTAAATACAGAGATAACATTAATTAAAAATATAATAAGAGATTATTTGAATCTCTGACTGCTAACGTCAATATCTATCAGCCTAAACTCTATATATTACGCTTTCAAATTCACCTTTGAACTACGGTATTCACGTATTACATGTCAATAAACATTCTATTTCTATCTTGATGAAATAAGTATAAAAACAATAATCTAGATAAACTATAATTGAAAATTTTGTCATATTGCTAACAAACTATAAAATCTATGAACGTATCTCTATCATGAAACTACCTTATAAAATAAGTCAGTTCTATGTAAGATATCCCATGTTAAAAATAAAAGAAAATACTATTGGTGTCTGATCTTTATTACAAAACGAAATTGATCGCTGGATTTCATTACATTCATAAAATTCTTTAATCAAAAATATTATGTCGACGTAACGTGTTCGGGTTAGTGTCGTCTCCACAGTCGCGTCTCCGCGTCCAGGCGAAGCCCCTTTCAGTGATTTACCTGAAAATAATAGAAAAAACAGTTAATTTACAGCGTTGGACAACAGCCAAACATTTCAACTAGCCGTCTAAGTTGGTCTGTCGCAAAATGAATGAAACAAGTGGACATTTAGACTGTGGATGCTCCTGATCGGTTATCGGCCGGGTTGAGGAATGGGCTTAGGTGCGAACAGACAATATAAAACTCATTTATATCCCGTCATCGTGACGCGTGAGATGTGCCAAGGCGTTTTCCAATACGCTCATTTATCACCCCCCGCCCCCCTTCAGACATAATGAGACGGCTCAACACACGCCCGAAATAATTTAAATTTATATTTTAATAAATTTTCCCCTAATAACTTGTCAGCTAGTATGATTGCGTATGTAAATAATATATGTATTCGAATTTGGTTCTTTCTAGCACAAGGTCTCATGCCGTAGACTTGAACTATTGGCATAGCTAATTTGCTCTCCAAGATTATTGATTAATTACTCAATTTGAGAAACTAATTAATTAATTTTAATAGTGTTCATTAACTCACTGATAATATACACACATAGCGTAAGCCGACGCTTTTCTTATTGTAACTTTAACATATTATTAAGCTCTGTAATGTCAGCAGCATATGAAGTTATAGAGATGACCTACGAAAACAGCTTCTATTACGTAAGGAATAAAGACGGTCTCGAGGTCAACAGTATAGTCTAGCTTGTAGTATCGTATATACAAAAAAAACTCGACAACATTATTGACTGCTTAGCAACAATATCAATCAACGTGTTCCAAATACAGCTCTCAGCTACGAGTACATAGTTGCACAGCAGTCACAATCTTACAGTGTTACTCTTGTCACCGTATTTTGTTTTGCATCTCAAACTGTTTTATGTCAATGACACGTCCCAGAGCATTTTACTACCGTTAATGACGCATCTAAAGATAATATGTCTAGTATCGTAGGAGGCTATAAAATAAATCCATCAAATATATAGCTGTCTTATATTGGATCAAACTAAGATTTTCGCTGCATATTAAAATACTCGTGAGTTTCATTGTGTCATTTTATTTACAAGATTAATACCAGTGCGAAATGAAGTCGTGCTTTGATCTCATAAGTGATTTATACATTTTCATTTATAAAATGAGAACTGCATATTTACTAGAATTATTATAAATAATCTAACAGATTAGTAACATTGATTTAACAGACGATTAATAATAGCGATATTGTAAATAGTATCGTGCTTTACTTAAACTAATTTAATAAAATTACCAGATACAATACTAATCAATTAAAAAGAATGCTAAACTGATAATTAAAAACTGCATTCTTCATTTTTGACTTTGTTAAACTAAAGAATACTTTATTCGCTGTTAGTAACTACATATCAAGATACAACTTAAAAATCTTAACATATTTCTTGAAAATTTGTTTAAGAGTAAAATAAGCTTACAAATTTGTATTTGTGTTTTTGATTTTTATTACAACTGCTAAATAAATGTATGAATAATAAAAAAACATTAAAACTTACAAAACCTTAACCGTTAACAGACTTGTGAAGACACGAAGTCAAGACCTGCTCAATTTGATTATTTTGTTTGCTTTTATTCTTCATTACACATATACATATGTAACATTTTTAAAAAAATACAAAGTATAAGTTTAGAAATGAAGGAAATAATAACGCATGGTCGTTTGTCTAGTCGATAAATTTTAAGTTACAATACTCACTACCCGTTTCACAAAATTCAATTGTTCCAAACGCCAGACATTCTGATGCTGCCATTGTAACCAAACTATTCACAACTAATTTATCATTAGCTCTAAAATATTTACGATGTAAGTAATATAATGATCGTAACAGAATTGCAAACTGAGCCCCTTGGCATTATATTGGAACAGCAGATGCGTCATCAGACAATACATTCAGAAATTAAACTCATAATGATGGGAATAATGGAAATGCTTCAATTATATTGATTGAAACCATGTTTCATTGTAAATGTTTAATATGCAGTAATTTTGCTATTATTTATATATTACAACACCAACATCTCACGACTTAACCTGCGTTATATACAAATTTGTAATAGGAACGAGATATTTCCCTGCAGTAAATAAAATGTTATATCCTGCCTTGGGGTTTTAAACTATCACCATACCAAATTACACCAGATAATTCTGGTGTAATTCAGCTCGGCTGTTAATATCGGGTTTTTCGATAGGAAAGAGATACTTTGGCGGAGTAAAAATTATCCAATATTCTTTTTTGGTTAACAAACTCTGCTTACTGAATTTTACCAAAATTACGCAGCTATTTTGTCGTTGAAATTCAACAGACAGAGTTATATTCCCATTAAAATATTAGCAGAGATATTAAAAAGTATGCTTCTCTACCACTAATCCGATTTTATGAAATTTGGTTGGAGAATAGTTTGAGTATAGGGGAAGAACATGGATAATATTCATCACGAAGCCGCCGAAAAAGCTTGCTACTTTACAACATATATAAAATCATATAAATAATATTAATATAGAAATTTTGTATAGTAATAATATAGTAAATCACACCTATCTCCTGGTTATATAATTATGTCATTAACAAATTTAATTGAAGCAGACAGATAGTGCATCGCATATATAATGCTGCTTGATTAAGATTAAATGTACCATTTTTCTTCATAAAGCAGAAACTGCATTATTTATTTGTGACTTTTATTGTCAGTAGGTACATAAATTTCAAGATGTTGCCTTCTCTAACGTACCGGGTTCGAAGAAATCTGTGGGAGCAGATGTTTGTGTGATGAATGTTGTTAATTCATAGTTGTTAATATATTTTTCTATCAACATTATTTATTTATGTATCGTATATCTATCCATTACCCTAAATTCCATAACACAAGCCTTACAGAGCTTACTTGCTTGGCCAATTGGTGTAACTGTAAGAAATATTTATTTATTATTAGTATTATTTATTTACAGTTCTTTCCGAAAAGCAAAGGTGTAACATTCATAAACCGCTGACTTTATTAAGTCCAATTCCAACTCCCAGACTATTACTATATAAGATTTCAACCATTAGACATTACCAACCATAACTTAGATTATGTAATACTTTGGCTAAATAAAAAAGCTAACGGCGAAACGCCATTTGAATATAAATTTTATTACATTAAGATGTTATTTTCATTCAACTACATTGTAGATATATAATGAAATCGTGAGTGCATGTTTTTAACGATGTTGACATTTTAAATAAGATAACGGAACCCTCCTAGGTATAACTGCCGTCCTATCTATCAAAATTTGTATCTATTGTAACATTGTTAATAATATTATATGTCTACAGTTAGAAGTACAGCACTAATTTTGTAACATACTAGAAATGTTTATAATTGGCCTCACTTTTCCTCATTTTTAAGTATTAATGACACAAAAACTCAAACTTTATTGCGAGTTAACAACAAAGATAGACAGTTCAAGACACTTTTATAAATATATACAAAGATAATGAACCCTCGGCAACATTAATAGTATTGTTGTCACAATTTTTTATTACATTCAAATTTAAATAATTTATTTACTGAAATTCATCATGCCCATATGAAACTCACTTGAACCTTCGTCATTATTAAGTACTAAAATCATTGTTAAACGACATACATTTTTTTTGACGTATTGTTAATTGAAAGCTAATTAATATCCATAAATCAGTTTCTCAGCTAGCCGGATGAACTAGGGATAGACCTGACATATGTTTACGTTATACTCGTAGTAACGTTGTCAATATTAATGTAGAGTTCCGAGTCCGGGTTTTAAACACATTTAAGTCTTCAACATTATCCCACTTACTATCAGTGTAGCTTCCTTGAGTTTAGTTTGCAATCAATATTGACAATATAAATTTTGGTATGGAGTATTTTATATAGTAGTTTCCCTAATAGAAAAAGTAATAAACTAAAATAGTTTTATTTAGTAGATTGGCATGATTTCTATAGTTTAATAACTATAAAAATCTAAACATAAACAAATAATATACCAAAATTATCATATTCATCCACATGTTTGCAATTCTATGCATCTTTTTTTGGTTAGACGTATTGTAAATTGTAAGCTATTTGTTAATGTCTACAAGTCTGACTGCCGATTTATTAGATGTAGTTTATTTGCGATCAGGCCTAGTTCAAGGACCTGTGAATGGTTGCTATGCTATATTTGCGTATTTGCAATCGGTCTATTTAATTTGATTAATATTCATCATTAGTTGACAAAACAATTTATATATATATATAGCAAGTATTCTTATTGTGTCAGTTTTAAAAATGACATATCTAAAACTGTCTCTACTTCATTTTTATGCACATGTAAATACTGAAATCATTCGGAGTAAGGAGTAAAAATTGATAGTAAGCTTACAAATGTGGTACTGATATGTTTTTATGTTTTATATTTAGTATTTTTGATTTATACTTTGCAGAGACAAAGTATTATTATTAATTGTTTTCTCGTAAATTTCTCTATTGAACCATGACAACATTTTTGCATGAAACTACAAATAGCTACCTAACGATTACGTAACATATTACAAACAGCTGTTTGAAATATGTGTAGTCCACGTGACATAATATCTGCCTTAACAAAAATACAAAATACTGAAGATGCAAAATAACTAAATTTGTTTTCTTCTTGACGAAATCTTTCATTTAAGAAAGCAAGAATATTTTAAAAATTAAGAATTTTTGTTTCACGTATCTTTCACGTCACAGATGCTATGACATTAAAACCGGCTAGAGCAAACTTTGCATTAGTCGCTAAGTGCTATTTCACAACAGAACGTAAGCCATCACGGCGTACAGTAACGGATTTAACCTCAGTCACATGATGTTATCCGCCCAAATAGATTGACGCCTTCCCGCTGTGACGCAGATGTGGAAAATTTAAATCAACCACAACAATGCGAGTATATTTTCAAAAGATCCGTGTCATCTTTTTCTTTTAACTACATTTCTCTATTCAATAGAGCGTACAGCTATGTCACAGTAACGCGGAAACGTATCTATTTTTGTATTTTCCTTCGCTTGCTCTGATGGGTCGGTTAAGATTTATTCTCAGATCATCTAAATATTTTTTTGAAATGTAGTTCATGTCTTACTAAAATTAGATACAAAATTAATAAATTAAAAGCTGTCTATTTAAAACAACTGGAAAAAATAAATATAATTACCGTTAATCTAATAAAAAAAAAGTAAATATTTAGATACTGCAAAAATAAATATTGAAATTCACTGATCAATTTACAAAGCAACAAACGAGAGCGTACCTTAGAGATTAAAACATAAAATTTTAGATCACTAATTTCGCTCATTAAGTAATTTTACATTCAATCAAATCAATATATAACTTCTAACATAATTAAACATTTTTTGTCGATTATAAATACCAATATTAATTATTTTTTGAATATATGTTTCGTAAATATATTAACTATCATATACTTAAAGCTATCATGAACTTAAAGCTGAGACAGCAGTCCGTATATAAGGATAGAATACAACTGTGAGGCTATGCCCTTTAAATCTGATACCAAAAGTTATTGCTTAACCACGTGTTTGTGTTCCTTGTAATACAGAAGAAAATGATATTCCCCTCGTTCTCATACCTCAAATACGTTGCTACTATGGGCTTGGTCCTACTAAAATATTCCAGGTGTATTGGCGAGCCAACCCAATGTCGATTGGTTCACAACACACCTTTACGTATCTTCGCAGATATATCCAGATCGGATAAATTTATAAATTAGTTAACCCAAAAAACACATAGGGATATCTAACAAAGTGAAGGCCAGTCCCAGACCATAACGGCACTATGATAAAAAGCGCTGTGTCACAATCAATTGATGTAGAAGTACTACTTATATTTATTTTATTCTTACAGATACGTCTTCCTAAACAAGCAATTATTAAATCTATCCATTATAAAAACCGTCGGACCGATAACTGCTATTATCCAACACAGGTATTGGATAATAGCAGTGCAGGATCAATCGGTGTAGAGATCCTTGCGGAGGACCTAACTTCAGCAATGAGCATTTTGGGAAAAAAATAATGATGATATTTAAAAAAATTACACACACACACACACATATATATATATATATATATATATATATATATATATATATGTACTCGTAACAAATTCAAATCGAAAGAAAATAATAAATAAATATAAATAATAATAATAAATAAATATTTGTTACACTTACACCAATTAACCTAGCCCAAACTAAGCTCTATAAGGCTTGTGCAATGGGATCTAGGGTAACGGATAGACATACATATATTATACATATATAAATAATTTTTATTGAAATATATATCAACAACCATGACTAAGGTACAAATGCTCGCATTCACCACACAAACATCTGCCCCCACCGGGATTCGAACCCGGGACCTCAGAGATGGCGACACCTTGAAACCGGTGTATTATCCACTCGACTATGGAGGTCGTCAAAAGAACGAAGAAGAATAATGAACTTTGTACAATTCATTTTGCATCTCACACATACGAATGCATGAGTGTTGTCAAACTATTCAAAATCATTTAATAAGGATATCGTAAAACTTTTACATTGAACATAATCGTATTAGTAAAAAGCATCTAAATTTGGTAACATACGCACGATCATTACGTAAAGAAGTCACCTGCTAGTATTAATCACAGAAGTGTGATTTTATGAGCACATCGACACCGCGGCTGTGAGCGTGACGCCTGATGCGCGGGAGTGGCCACTGCGTTCCGTGACGTGTGCTGACGTTGACGTACTTCAATAAGATGTTCGTAACGTCAAGAGCAGACGTCTATATGTTTCAACTTGACAAACTATCCGTTAACATTTTAAATAGGTTTAAGTGACTCAGTTTGACTAGCTTGAATTTAAACTAGCCTTTCCGTAGTCGATACCTTATGGAGATACATTACATTAAAAAAAAATCGTCTAAAAAATTATTTGCAATTTCAAATAATCACAACTAAATAGTTATTGTTGCACATTTGAAAGGTAGCTTTATTCTTAACCATTTGAAGAGAGTTTACTAAGATTAACAAAGCAAACTGTGAACTGGCTGTAACTGCAGTTGAATTTATCTATTAGTAAGGCCATCTTGTACACAAACATTAAACATAACGTTTTCGAAATATAAATTTATACATGTATTTAACATTTTTAAGTAAAAAGTACAGTCACCATAATAAATGTGACAAAATAATATCTGCTCCATTTCTATGAGTGATAGTGCTTGATCATGTTATTAACTCTTGTAACAGATTTTAGGCGTAATCATATCACCATAATAACAAAGAACCTAATTCCATATTATTGTGTTCCCATAAGCTGGTTAGCTTTCTTTCATACTCTTGATAAATTCGATTATATATGTTATAGACTAAAAAGAAAATTTTGTAAATTATTTCGTCCACGGACTCATAATCGATACTTTTATTCATTTATATAGAAATATCATTCATTGAAGTAAATTTGAAAACACTGTGATAGTGATGATAAGATAAGATGATAACACAGAATATAACGGTACAATGTTCTATCTATTATTAATACGTCATTGGAGGTCTGTCCGACGTATTGTTTATTCTTTTTGATGTTTTTAGGATCTCCCGCATTTTCCATTAACTAAAAGTAAACAACTTCAGGTAACCATTTACGATTATTAGAATAAAGATCACTTATTTTTTATTAATTTGATACCCAATCTCTAAAACAATTTTTAACCTCAACCTTGTATTTTTTTGTTTATAATTTAAACAGCTCTATATTTGATGTTCTCGTCAACATTAACATTATTGGTGATTTTGAATTATTGTAAAATATAAAGGACCAGTTAGCTGAGACTTTAAGTGTATAAAAATCATATAGTCACCTAAAACACCGTATGTTATAGGATATAAAAACAGTAGTTATTATATGTTATAGCTCTATATTAAAGTATAAAATAACATAGAAAGTAATGAATCCATATAATTTTGAATCAATGCTCACAAAGGTTTTCTATCTAAATTTCAAATTACCACCAGCATCCGCCGAGTACATAAGGCAATAAAAATAAAAGAGATTGTGACAATCCCCCGGATGCATGAAAAACGCGGAAATCGAGTAATCGAAAGGCATTTTATTAACTCCAAAGCAAACAACCGGGCACATGCTGATATTGAACATTCACGATTCACGCCAATGATATTTTAAAGGTAAACTTTTGTTTGCAGCAGCAAAAATGTGAACGAATCGTATCGTACAAGATAACGCAAAATATATATTAAACGCTCGATGCGATGCTCTGGATAAAAGTTAACGTATTGTTTTCTGTATGGGTAATATACAATATTTAAAAATTCTCTTTCCGAAAACTAAAGCATTTTAACTTTTAACTTAGAAATTATACTCAAGAAATTAATCAAAATATTATTTATTTGAAAATATTTTCACTGTTAAATTGTGATTAGTTCTATTACTTAAAGACATTTCTTGAAATTCTTAATAAAACTATGACCAATCGATCCGGGACGTACTCGTAATGTAATGGTTAAATAAATATTATATATAACATAATTTGAAACCATAACACCTTTTTTTTTGAAAAAGAAATATGTATATACGAATTTAGTAGTTTAGTTTATACCATCAGTTAACATAAAATAAATCATCTACATTGCTACGTGTAACTTATAGAAATAAAATATGAGTATGTGCGTATAATATGTACATACTGAATGGGTATGAGGATGTCAAATGACGACCTCCATAGTCGAGTGGATAATACACCGGTTTCAAGGTGTCGCCATCTCTGAGGTCCCGGGTTCGAATCCCGGTGGGGGCAGATGTTTGTGTAATGAATGCGAGCATTTGTACCTAAGTCATGGTTGTTGATATATATTTCAATAAAAATTATTTATATATGTATAATATATGTATGTCTATCCGTTACCCTAGATCCCATTGCACAAGCCTTATAGAGCTTAGTTTGGGCTAGGCTAATTGGTGTAAGTGTAACAAATATTTATTTATTTATTTATTATAAAAAAAAAAATTCTTCATATGCTAAGTGTTCATAATCCCTTACACGTGTATCACAGACACATTGATACTGCAACCCTAATACTGAAAATAGTCATATTAGACCTCTTAAAAATAGGACGAAAAGGATTTATTTTATTTTGTTTGTAAATCCCTTCTTATTAGACTACCAAGGGACTGAAAAGTTTGTCAGAGAGATCTAACAATAGGTCCATCTTTTTGGCACTAATTTATTATTAAACCAGCTGACCTGACTAACACTCAATGACGTCAGTTGTCATCACGGAAGATGGCGGAATTCCAAAACTGATATTTTAATAATTTATCGATAATTCCTTTTACCATTTTTTTACATACTGATGTGAAAAGAAATACAAACAAGAAATAAAAGGTATTCTGTTTTGAAATTGAGAGAACAGTCTCAAAAAGTACACACAAGAAACTCGGAAAGTTTATTTTTATCTCCTCTTTTCAGTCATACATTTGATACGGGATTTATAATACATTTAAGACATTCATACATATTACTACATAATAAAGTATAATAAAAAAATATATTACGAACCATTGACCAATTAATAATGTCCCTTAGTGCCTATAATGTAACCATTTATATCTAACTCTAGTAGAGTATTTTGATATTTTATAAAAACGCAATGAGACTATGGAAACTTTTTAAAAATAGATGCTTTCCCCAAGAGCGAGCAATTAATTTCATAGAACCTGTCAATTGACATGAAAGGAAAAAATTCGAAAACGAAAAATTACTCAGATACTCTTAACAGCGACAAATCCAACGAATAAGCAATTATTTGAGTCGCTTCAGATATTATTTAATTATATATAATACAATTTACGCGACTTTGTTTTAACTATATAAAATTAAATACTAATTCACCATTATTTATATGTATAATACTAATAGCATACCGTTTAATGGTATTTACGCAATTCTTATCTTAAGTATCATTATATGTATTTATCTCCGTGTTATTATAACCGTTTTAGGTGTACTAAATAAATAAATAAAGAATAGGCATGGAATATTTAATAACTATAAACATTTTTTATTGTAATTACTTATTTCTCGATTTGTCTGAGTTTTCATTTAATTAGAATGTGTATTTTAACAAGCAGAAATATTTTTCGCTAATTATCTAAATAGGTCATATCAAACTAATGATAAAAAGGATATTGCAATGTTTTTATTATCCGCTTCTTATCCGTAATCCAATTATATTAACTTTCCGCAAATTCGAAATGGTCAAAAATACCGAACTGTCGTATAACATACATAAATTAAAGAGTATCCGAATAGCAATTTAACATACACATCAACTAAACGCCTGAAATTAGATGTAACCCAAAATGAATGAATTTTGATTTGTTAATGATTTTATCTTATATCCAAATATATTTTGACGAAGCACGCAATCAAACAATTGTAACACTATGTGTTAATAATATGGAATTCCACAATATATGAGTTAATTAAGATAGACAGAAATGTATACAAATTGATGATAATGTAAAAAATAATCGACATAATAACTAAAAGCAAAAAATATAAAAGTACCACAAAACACATAAATTACATTTAGTTCGTAGAGAGAGTAAAAAAATCCACAATGTCAAACCATAACAAAACTATAAACTTCGATAACACAAAATAATGTCGTCAAAAATAATGTTCTACGAGTAGGTATATCAGGCGGAGAGCTTTCAGCCCAGAAGTGAGTCGTCAAAACGTTAACGCCAACCACTTGCACAAATATTTTCATAGAAAATTTCTTTTAAAATCCCAATTCGTTCCCGGGCATTGTAAGTAGGTAGGTACAAATCAGAGACGCTCGGCTTATACATTATTTGTTTCCTGTCACAAGGCTGTTTACATGAAAAACATCGCACAGTTATCTTAAGTAATTGGCGCTGTCTGAAATGAGAGATCTGGAGACGTGGAGTATTAATACCGGGTGATTGATAAAGGTTAAGACGCCACCGTTAAATTATGTGCCAAACATTAATTAATGGGTACCTCATGTTCGGTTAGATTTATTCGCAGGAAGACGGTGTTAGTTGGTAATGAAACTTAACCATTATTTTAGATAAATATTTAACGTTTCATATAAATTCACACAAATTGTTTAAAAATAATCTTTTTTTAATTCCTGCGTTGATCGATAAGAGATTTTATTTTTAAATATAACCTAAGTAATCATGAAATATGATTTTGCTTTGGTTCTTTACAAATGTTTCGATATTATAGTGATTCCGATCTGAATTATTACAAGCTTTTATTTACTTTCACCTGTCCCGTGTTGTCTGTAATCAAATCTTGCAACTTAAATTTGATCCACTTCCCGGTTTCCTATTGACTGAAATTGGTATACACGTTTAGTTCGGATGACAATGCATGATTAACTGTGACGTCATTCTTAAATGCAACATGGCGGCGTATCCAATATGGAGGACCAATTATTTTTAATGCACTCCTACAATATGGGTATCAAATAAAAGGGCTTGCCAAGAATAACTAGATAAATAATGTGACGTCATTCTAAATCCAACATAGCGGCGTATCCAATATGGCGTACCAATTATTTTTAATGCACTCCTACAGTATGGGTATCAAATAAAAGGGCTTGCCAAGAATAACTAGAAAAAAATAATGTGACGTCATTCTAAATCCAACATGGCGGCGTATCCAATATAGCGGACCAATTATTTTTAATGCACTCCTACAATATGGGTATCAAATAAACGGGCTTGCCAAGAATAACTAGAAAAAAATAATGTTACGTCACTCTTAATCCAATACGGCGGAACACCCAAAATGGCGGATAATTTTCTGTTATTCGTTCCACAATATGCTTATCAAATGAAAGGGCTTGTTCTCAGCAAGCCTGTTAGAGGTACTAAAAAGTTAAAAATAAAATTAAAGAAAACAAGCTTTTATTATTTGTTTATAAAATGAACTAAAAAGTTAAAAATAAAATGAACTAAAAAGTTAATAATAAATTATTAACACTAAAACTTTTCACCATACATAATTATTCAATCTCGTCCCCCCTCTTTATCATAGTCCCCATTTATAAATAAAAGAGTGTTACATTGTGATAGCTTTAGGAAAATGTTGTGTGTATTTAAATGTACACGCTTTTATTTATAAATGAGGACTATTGATAAAGAGGGGGGACGAGATTGAATAATTATGTATGCTGAAAAGTTTTAGTGTTAATAATTTATTTTTAACTTTTTAGTTCATTTTATTTTTAACTTTTAGTTCATTTTTTAATGTTTCGTTTATTTTAGAATCCTTTTATAAGTTGTCAAGCTATAGTTTTTTAAATTTATTTTATTACGTACAAATGTATGTAAAATTGTATGTTATTCTCGACTTGTCCATTTTGATATATTTAAAGTTCAACAATATGATATAGACCTATACATATATGTGAACGTAAAGTTAGTGCTTACCAAGACTTTTCTTTTGATACTAAACACGTGAAATATATTAGTAATTGTATTTGATGTTTGAATCAAAGATTTAAATTCTGTTATATAAGTTTGTAAGACGTTATATATATATCCGAGCCATTATTTCATATATTTTATATTGCGACCTCATTTATGTTTTAATAAAAGTGTTCAGTAATTTAGGTGGAACATACAAACATTAATACGTCGGCTCAAAATACATTTATAGATTTCAAAGAATTTATAGATTATTATAGACAACGAAATGAGTATTTTGTGGCTACTTTTTATTTGAATTAATTAAATTGATCGAAATTAAGGATATACCGTTAATAACCACTTAACAATTGTAAGCTATAGATTTAAGTTAATACATTTATACTTATATGATATTATAAATAGCAAAACTTTGTGGGTTCTGATATTTGTGGTAATCTAGCAATATCACCAATCTAATTTTGGTATTTGTAACAGTAATAGTTTGAAACTCGAGGACATAGTAGAATTTTTTGGTACAGATAAGTTGGTTAAATAATGTTTTCTATGGATAACAAGTTTTACGTAGTTGATGTTTATTTTATTTTGTGTGGTTAGCAGGAAAACCTCCTTTTGGATCATCAGTTTTATACAATCAACTTCAAATATAGTAACTATGAAGTTGTATTCGTATTCACTACTAATTCTGTGAAAATGCTGCTTTCATAAAAATACTCCCGCCACTCGAACATTGCAAAATTCAGACCGATAACTCAGCTTTAATTTTCGGGCGCCCATTAAAGAGCACTCGTTGAACAGACCGTATCTGACAGGTGGTAGCGATTTTGATTTATTTAATTCGTTATAGGAAAGGAAAAAGCACCCAGTCATGGTTACGCTTTGAAATGTTGTACAGAACACAGCATATTAAATTATTGGAAACTGAAATCGGTTTGCTGTATTAATTTTTACATGTTCCACTTTAAATGAATATTCCATGGTAATTTGAAACGTATATTGTCTAGCTAAAATTAATTATGTTATTTATAACCAGCTTATTCTTAAAATATCGAGCCTCCATTCATAATCTTAATTGACCCCCAGTGAGCTGTTGACAACTGGGGATAAACAACTGATAATAATAAATAAATAGTTTTCTTCTTAACATCTTTATAGTCGTTCATCGTTATAGTTAATAGTTAATCGGAACAAATTTCTACAAGGCATACAAAATATATACGCAACCCGTGGCACAGAGGTCGATCACTTAACCGCTGCGATAACTGTCTTCCTTAGACTACTTTAAATAAATATTTTTGACTAGGTTAACTACTATTAGGCCCCGTACTTGGCAATGGACAATAAAAAATACAAATTCATAACCATTATATTGCTGATAGCTATATTAATAAGTACTTGTTTATAATATGTTATTAGGTAAGTTACTCAAATTAGAAAAGAATGACGTAACATAAAAATACGAAGCCACAATCAATATAATGCACAGTAGATACACTTGAACAAAATCATCATGATTCACGACTCACACGCAATTAAGCCTGTTATTGTCCGCTGCATTTTGTTAACTCTATCATTTACTTCGTTCCATATGATGACAAGTAACAATTTCCGTTTCTGTTGATAAGTATGGGTCTGTACAATATGGGTACTATTAATTTTGTATTAAATAACTCGCAATGCAAGCAAGTAGGATTCATACAATGTAGCAAACATTCTACGTACAAATTATGTTTTAATTTAAAATATATTAAAAAATGTAATTAGCCTTCACAGTAAAGGAGGCATATATCTTTCGATTCAGTTACCGTTAATTCTGTCAGTAGATTAATTGCATTTTTGCAGGTAAAATTATAAAAGTTCACCTTATGACCGTATGTATCTATTCCCTACGAAATAAAAGGTGTTTTCATAATCCAACTGTATAACTTGCCGTGCCGACTGTATATGAATTATAAATACATTTTTTTAAATTGAATTGTAAAAATTTTACACAATAATAAACTATTTATGTAACACAATAATAATAAGACAAATATATTTGAAATCTTTGTACGCTATGCGTTACAAAGATTTAACTATCTCAAACTCAACTTTTCTTGTAACTTGCAAGCACTTTATTCAGCGAGCCTTCGTAGGATATGTAGAGCAATTCAGAAAATCTAATGTGTATACATACAGTATTTATATGTATGTATAATAAAGCAGAGATAACAGTTTTCCATATTCTATAATCTAAACGTACTTCTGCTCAACTTTCTATAATTCGCGCTCATCAATTGATTCTACATTTATTTGGATGTTGGGTGAGCCTTCATATAAAGCAGATGAGCAACACCAGAGATCAAATGTTTATATGCTCAAATGCAACACATTAACACGACCATAATTTTTTTATACTATATAGAAGCACTATTCGAAGTGATTGAAATAGTTCACCGAAACAAACCTACATATTACAATTATGCTTTTTTCAAACAAACTGTTTTCGAACGTAAAAACAATTTTTTCATTAAACACAAACAGTTTTACCGGTTCCGATCATGGGATTCACAACCTGACACTCAATCGTGTGATTTTCTTCGATTTCGAATTTGAATTTGTTTAAACTAACTCTTTGGTGTTCTTTGAAATTTTAATTTTTGTAGAAACTCGAGAATTATATCTCTAAATATTTTTCACTCAGTGTTTTATCTTAAAATAATTGCTGAAATGAAACTCAAAAGCAGTTCGTATGTAGTATTTCTAAGAAGCAAATTCAATGAGCTGCAAATTTTGTTTAAGATAAGATAGATTACATATCTACGAGTATCTAACATCTTAAACACTTTCACATAAAACTAACGACTAATAGTTGAAAATTAATGAATGACTTGAAATAGATAATGGCTCTGAGAGCAACCTCAAGTGCTATCGAGATTTATAACTCTTTTATGGTCCTTTTAAGTTTCATGGGAGCGTGGATAATAAACGAGGGGTCAGTTTGTTATATTACCTGTAGAATCTTTTTAAACAATACTGCAGCGTCATCTACTTTGTAACGTAAGCAAAATAAGCTTTCTAAAATAAAATTACCAAAAACTTTTATATTAAATTGATTTACTGTTACTACGAAGCCTTTGATATATACGATCGAATAAATAAATATAAGATTAAATTTTTGGTATATACTCGTACAGTGTATAATTTGGATTATGTACAGCGTGCATTACACTAATGGATCTATTAACAAAATCATCTTATTTTTTACCACTGCACCATTTTCCACCCCGGTAAATATCCGTCTGACAGAGTTTGGTTTCAATGAGCTCCTAGAAAAAAGCCACAATGTTTTCAGAGTGCTATAACAAGTTCAATTTCAAACAAGGCTTAATTTTTTTTCTCTCCCGACAGGAAGTGACTGAGCTGATCAAAAAGCCATTCCGTTGTATGTATCTGTGTATCGATACGAGATATGATCAAACATGACTTTTATACGAATCGTATCATGTTTTATAAAAATTACCTGATAACTGGCTATCTCTATATTGTTAAGTGTTATAAAAAATTATGATGATGTTCAAAAGGTTATTTAGATTATGATATCAAAACACTTCAAATTTCAACTCAACTGTAAAAAAATACATTGAAATCTTAAATATAAGAAAATTGTATGATTTAAAATTTACCGAAATATACTATAGACACTCTATCATAAATTTGCTCGAGTTTTTAATAGGTAATTGACATAGAGTAAACAATGACATGTATCATCTATTGCCTAAAATTATAACAATTTTAGTTCGTTAGATGTAGTGTACAAATCTTCCATATAAAAATTTACAATGTCGATATCAATTGCAAACAAAAGTTGTGAATAAACTGATGATAGTTACACTGGTGATTTATTATGAACAAAATCATTGAATATGAATACATCTGTTCAAAAATGTCCTGTGTAGTCGTATATATGTTTACTTTGATCAAGTTAGTTAACAAACACCCCTCATGACCAGGTACTTTGTTATGGCTTCGTACAAAAGCACCTCCTCGAATAAATTATTGCACGCCAAACCCACTGACATCTATAGAAAAGCCTTCAACGCCAAGCTTGCATAAATAATAAAACATGAAAATGCATTTCTTTGATCGTAAATCATACGTAATCGTACTTGGTGAGTAACATAAAATGTGCAGATTATTATGAAGTCAATTCCTATATGTTTGTTATCGATCTCAACATGCAAATTATGGATCTTAAAATGTTATTTAACGAAACAAAATTAATACAATAAATGTAGATGACAGTTTTAATACCTCCCTATGCAAAAAGGTGCATATTCCGTTACAAAAAAGTATTATTACAGGGAGAGTTATTACAGCTTTACAAGCATATTTACATTGAGATTTTGTATAAGGAACTAATGTTTTGCAAAATACAATTTAAGAATGGCGTATTGAATCTGGGTGGTTATTTTGTAATGTGTAGAGTAATCGGCAAACTATTTCTTAAAGTAATTATATAAATAATTATATGATATTAAGGTCTTTCACATGTGCTTATGGAAGAAGGACGACTGATGCAAGAAATTTATAAGGCAGGCAAGAAATATAAATGGGCCAGTTGGTTGGCAAATACAATTTGGTTGTATCATGTTGTATGTACAGTTGCTGATACAAGGAAGGTATGTCAGGTCAAGAGTACCTGTAACCGACGAGCGTGTATGAAAATGTTAATGAAAGTCAAGGAAGCTAGGGAAAAATGTTGGATAGTAAGTGGTACTCTGTAATCTCTACCTACCCCTATGAGAAAGACACATAAGTATATGTATGTATCTATATAAGGTCTTACTATATTCACAGAAATTTATAATTACCTAAGTACATACAGTTGTTGTTCAACACACTCAATACTCAAACACACACAAACACAACACTCACTCATAAAGTATCTTTTTAATAATAACGCTTTAACTTTGTTAAATAGAAAATCAATAACACTTTAAGGAACATTTTCACTTAAATAATCTAGTTATTTGAAGTCGGAACTTAAATTGCGAGTTAATTTATATTTTCTTTTTGTTCCGTTTGATGAACTTAAAAATTTGTTTGCCCCATTAAATTAATATGGTTGGTTATGCGGACAATAACATTTAAAAATTTTGATTTAAAATACATGTCTTATAGAAAATTTATTAAGATTAAGGGTCATAGCTTTTGCCCACGTACATATACGCGGAAGTTTTACGAAGATTTTATCGCGCTTGTGACTATCCGTTTGAGATAAAAAATGCAAACTTCAAGAAATCACTCTATCTATTGATGAAAACCGCATAAAAATCTGTGCATAGTTGAGCGAAGCCTTTATTGCGCATGTATCTGTCGATCCGGGATAAAAATAGCCTATGTTACTCGGGGAGAATGTAGCTTTCCAAAAGTAAAGAATTTTTGAAATCGGTCCAGTGCGTAAGTAACAAACAAACAAACTAACAACAAACACACTTTCGCATTATAATATTAGTTGGGATAAATTAACAGATCCATTACACCTTACAGATCCAATATACACACAGAATTAATATTAAAAATGCTGAAGTCGGGCAGAAGTTTCTACTTCGAGCAAATACAACTTGTATAGAAAATTATGTTTTTGAACTATCCATATGAAGAGAAATTTTTAATCGTGCTTTCGATTTAATTCAGTATTTACGACAGAAAATGTAAAATGTAATACTAAATGTAGTTTAAACAAATAAGGTTGTATTATTAAGAAAATTATCACATTTATCTTCATATTTCACATATACATGAAAATATATGTATATGTACAATGTACCTTACCAGCTGTCATAGATGGAAAGGTTTCAATTATTTTAACGGTCTTTATTACAGAAGATAATCTTTCAAATTACTTGACAGCCGTTGAATCTGGGATAAAATAGTAAATGGTGCATTAATTTGTAAACTGTGGTTGAAATTAATTATTTGAAATAGCTAATAATTAATTTACTACCAATACGATAACTATGCTCCGAAGGAACCAAAAACTTTCTAATTTCTTCTTAAAGTACATAACTAACTAACTTTAAAAAACCGTTCATTTAGATTAATACATGTATGTAATGGTATAATAATATTGCACCCAATAATTTCCATATAATTTTAATTATGTAAATGATACATACAGTAATATAAACATCTTCAATCAAATTCAAATGAAAATATTATTGGTGGTAAGAGAGTTAAACAGATATTCTTATAACATTATTATTGAGAAAAAATATAATTACATCATTACTAATTTAATGTGGCTTTATTGAACAATGAAAGGTGTATAAAACTGTGTTTGCGCGCTTAATTTTCATAATCACCTATGCCTCATAATTCAGTACAAAAAATTCAACGTAAAATATCAAATGCCGACGATCCACCTGCCATCAATTCCTGGATTTGAAGGCGGTCGTGTTTACCTAAATCAATCAAGTAAAGTTGACGACAGGTCGGATGTGATATAGGCTAATAGGAGCGACTCTCACTTCAATGACATAAAGTTTATGTAGATACCAGATTGTTATGTTGTCTGTGCGGTCGCCTGTACAAGGTTTCGGTGTGCCCCTGCCCGTCATAATGGAAGGGATAAGTCTCTTAATTAATGCAAGGTGCCTCGAGCGGTGACATCTTTCCTGACATTGAACCCACCAGAAATATTTAGGTTATCTTTTACGAAAACAACCGCAATGGGTTATAGTTTTGTAAGAAAGGTTTGTTACCGATTTTAATACTCGTATAGTTTGAGTCGCGTGAAAATAAGTTGTATACAAATTTACTAGTATAAGCACTTTTAAGTATTATAAGGAAATAAATAATAGTTAAATATAAAGTACATATACAAAATGGATTTAGGGGAAGTGACTGTACGGGCACTTCAACCGCTTTAAATCCAGAAAAACATTCCTGCGAGACTGCTCAAAACCATTAATGATATTCTGAACTGCATTCACAGTCTGACAAAAACAGATCCAAAAGCTTCTCATCCCAAAATTGATGAAATTTTTCGATAAACTCTGCTTCTGTTCATAACTTGCTTATAGTAATTGCAGGTAGTTCCACATAATATGCTAATATGATATCTGTTTTGATAAGGATTTTATTTTTATAGTTTTTAAAGTAAATAATCATTAAATTCAGTAATAATGTTTAGTCCAATTTTGGAAAAATTAAGCTTCATTAAGGCGCGGGTACAAATTGTGTAATGCAGAGCAAGGCCGTAACAAACACGCATTATTTACACATTCCATATGAATACACGGCAAAGGATACTCTGCAAACTTTGGCGGAGTTGCCTGGGAAAAATTCCCAAAACTACTGCGTGGAGCAAAATTCATAACGCGCTTAGCTTCGGCTCACCTGTCTCGTTATACTTCGGAATTTTTAAATTAAATTCCTACCCACCGCCGACTGAACAAAGTTACGAATTCTTAAAATTCGGCGTCGCAATTAATCTTTCGGTTTTAATAAACACACAAAGACAGACGAATAAAGTGGGAGCTTATGCCTTATTAATAGGAGGGCCGGGATGGTGCTAAATCTTGTAATTAATGCAGGTGCCCGCTTTCCGGTAAACTTGCTTTTGAATCTTCGGCAATTATCGGAAACTCGTTTTCTGTTACACGCCACGCTGAATATTATTATATTGTTATTAATTCAGTTAAAAGCTTTCGTGCCAAGGGATATTTACGAAATGAAAACGTTTAATTGACAGACGATTAGCAGCGCTGCCGACTGATGTATTCGATGGTATTAGCTACTTTGTTTTATAAGTTCACAACATATGGGACAAGATATCTGATACTTTTTATACAACTAATTTAGTAAGCAACTTTTTATTGATACCAATATATATGTATATGGTTGCTCGGAGTAAATATCAAAATGCCCGCCCAATAAGTCGTTCGAGTTACTTAAAGGGCGGAATATTGCTATGATCTATATATTATCCAGAAGTTTCGAAAATTCACAGTCCCCATGGAAACCAAAATTACGCTAACTCATGACATACCATATCAAGTCGTAGTACTCTGTAATGTCACTTCCATGCTTTATACTTCAAACTAAGATTGTAATGTAAGCATTGCCTATTTTGTGATAGATAGAACTAAGACAGAAAAAAATATTTTTAGTAACCCTATTGGTTTTGAATATTTTGTTTTGCACGTTTATAAACTTCTAAATTGCCTACAATAACTTGTTATAATAGAATAAAATACATTTTGACAATAATAATATTTTCTAGCTTTTCATTTCATATTTCATAAAAAAAACAAAACAGGAAAATACTTCTAATTAATTATGGTATTGAGATTTTGAAAAACAACAGAAGAAAATATATTTCATTTGTTCGAATGATTAATACCAAATGTCTTGTCTAGTTTCTTAGTGATATCTTCATTTTCATTCTAAAAATTAGCTCGTTGCATTCACCTTTATAATCAAAATAATAAGAAATAATATTAAAGCAAAGTGGTTGCTAACTCTGACACTTATTGCAATTCGTATTAAATAATATATCGTGTTAGGCACGCGTCATAGGAAAATAATTGGTTAAATTATTTCTATTAATATGTCAACTTGGTATAGATTCATGTTTAGATTATGTGTGTCGAGCAATAAATCGGACAATGAATTCTACTGCACGTCCACTTAAAAGCACTTGAAACAAAAAGTTTCAACCACCTACAACTGAAAAGTTAACAAAGTTTGTAAAAGTTAACAAAGTTACTTTTAATGGTGTCAAAAATTATAAAAAGACTGAGGAAACGTTGTAAATTTGATAATAGTTAAATCACTATTTCACAACATGTTCAAATCGACTACATGAACGAACATTCCCATACTTTTCGGCTCGCATCTGCCGCAGCCTGCGTCAGCAGTGTTGGACAGCAAACGCACTTCTGGACTGTGTTATTGATTTTCACCGCCCGTGGGGCGGAGTCAAATCCGTGCGAAAGGGATCACACGATTGCCTCCTCATTAAATCAGACGAAGAGCCACAGTTTCACTCTGTCCAGTTTCTAATTAAGGACGTGCCCATTAACCAACTATTTAAAATAGGTAAGGTCTCATGGAAAAACATTTTCACTTGAGTAATGGATGTCGGAGTTGTGTCTAGTGTATCGGCTGTGACGGGCCACTTTAAATATCCGCAGATGATAAGTTGCGAATGACTTTAGGGTCCATGTTTACATTCCTGCAAAGTAGCAGATCAAAACTTTCTTCAAGTGACGCTTGACACTTTGCGATTAGAACATATAAATTTTGTCTTACGTTTAAGTTGACGTTTTCATTTTTAAGTAGCGTTGTACTTTAATATACAAATATAATTAATTTAGTAATATATTATACATATATATACAGTGATACAATATTGATCACATATCCTTCAGATTTTTTTCCAAAGTTATAAACCTCGTTGCATTAATTGTCTTTTTAGCCATTTGAACCGAAACGGAAACGGAAAATTACCATCAATATTTTAATTAATAAAACTTGCAAAGCTAAAATCACCCTTTATTCAGCAATCGTCAAAGGCGCGCCACTTTCAATTTGTGTTCAGCTTAACAATAGTCGTTTAAAAGTTTTTTATTAAGTATTTCGTCTTACAATTGAGACAGGCAAAGGCTCTCGAACCATACAGCCGTCATTATAAGTTGAACTTTTTCAGTAAAAATTCGTTGTAACTCGACACAATCAAGACTTTCAAGTGCAGAAACATAAATGAAACCATTAATTATCCGCGATCTCAGTTATTCCTCGCAGTCCCCTCTCGTGGCCTGTGTCGCTATTATATTTTTCTCTCGCTAATTTGTCGAAAGTTAATTGAAGGAATATTTCTAACAAAAAAAAATCTTCACTTTAATGAATCCTGCGGCACATTTTGAGCAACATAACAAGATCATTGTCCCTCCTGATAATATTTTTTCCTCCTTTTTCGAGGAAACGGCGTCGTATTAATTTACACTGTAATCTGACACTCCGTTTGTAATTAAATTAACTCACGTACCTCTGTAAACATCAGAGTTGTCCACTTTGCTTACACTTACAAGCTTATTTACATTCAGAGGAAGATTATAATTCAGATAAACTAGATTAAGGTTAATTTTACACGAAATGCTTACATAATATAGAACTTGATACAAACAAAATGAACTAATAACCTAAAATATGAAGGAGGATTTTCTCCTTTACATTATAAAAAAATATATATTAAAATACAAATCTTTCATAACGTAAAACAGGGTTTTTAATAAGATGCAAAGAGAGAGAGATTGATTTAAAAGAGATGATATTGAATAAGCCTTTCTATAAGATTACTTAAAAATTGTGACGCAACAGGAACCGTGAAAAATCTATTCCAACATTACGTACCATCATACGCAACGAATCAGATATTCCGTAGTAAATACGACATACCTATGAGGGCACTGAAATCATAAAAACGCCATGAGAACATTTAATAATGATATATTCAATCCCGTGGGAGGAACATATTAAAATTGGAACATTATTCTCCAGCGAGCCAAAAACCAAAAATTTTCAAACAGCAAAGCTTAATTAAACCTTTTTAAAGTTACATTTTTCTGGGGTAAAAAGGTCGCACGTCATCTGTGCGGGGGATCGGCGGTCGGCTCATTGTTTTTGTAAACAATAGGGCAAGCTCGCGGAGTCATTAACCCACCTCCGATGTCAGCGGTGCACCGACTCACGGCGTTAAAGCCTAAAACTTCTGGGACCTGGCTTTTTGCGTGTATTTTGAGTTTATTAATTATAAATGCTGTGAATTTACTCCAAAATTTACTCACATTCACAATTTCATATTTATTATTAAAAACAAATCGAAAAATAAGATTCCTTTATAAAATCATCCACGAACATATTCGTAGAACCAAAGAACTAAATTTTGTGTAAGGATATATTTATTTTGGAGCTCAACAACAACACAATCATAGAAACTTCCTTGTTATGACTGATTAATACCCATCAGATCTATTCTCCGGCAAGTCTGAACAATGTTTTCGCCTTCTCCAAACTCCCTATCACACTACAACCCAGGATTTTTCACGTCGAGAGTAAACAGGTACTCACCTTGAACCTTATGTACGTTTATCATCAAGCGATTTTACAAAGCGAATTTACTACTCAAGTTGTTAATAAAAATCAAAATGAAATTAATATATTACTTGTTTAATTAATCAAAGTTTCATGTAACAGGTCCTTAGAGGGTGTAGTCCATTTTCGGAATTAAATATGATCGTACAAATAGAAAATTCATCATTATTCCGCATTTATATACCCCCTTATAATTTTATTTTTTATATAAATTCATTGCTTTTTATTTAACTTGTTACACAAAATTCCAATGAAATTGTTGTAATATTTTAACATTATAAAGTTTTAATAAAAAACGACTTTTTCAAAATCAAGGAATTTGTAAATCAACAATGTTTTTTTCCACGTGGAATTTTTCATCGCTTATGTGGATCTTTGAAAATATTTTCTTACAATGTAGCTGTACTTTACATTACAAAATAATGATGTAAATAAAAGCAACAATAGGTATATAATTAATAACGGAGCAACAAACAACAAAACTTTTAAATCCCTATTTAATTCTAATACGTATAATATTCAAAACGACATGCATTCCACAGAAACAGATGTTCTCGATAATAGAATGCATGTAGAAAGCTTTATGAACCCTTAACATCTTCATAACTAGTGAAAGAGCACGTGACATTGTCACGTATCGTCACATAAAGCTATGTTTAGCTCAGTCTTAACAACACACATTATAAACATTTTTACTATTCTTCCACTCAATTGTTTTAATTCAATAATATATATTTTTAAAATGCACATCACATACATACGAGTAAATAGTCATCATTAATTACTTTACTGTTGCTACAATTGAATTAATTCATTATAATTCTCTACAAATATTTTAATATAATTATTATATTATTATAAATATTAACAGTATATAAAATAATTGAGTAATAATAACATGTTACAATATATAATAGCAATGCATACATTCACATCACATACACAGTATATGCGTTATGTTGGGTCTATGATTTATTTATTATTGCAAATGCCTTCCATAGTGTATGTAGTAGGCTTTAAATGTAAGAGAGGTTTTTCAAAAACGGTTTTAAGCGCAGCCTTGATATCGGCTGGCACGACATTATACGGGAAGCGACTATGGACATAATTTTGCGTTCATTCCTCGTCTAGCTCGAGGGACGTACAGCAAGTGAAAGTGGTGGGTAAGCCTCAGTCGCGATATATTTCGAATATATCCAAGTATCGTTATGCATACTTGGTAACTTTCAATAGATACTAGCAAGGTGCTCTGGGTATTTCATGTTTCTTGAATACTTCCTGAGCTGGTGGTACTTGAGCTGTAATAAGGACAGCGCATTTCTGTGTAATAAAGAGTGCAAGCTGATTAGCAGTCATCCCATATTTCAATACCATACGTGAGTCCTATTCACTGTGTGAGTAGTAATAATTTTAGATCAGGAACGTAATATCCATATGAAGCAAATTGAACTAATTAAAATATAAATCATTACTACGGGCAATATATTTATAGTTATTTAGATTTCTATTATTAAGACGTTTCAAAGGAACAACGCAGTCAGTGAAGACATGAAACAGGTACGTTTCGTTCCTACATAAATCGTAAAATGACTTTTATAGCGTCCAAGATATATGAAAATGAGTTTTAATTTTGATTTGCGGGAACGCTCCGGAATGATATAATTAACGCCTTGCTTCTTATACAAAAGTGAACGTTTTAGTGGAAATTTATTCTGCAGAGGAAATTGATTGGCAGGCACGTGAGAGAAAATGTTGGAATACGAGGAAACAAGTTTACTATGACAGTTTTCACGGCGGTCGATGCATTTGTAATGCAGTAATGGACTCTGCAAATGTCTAGGGCTACAACAAAATATATACTTAACTTGAACAATAATATATTTCAGAAAATGTTAAAATACGCTCTTACTTGCATTCGTAGATTGGTGAAAAAAAAATCAAATTAATTACTATTATTCTATTAAATGTGTGAATCAAGTGAGAAAATTCTGCAGCAGTAACACATTTTGCCACAATATCAGAAACAAAATTTTTTCAGGTGTCGTAAAATCTATATCCACATCAGGTAGTTAACACTCAACTCAATAATTTAACAAATCCATATTTTATAAATCTCTGTAAGAAGCTTATTGCAAGTAAATATGTGCATCAACCAAGTTTGATCTTCGAAATATTTGCATTTCACTTGCTTATAATAAATATAACTTCAAACCATTCCCACGGGCAACCCTGCGACGCGAGTATTGTTTGTTGGTCGAGGAGATCGGTGTCACGTGACGGACCCGTTCGCCATGCCAGAGCTAAGTCACGTGGCCGGCCACATCCGATTGATAGCCGCCTGTATCCATATGCCTTTGAAATAACGAGTTAGAGAAGCAACAAAGTCATGGTTCTATAGTTCTACCATACAATAAAATTTTCTATATTATAAATTCAGAAGTATGTTATTATATGTATAAATACTAAACGATGATAATGATGATGGATGGTGATGTCTTAATTTAACTGTTTTAGGCTATGACCTCAAAGTAGTATATCACTTCATCACAGTAACATTTTGATTTTATTACAGGACCGCTACAAGAATTGCTTACACCCATCCCCAATTCAGTCACGATTTTGTAAGTCTTTGTTCCGAGATTTCCTGAAAGAAATAGAATTTTAGCAATAAAGGCGCGTATGTTGTACAATGATAATTGTTGAATATTTCTTTTGTGTATTTTGTATGAAATAAATTGTATTGTTATCATTATCATTTGAACCTATTGGTTGTAAATTAAGACGCCCACTTTGAAGATATTCCTACCAAGGACCTCTACATCCTGCACTGCTAACATCTTCCCCAAATCTACGACCTATATTATGGGAGGCCTACCAACGTTACGGTGTCCGGTATATCCTTGCGACCCGACGACCTTTCTGCGCCAACGGCAGTTTAACCTGCTAACTATGTGCGCACTGCCATTTAGGGATCGCAATTTTTCGGACTATATAGGTACCTCTGGTTCTTCTGTAGTTTTCATCATTCCAGTATGAGTGGTCAGATTTCGGTTTAATACATCAACATGCCTGGCAACATGCACGAATCAAAAACTTGAGATACTACTGAAGATGGGCCGAGAATATCTCTGGTAATTTTTCAAAAAGCCCAGCCGAGTTGTTTGAGTCGATTGATTGGTACCTAGTTAGGCTATTTGTCCAAGGAAAATATACTCATGGTCTCATTGTTATGTTGATGATATCCATATATATCTTTTTGAAAAATATGACTTAATCTTACGTAACAAAAATTTGATTATACTGAAACATTATCATTATTTAACAGTATGTTACAACGCATTGTAAAATGACAAATATATAATATATACAATTAAAACAAAATATAGAAAAATGTATCAATAACCACGACAAAGATACAAATGCTCGCATTCACCACACAAACGTCTGGCCCTACCGGGCTTCGAAACCGGGACCTCAAAGAGGTCGTCATAATACAAATGAAACTAGACAAAAATACAAATGGAACACCGAACGTTTCACAATGCTCCCTAGCTTAAAATAAAAGTCAATCACATCCACAAACGTAGGTTAAAAAAGGTATTTTAACGACTTCTGTGTGCGAGCGCCGGTAATCCTCTATGTGTAACACTGTATTTTTACGATTCTTGAGATTATGTTCTTGAAAACTATCGTAAATTCAACAAGTTTCGTAAACATCTTTGTGTGCTTTGTGTTCAGTGAAAGCTTTATTGCAATTTCAACGTTGAACGCTGAGGGGCAGTTTTATTATTTAGATAAAGGCTTTTATTTTTTATTGACCTTAAAACATATTAAAAACTTTATAAAACAACACTACAGATTTACTATAAATGTTACAGAATAACTTGTACTACAGACGACTGAAACCATTTAAAAATAGTCTACATGCTCGTATATATAACGCTATTTTTAATTATAGGATACTGATGATAATTCAGATAAGTAGTACATACAAATTATAATTCTCACTTAGAAACTGGAACGTGTTACTAGATAGTGCACGAACGTATGCCGCTCTGTACCAACAGTTGGCACCCTCGGCCAATTTGGGAACAGGCCGAGCCACCTAACCCATTATTGGATTGTCATAATTTAACATAGTCTGTACCTATCGGCTCTGCCAGTAACTATTGGGAAAACTTGCATAGTTCTCATGCCAAGTGTGTTATTAGTTTTATATATATATATATATATATATATATCAGCTACAATATATAACTTCTGCATCGCAGTAAACCAATAAAATGGCAGCCAAATCTGTTCAAACTTGTTCAAAGACTATATATGTTTTGATTTCAAGTCAACTGTTATTTTGATCGTAATATTCTTTCATACAATTTTAATAATTCTAAATATATAACATCATCAACTAGTATATTTACTTTCATAATAACAGATATAATGTTGTTATTGTATATTGAGATATTATTGACAAGTTCTCACTCAAAAGCCAGGGAAAGGCATTGTTATAGCATTATTATATATAGTATCTAATAACAGATTAATACAAAACTAAACTGAAAGGATCGCGAAGGGAAAAGACATGTTACTCGTATTGTTGTTATTTTTGAAATTTGCAAGTTTGAAAGCGTGGGATACTAGTATTGTTTCCTGATATAAAAGCAGTGATAGATTCAAATTAGTTTGCAGGAGGAAAAAATAATTTTCTAGGGAATTATATAATTTACTTTTGATATTTAAATGAAGTGCCTTTTTAATAACAAAAGTTCATTTATGTACAGACAGCAACACGTCAAGCTTTACATTTGCAGTAAGAAAACCTCCATCGTGAGCAACATAAGAGCGATATCAATGTCAACATGTAAAATCTTACTTACATACAGCGTTGCTGTATGTAAGTAAAATTCGATATTTATATTTTAAAAGTTTGCGCAGTTTTGTATTTTGCTGCTTAAGAGAAAATGTATTATGGAGAGCATATAGGTTAGAATTCATTAAAATGTATATTTTTCCAATAAACTATATTTTTTCTATATTCATGTTCTTTTCAAATTCAGTTTTTCATATATATGTGTGCAATAAACTATTTTTATTAAAACCATTTTTGTTCATATTTATATGCAAACCAATCGACGGTTTTGGTAAACAGATGGAATAAAATCTTTATTTTACTAAAAAAAACCTTTGCGCTATGTTGTATATACGTAAAACCTTGGAATAATTACCCCCGCAGGGATCATGTTGTATTTTGCAGAGGTAATTGAGAGATTAATTTGAGACTCGGGGAGGAGCAGTGATTACCACGGTAAAATATCACTTTCCTATGGGAAAATTCAAAAAGCAGGCGAAGCCGCCCGCTTTAAGTTACTTAGTCAAGATTTAGTACTTCTATTAAAACGTATTGTTTGAAACCATCATTGGAGGAAAGCTAAGCTAGTTAGAATATAAGGGTAACGCAAAAGAAATAGTTATGGGCCAGGATTAATGTAAAATTGTCGTAAGTATGTTTGTAGGTCACACTTTTGGTCGAATTTCGTACACCCAGAAAATATCAATTTTGAATTAACATCTTGAACTATACTTTCAACCTGTATGAACTCTACGGCTATGTACATCGCACTTACATTTTAATGCATGATGCACTGTTGAATTCACAAGAAGCGTGGGAAAGTATGAAGTCACATTATAATACCCACAATACTGGCGAGGATATAGAGGCGACCGACAATAGGTGTTTGCGTGGAAACCGCGAACCATAGTGACCAGGGTCGGTTCACATGACCGCCGTTCACAAGATAAATGTTGCATTTAACATGGTTAACCTGAATAGGTACAGAGTATAAACGACTTCTACTAAACTTTTGTATTTCTATGCTTTATATTAATGAAGCTGAGAAGTCATTTAAACTATTAGAATTAATTGCATTTGTTTTAGTGTTTGATAACGTATTTGTCAAGAAAATAAGTATATAAACTATGTAATATGGTGTTACGATCTGATGATCGTTCCCACCTAATGGTCGTCATTAGACATTAAACTAATTAATAATTAAAATATGAACACTTACAGGCCATTTTTTTCCCATGGAAACAAACTTACGCTGAAGTTAATTAAGTAGGTAGAGTATGTAGTAGATAGGTACTTAAGAAAAATAAACATTTCGTAACAAGTGATAAATCAGTAAGAAAATGAAAACTATTATTAATACAATGATTTCCAAAAGTAAGTATTTAATAAAAAAAATTTACTGTTCAGCTTTTTTTATATATGTATTTTATAGGTAATTATGTGTTATTTATACTTATTAGTACCCATTTCCATAGTCGTTGTTTGACCAGATATGTAATAATTAGTTTTAGCTGATCACGCAAATTCTAACCCATAAAGAATGTGTTTTTTTTTTGTGAAATTCATCTCAAATAAGTGATAACAAAACATCATTCCTGATTGTTGCATCTAACATGTCTACTGTTTTGGACTTATACAACAAACTTGATTCTTAAGTTATCAGATATATGACAAGTGGGTATTGTTCTTTGTCACAATTTTTTATTTTGAATCGGATCTCTATTCTTTTTATTATGTTTCTAAAAATATTTTAATTTGGGATTAAATAAATCTATGTTTAACACATAACTGCATTTAGTTTTTCTATTTCAGTTTGTCGAATCGGCCATGACTGAAAAGGCTTTGAGCCGAATATAACTGTGAGATAATAATACATTCCCGTAGTAAGGACGGTGCACGACCTGAATGACACAGTTGACCAATTTAATTTCCGCAAAAGTGACGGCTCCACGTACTCTAGATTGAGGATCATATGTGAAGCTTTCAGCGAATGCCACTGAATGATCTGTACTATTACTACCCGAAATATTAAAATTGAATAAGTCGCAATATTTAAATTCAATTAAACATTACATAAATAATTTAGTAATATTTTAAGGAATTTTTAAAATTAATTTTATTTTATCTGTAAAAGCCATAAATTATAACATTTAAGATGAAATTTAAACTCAATGAAACTTAAAATAAACTTAAGTGGTTTAATTAAACCAATTTCGACTTGGACTGGAATCCATGTCTTGTCTTTGTCTTCCACATGCGATCTTGTCGCAATTCGGTACCGAATATTATAAATCCTACTAGTTTCTACTACTTTATTTCAACTATATTCTCCCTTTACTTTTATTACACCCACTTTACTTTTTGAGCCAAAGTAATAAAGAGAGCTTTACACTATTATTTTGACCTGTAATCATTAAAATTACAAACTAAATTTCATAAATTGTTCCTCATTTCTTTTTTTCCTATAGTTACGATAGGAAAGAAAATCTTGGCGTTCATATTAAGTAATGTCAAGTGACGTAACATTATAGGAAATATCGCACTTCACCTAGACTCCACGACAACTAAGGAACTCTGTCTATTTAACCACTAATTTCTAGAACGTAACAATGGTAATTAATGGAATGGTGTCATGCAAGTAATAAGGCCGTATTAACCAGGTGGGCTAAGAAGATGAACCATCAACCAAACTAAGTAGAAAATCTTTTGCACGTATAGTGAACCGAATCGAGCCCCGGTCTTTCCAGACATAGACCTCTCAAAAGACCATAAATATTGTCATTAGTTGGCAACCCACACTGAAGCCAATGAGGTTTCATATTTTCACTTTTCACAGCAATATTGTTTAATTACAAAATCTTGTGATGTAAAGCTTCTTTTTTGACAGTTAATCAACTTTTCGACATATGCAAGATGTAAGCGGCAAAGTAAATTTCACCCAAATCGCTACCCACCCACGACTTTGCTGTTTGCTCACTGAGATAGCCAGAATAATTCTCAGCTGTAAAGTGTATCTCATGTGTAAATTAACGCCATTACCATACAAATGATGTCGGCGTATATGTCTCACGTCTGCAGCTAGTTCCCGATCTAAGTTATACGCCAAACGCGCGGTGCACTTGGTTTGTTTAAATTTCAATTGTATTACTCTCAGAAGTGAGTTGCAGTTGCAATACGGTTGCTGCTTTAAATTATACTTGTAATGCTATTTATTTATTGTATGCTTTGTTAAGTAACGATTAAGATTTCTCTATGTTCATATAGGAATCATTATGTTTGATATAGACACTTATCTGACTCTAACCATCCCTAACATAGTTAGGGTAGGCTTGTGCTACTTACTCATTGGGGACGCATGTGAGCTAAAGACAAAATGTTTATTACTTACCATATAATAATATATTTGTAAATAATACTTACATAATGTAAATGATACGTTGCAGTTTGTCGTTTAAATTGTAATAGGTACAGGTAGGCTTTATCGCTTAATATTGTGTTTGGAAATTTGAAATAGTATTGTTGTATTTTACGCCGGTTTTCAGTGAGGTAGAGGTATCACTCCGGTCGAGCCGGCCCAATTCGTGCCGAAGCATGGCTCTTCCACGGTAAAAATTATAGTCATATTAGCTAGGTGGTCATTCATGCTGAGATTAATAGTATATACTTATTATCCAAATAAACAGCCCAATTACCACGCAATAAATTTTCTCTCTATGTGACGAGCACCTAAGCCATTTTAGATACATAATGTTGTCACTGTGAGGCTTCTCGTTTATCGTCTTATTAATTTGTAGCCCAAACTGAACCTATCTCCAAAATTTTTAATTATTTGTTACTGTAAATCAGTCAACATACTATTCACACTTAACCTCCTTAAAAATAATCCACCAAAATTGATATCTACAAGTTATTTTGTTTGAGTATATGATATAGCTATAAAATATAATAGCTTTTTCCTTGAAAGTAATTTCAGCGAATTGTTGCCAGCTTGAATAGTGCTGAAGGAAAGCTCTTTGAAAATATCATTCTCAGCCATGCTTTCACAGCAGCCTCGGTGCGTGCCCATTAATTTAATAGCACTTTTTCTTTACCGCTGCACGTGAAAAAGCCTTTAAAACCCATACAGCCTTCTAACTCTACCAGTATTTGAGTCTTAGACTATTAATTTAAATGCTCAAGTATCAAGTGTATTAGAGTTATGTACGAGTACTTATAAAATTTGTTTGAACATCACCATTATTAACTATAGTATGTATTAACTAAATTAATTTGAAAATAACATTTAATAAGCAACGAGCAATTTAACGAAACCATGTACGTGTTACGTACAGCAGAAAAATGTAAGTCTACACCATATTCGGGAATTCAGAGTGGCTTTTCGAGGTGGTCGGGAGGTATTTTGAAGAAACTGAAGGTATTTTTTTGTCATTTATATAATATTTACCTAATACAACCAACAACCGTGTGTTTCAGTTAGTAAAAGCCAATCTAAAGTAAAGATTCTTTTCAGTGTTAGGAGTGCATTGAAATAGTAGTGTAATTACAGAAGCACAAAAAATCTGTGATTTTCTACAAATCAGATATAATCTGGCTACACATAAAATGAATATGTATGTTACCAATAGAAGCTGCAAAATCGTAAATTCTTGTGAATAAAAATAAGCAGACTTAACAAGGCAATCCCATTCATATCTTATTTAAAATTACGACCTCGCTAAGGTGCTACTCCCGTCTGTATAAAATATTCGAGGCGCTTATGCTAAACTGTTTATGTAAATTAAATAACTTGTCGCCTTGGCTCTTGATTACAAAGAGAAGTTGAAGTTTTGCTTACTGTTTAATCGTAGTTGGGTCTTGTTTGTCGGAGTTCGTTATACGCAGGTGCTAGTGGGGGCGACCGTAAAAACATGGCATACTTAAATTAAACATTTTCAAAGAATTACCAAGGTGCAACCAAGGATAGAAAATATATTGTTGGCCAACCATGTTATAAAACCATAAGTTCCAAGGTTACACGCACAGATTTCCGTTAAGTTTCGAGATTACTACTGAATATTGTTAATGTAGGTCTTTAGCAATAGCTTTTCTTCAGTAATGATTATAAGCGTAAAGACCAAAATAACACATTTGATTTATCATTAATGGTAGTAACTTATTGTGTACTTCCAAAATATTAGTACTGCTGATCTCAAGTATTCAAACTGTCACTCTTCGTTGTATGGATGGTATCGTAGAATTAATAAATTTGATTTCTTCTTTGGATAAGCGCAGTTTGAAAGACCATCCACATAACTTTAGGGTCTTTCATTACATCAAATGAGTATTTTTTTTATTAAAGCTATACTATACAGGGTGGAAATTTGTAATGCCACCTGGAGGGGAATTACTCTTAATACTGTATATAGAAAGTTTTACTTAAAGGAAACATTCCTTTATTTTTGAAAAGAAATAAAACTGCATTCAAAGATTTTCGAAAATTCACTTGCCCCACCCGGTAATCGAACCGACTAAAATCTGCAAACGTTTCACCCTGTATTTTTATTGCACCGATCGGTAGGGTCAATTATAAGGATCAAATCTCTCTAACAAACTTCATAAATTAAATGAAAAGAAAACATTAATTAAGTATGTACAAAAAATGATACACTAACTAATTAATTGTTCGAAATGTGCCCCATTTTCTTGAATACACAAATTTATTCTTCGTACGATTTCATTGGTATATAGAAATCGGTATATAGAAATAAAAACTTATGTAGTCTACAAATATAAGTTTTTATTCAAAATATTTAATTTTTTTACATTTTTTAAATTATATAATTTCTTTCTTTTATATCCTCTAAATGAATGTATGTATTTCGTCGTGCATATTCATTATCTATAATTTCATAAATTTATAGAGAACTTGTTGCTGTTCCATTTTCTCGTTTTACTTTGGCGCCCAACGGGGGTGCTGCATGTGCAAAAGAAGTCATTTAAAAAAAATGCCTATGTCATTGACATATAATCATTTTAAAAATATAAAACCACTATAAAATCTACTTATTAATTGGCTTTTATAAGCTATATAATTACGAAACATACCTTAGAATTACGACAAAACGATGGATTTATAGAAGCAAGTTCATTCGTGAATTGAATCTGAATTTTGCGAGTTTCACTAAAGTCATGGTAATAATAACAATTTCAAACTTTCATTCATATTATTTCCAATAAAAACTTTATTTAAATTATTACTTTTTGAACTTAATGCTCTAACACATGAAAGCCAATGTTATAAAATGTTATTTTTTCAAGTACAGTTAATTGATGAACTTTTTAATAATCTTTTATTATCTAGAATATTCTTAAAAATTTATAAATTCTATTTACATTAGTTATTATGATTCCCTATAGATAAATTTTAGACGTGCTTACCATTTCAATTTATATTTGAAATTAACTTTATACAAATAAATTAAAAATTATTTTTATTCCAAAATGAGATATTAGGTGATATTTTATGACAAAAAAATATATCTTTCAAATAAAGCACATGACGTTGTCAAAAATATTTATTTTCTAATCTAAATATCTTCATAGTTTATATGCACTCTCTGTGACATAAGAACTGTCTCAAAGTCAAAATGTACAGTCTTACTCGTTTATGTGTATAATTCTGGCTTTAATTTTATAATCGTTTTATTTTGTAAATTGAAAGTCTGATTTGAGTTTTAATGCATAAGTATGTAGAGCGCCATCTCTGAAAAATCCTAAGAACTAACTACCAACGTTTCAAAGCAACTTACAGTACCCAGCGGAAATAATGAACATCGAACTTTTGAAAAAAAATTGGCTACCATCAGCTATCACTCTCGTAACTTAAAGTTGATATTTACTACTGATATTTACAAAGTACTTAAAACTTATTATTTAGAACATCATGTATTCCATCTCAGTGTATACTGCAACGGAGACAATGGTCTAATAAGACTTTAGCAGACAATTTAAGAGGGAATAATGATCAACTTTCTTTTTAAAAACTGATCTTGAGCAAAGTTAGTAATCAGAATCAAAATTAAATTTATTCAAATATGACTTTATAGAAAGCTCATTTGAATCGTCCAATTTTTTTTCCTTCCACGCATTCTGGACTTATTTATTAGCTGATAAGAAGAATGGGCGCAAGAAACTTATCAGCTTTATCAAAATTTATGAAAATGAGACTAGAAAGTCGTAAATTTGCAACGTCGTTAATATGTCATGTGCAATTATATAATTTGAATGCATTTAATATTATCGAGGTCTATTAAGTTGAAGTTTCTGTTAGACTTTATTTCGCAAAATTGCAAGCACAACTCACTGCATCTAAGGGTCTTTGACGACGACGATGGTCAGATTTCATTATCTCAGCTTCTTACAATTTTCAATATCCTCTTGTCTGCAAGCAACTTCACAATTTTTTTTTTTTGTTTAGTCTATTTCCTAGTAGTTTTGTTGCTCTTCGGTGCTTGGTTTTATATTTCGCTTATTGTAAAATATTTGTGAATAACCTATAATAATTATAGTACTATAAGTATTAGCTAAATACCTTAAGAAAAATATTATGATTTTATGTTAGTGATATCAGTTGATTATGTGTTTAAGTGTAACTCAATATATGTAATTTAACAAACGTTATACAGGCTCTATTACTAAAATCTATTAATAAATATGTAAATTAATAATCATTAATAAAAATCACTGTTCACTTTAATAGTTTATATCTAGTATTAACAACATGAAAATAATATCTGGCATCAATACATTTGTATCAAAGTTATCAATATGACAGAATATTTGCTGGTATTTTATGGTCCTAATCTCTGTCATCTCACCGTTTCATGGCTCATAAAGTTTATAATCAGAACTGACACCTTTTAATAGAACAAAATGGGTGATGAAAACGTGACAATATTTAAAAACGGCATCTGATGAGCTATAGAAGAAGGACTTGGCTAGTTATAACAATCAAGTCTATGATTTATAACTAATAATGCGCTCATCCTGTGTATCTATATTTAACTAAAAATATAACAAATGGTAGAGTAGATCTTACGTTGTTACAAAAATATTAATTAAAACTTTGATAAAAGAATAATGTAACTACGAGGATATACGAATGGTACATTTCGCGAAATTGCAAATTTATACGTGATATTTTTTAAAAGTTGAGCATTCTGTAAGGATTTGAAATCGATAAATGTATTCGTGTGTTATATAAACTTTATAAATCGAGACTATAATCAATAATTTTGACTAGTTATATTGAATGAAATCGAAATTAAACCTTCAAGTTCCAGTTCTTTTTTAAATAAAATACTTACTTGCTGATATAATAGGCTTGTATCCACTATGAACAAATCTGATGCATTAGGTTGCATAACTATTAAGATGATCATTTAATTATGAAAAAACAAAGTTTTATAAAATAATAACTTTTGATTATTTATATTTTTATAAAATAAAATTGCACAAAATAAGCCATAAGTCACGTGACAGCAAACACCAATTAAAAAGTGTTACGTCACGCCGTGCGAAACGTCAAAGTCAAAATGTCATTCCCAAGTGTCTTGTGGAAGTGCGAAAAAGAATGGGCATCATTCCTTCTCACGAGTGTCAGCCACTTTTTACGTACCTATCTGCTGATTGTTTGGCACGTATATAAATAATTTTTTTGGTGTTTTTATACTTGTGCTTGTACACTGGGGCACTACGCAGTACTTGTAATACGATGAATCCATTTTTTATTAAAATAACTTCACAATACCGAATATTCCGATACTAAAACAGCTGTGTTTTGCACGGCGTGACGTCATTCAAGACGCCATGACAGTCATGAGCGTTTTTGATAACTAATGTCAAATATTTAATTAAATGCAAAATTATCCTTATAAATAAGCATTTTTTTTCAAAAATAATAATTATTTTGTAGAGAATAGGCATCAAGATATATTAGTATCTAACTACTGAAATTTAGGCAACAAGCCTATTGTACAGATACCGACCAAATTTGAGTCTCAAATAAATTCAGATTTATATATTAAACAATTAATAAGTTATCACTAATTTAAGAAGGTAGTATTTGTCTTCATCCACTGTTCGTTACGAATCTATTTTTATTGCTAAGTTTAACTTGCAATTAGAGACGTGATTTTGATATAAATAATTTTAAAATGAAGTATTTTATTGTTTTCAATTGACTCTATTACTATACAGCAATAATTTGTATCTTTTATACATATATTATTTATTTACATCTTTATTTCTTTCTGGGTTAAAATTTATTACTGACTATAGTTAAAGGTAAATTTACCTTAACATATAAGTATATATTTACTGTTTCAAGTTTACTATGTCGAATCACAGTAATCACATGCATAGGATACATATAATCGGATTAAATTCAAGGAGCCCAAAATGTATAAATTGGGTACGAGTCCAACATGACCCAACTAGATGTGTGTTGCATTTCGTAGATTGGAAATACTATGTTCATATAAGGCCAATTTAATATCATAACGTTAAATGTAAAGTGTTGAATATACAGAACGATTATAATTATTTATTAACGTGTCCATTATTTGAGTTTATTGTCAGACAAATAGTATTCTAATGAAAATAAATCTTATTATTATAAAAAAATATTCGTATCAAGTTGACGTTATTTAAATTGACATAACATAACATAACCCTTTATTGTATACATAAAATACACACACATAAAAAAAAAAGAAAATAACAAATATACAATTGCTAAACAGCAATCTCTTCCAGGCAACCTAGGAACAGGGAAGTATTAAAAGGAGATTTAAATATAGGATGGGTACGTAATTGGACAGGACAATAGGCTATAACTAGTTTAAGTTAAGGAATCTTTGACAGGAAGTGAACACGGGCTTGATTCTTAACGGATTCCGATACTCGTATAATTCATTATTATAGTACATATAATAATAATTGATGTAAATTCTAACGATAGACAATCAATTATACAGAATATTTATTCAAAATGCAATGTGAATTTAATTTTCTAATTTCTAGCTTAAAAATGTCTAACTTCCAACGTAATAAAGAAATTAGAAGAAGTTAAAATATTTAAGTATGACATTTACTAAATAAATGTACCTGCACTCACGAAATAGTAGCTTGAGAACGAAGAGAAAACTTCTATGGTTTACACATAATTATCAAACGTGTTCGAAAATTCTCAGTCTCCCCAAATGGAGAATGTACGTGTAAAACTCCACTCGTGTGAATACAAACAAAAACCAAAAGCTTTAATTGAAAATAAACGAGTAAACATAAATAATTCCTAACAAGATAATTAATACTCTGACAAGACTAAGAGAGAGTTACTTGTTTTTCCTTTTTAAAGTATCGACTGAAAAACATAACAAAGATGTGCCAGATGCATCCCGTTTGTCTTCGTAAATAATTACATGTGCAGATTAAGTGAGAGTAGTAGTAAAGTAATCCTCTTAGTATAAATAAAATATGTATAATATTTCCTATAACTTCGTTATACGCGAAGAGCTATGAAAACATTATTTATCTTTTTTATTAACACACGACGTACGTTTAGTAAGGATATTGTTTTTTCAAGCAGCGAATCTTAGAAATGACATTAGAGTAATAATATTCATAACATATCACCAAATGCTTCAAACTGTGTTTGATGCAAGAATTTATTTTTTTATGAATGAATTTACAAATTATTTAGCACTTAATCTTTATTTTTACCAAATATAACCATTTCGGAATGGAATAAAACGAGGCCAAATATTATTTTAGTGTTTGAATAGCTGTGTACGCGATTATATTTTATTTTGTAGAAATTGTTTTCTAAAATGCGTGCCGTTTGTCACGAAATTACCAAAGCAGGTTAATTTATTCTGTCCGTTAGCTGACCACCACACTAGACAGGAAAATAACGTTTGAACAGTAAGTCCACAATCTATAAGGCAACCAGAAAAAGTTATATATTCTCCCTGCATTATTTAAGAAGCTACAATTGTAAGCCAACCTCAAAATTAAAGCCCAACTTTCATTATAAGATTAGAAACCTCAGTTCTCGTTATACCTTTTCGCGACAATAGCAATTATATATAATTATAATTTTTCTATACATATTGTACATAACTATTTATTGACATTGCAAGTAACTACACATTAAGTCATACAATTTAAGCACAGTTATACTTATCTTTTCAGTATAGTCATTTACTTTGTAATAACATTTTTTCGTAATAGTATATTCTATCATATGATTTAAATTTATGAACAGGTAAATCAGTAACATATTGTGGAGTTTTCTGGTAAAAAAAAACTATACATTTGCCTACTAACTACTACGTTTATTTTTATTCTTAAATTTTATGAATATGACAAATATGTATTACTTAAGATCTTAAATTTTAAATAGTGTAACTTGCTCTTTTTTGAGAGTAAAAATTACTTTCTATATCCGCATTAAACATAGTACTATAAATATAACTTAAATAATAAAACTTACTATTTAAACAGTTAATTGTCTTACTTTTTGTATAGCATATGCAATACTACTTTTTTATGTTTGTTTCTGATTTATGTCTGAATTCGACAAATAAAACCCAATAAGTCATATTCAGATATCTTGCTGATTTGATGTAAATGCATCCGATGACTAACGCAGTTAAAATCTTCTAGAGATCACAGAATATGCCTAACCTAAATACATTCTATCAAATGATAAAACCAAAATGATAATGATAAAAAAAATTACAAAAAATAATGTGAATACTGAATTGAAATCATTTTACAATAATTTTGCGCAAAGCTCGTGATATCTAAATACGTATGTAGTTTTAAGAGACTTTTATTCCCGATTTCAACAGACGTAATAACTTCCAATTATTATTTATTTATAGTATTTTTCATATTGATGGTTATTAGATAATTATTAGAATAAAATAAAATTGATAAGCTGACGATGTCAAAACGTTTATGCAAACGGATTGTTCATTAATACACGATGCTCATAGTTTCTCAATTACTAAACTGCGCTCATAAGCTGACATACGAGATGCCACGTAATTATCGCGTAATTTATCCGCAATTAATTCCTCCCACATCTGGCGTAAACGGTAACGACACGCCATAATACATATGCGGTCATAAATTTACATAACACCTTTTATTTTTACTACTTTCCGTTCATTAAGAACTGTTCGCTTAGCGAAATTAGACGGCGTGAATGATCATTTCAAGCCAATTTCGTACAGTAAGAGTGGAGTTAATTTGCGAAAGGAAATTGTCTGTTAACACTGGTCGACATAAAACAGTAGTCCGCCGCCCTATAGCTCCTGAGGAGTGCGACTTTTTTATAAATCTCATTTCAGAGGGAACAATATTTTGTCCCTTTAGCAACACTCACCTTTTTTCTGCAGATGATCTGATTATGAACTGAGGAAATATTCAACCTGTTTCTTTTTGCTTTTGTTTCTGAGTTGTTATATGTAACTTGGATATTACAAACTGATCATCGTAGTACTTGTAAGTATGCGATACACCTATTATACTAGTAGGTCAGTCATGGAAAGTAATTTAAATTTCACTCTTTTCTTGCATTAGTTTTGCAATGAAAATGTGAAATTAATGGTTCTGCGCCAAAATTGTAAATTTTGTCATGTCATTTTTTGATATTAAATTAAAATTTATATGAAAGTAAATGATATCGTGTTAGTTTCTTTTTTCTAGTCTAATAGTTTAATTAAGGAGGAGACTGTGATAAATTGAATGACAAGAATTAAAAAAACCATTTACATGGAAATACAATATCAGTTACTAAAAATAACGCTCAGCGAGGACTTATCAATGCTTAGTTTGATTAATACTTATATGGGAAGTCTTCCTCGTGCGCTAAGCTGAACAGTTAAGGATGAACGAGACGGCTGTTGATACACATGTGATGACAATTGGCCCGTAGGTTGTATTTGCTGTCTATGCGAGGCTTACGCACCGTGAAATTATGCTTCGCACCTTCACTGTTTGCCGTCCTTGCCCTGGCGAGGCATCTTCACGCGTGCTGGTTTTTCGACTTGAGTGCGCCTGAGCGAGTGCATACAGAATTACTCGGAATAAGGACGTAAGGACTATATTCGTACAGTTAAGCAGCGTCCATACAAGTAAGTGTTAACGTGTTAAATCACAGGTTTACGTGAAGTCACACCCGTGAAATTATCGGACTCGACTTTTTCTTACTATAGTTTGTAAGGTTCCATAATGACCGCTTAACTACAATCAAATGAAAACATTACTAACATAAAATAGAACTTCTATTCTTGTTTCCATGTGAATGGTTTTAAATTCATGTTATAGTAGTCTCCTCGTCATTTATTATAATGTGTTATATTATATAGTCATAAAACTACTTAAACTAAATATATTATTCAGAATTTTATCCATCACACAAAAAAGCAATAGGAAATAGCAAATAGGGAAAATACAGTCCTCTGTATTGTCCCTATTTGCTATTTTCTACACATCACTATTTGAAAACTCCATTTCATTTTCTTAATCTTATTAAATCGCACAATCGTGAATTGTTATATTCATTAGTGTATTGTTGTTTAATATATCAGACTATCATAACAGTTTACAACCACATATTCCGGCTATCTTTTTCATTTCTGCTATTCACGATATAGATAGGTATAAATAAGATTTCAAATCGATTTATCGCGGATAATAATAATTGCTCTGAGTGTGTAATAAATGTGTCTTAAATATATTAAAATAGTAGCCTGAAACTACATAAGCAGTAGCTTGAAAATAAATAGATAAACATTTGACAATCGTAGTTTTAAACAATAAATATCTCTACAATAAATCATCCCAATTAGGTTGCTTTTTGATTCTGTAGCAGCTTTCTTGTTTTTTGATATTTCGTATATAATATATAAAATATAAGTACAATATATTATTAAAATTTTTCGCCGATATACGATCAACAACACATTAAGCGTAATATTTGCACTACAAAAACTGCCCCTATTATCAGCAATGTAAGACTTATCTCAAGGTTAGTATTTTGTCAAGGTTAGAATAGTGTAATAATAAGTTTGACAACTGATTATTCTCACAGAATGAAAATAAATCACTTAATTTGTGTATACTCCCTTATTCTAGAATTCAATAAAAGTATTTCATATAATTTACAGCCACTATTTACATAAAAAAACATATTTCACTAAAACAACATTCGATTAATTTTATCCGCCTTATACTCATTGGCAACATATTAAACTTTTAATCACAGCACTTGTGGCGTTCTGCGAGTGGGTTATGCGGTAGAATTTCTCGTTGAGACGTTTTGAAACTCGCTTGTTAAGAAAGAACTTTCAAATACGCCACATGTAATACATTTGTTTTCTTCCTAAGCTCTGTTATTCGATAAAGAATAAAAGGATTGTTCACTTGAACATACTCGTAGCAGTTAAAATAACATCAACTGTTTTTGGCCATTTATACATAATACAAGACAATACAGCAAAATACAACCAAAAAGTTTAACTAAATACGACGTAGTAAAAAGCATTTTTATTTATTAAATCTGTAGGCTAATTATGTAACTCTGTTGTTATAATGTTTTGATATAATGAGATAAGATTGTTAGCAACAGAAGTACGTAATAAGACAGTAAATACGGGACAGTACCCTGTTTATCCAAACAAGTAAACAAGTATTTACTTATACTTATATTAATCAATAATACAATTGAATTTAAAATATATTAATACACGAAGCAAAATACTCGTTATATCGAAATACGAAATGGAGAGCTATTTGTATTCAAACTGAGTTATGACAGATTTTTGTACAATAAATAAAGACTCTACACTCGTAATTTTATCCATACATTTTATGTTTGTGTAGAATTTTGCTTTGATAGGAAATATGACATTTACTTTAATTAAATTGTAGTGATCATTCAAATTCAAAATAAACTGCGTACAGTCTTCGCTGCAGTGTTTTCAAATTTGAGATCCAAATACGAATACAGCATTCCCACCCGAACTGATTAGCGGGCAGACGCGGCCGCCAACTGGCAGGCGGCCGCAAGCAGCGGCCAAACTGCCCGCCTCAGCACGCCTCAATGAGCCGATCCTCCAATTAACTCCATTCATATGTCCCATGCGCCTGCTAACTGCCTTTTACAAGGCAATGTGTGCTTATTTATTTTTATTGTCTTTGGAACTGACTTTAACAATGCTTCTCGGATGTAATTGTTGTCGCATTAACACTTCAATATGTGAATTCCAAAGGGTGTTTTATAAAGTTATTTCATAACTACAAATTATTAATATGAAATGGTAATTAGACTTCTTATTTAAATATATACATATCTTTAAAAAAAATAATTCAGCTTTTACTTTATAAACGTATTCATCTATAGAATAATTTAGATAAAATCTGCTCGGAGCTTTGTTATCATATGTCACCATATCACAACATGTTCTGTTATAATAAAAACCATAGTCAATCACAGTCCACCCTTTGATCAGGGAAATGAAATTCAAACTGCACTTAAGCATTGTGGCGGTTATCTTTGCGGGCCTTTAAATTCAATTCAAAGTCAATACGACAACTGGTAACTTTACCATGTCTAAAGTTCGTTGCGTCTTCAACTCCAGGAACCAGTGCAATAATTTCATATAGGCAGGAGGTGCATTATTATCTGGCAATAAAATCGTATGCGTTATTGCGATAGCTCGGTCCAATTCTTTTTCATATAGCTGCCTTTTAATCAACCAATTTCAGTACCCGTGTGTCTACCCGAAACGCGACCGAAGCCTACACCACTCTCGCAAGCAGAACTAGCGTAGCGTAGCGTCACTTCAAACTATGACTGTATTGCAAGTACAAGTACCGTGTTATTTAGTAGTTTGTATACGTGTAATAGCGCGGTTTTCAAATTGCAATATTTTTTTTTTCTCTTTATTTTGGCACAAACAGTCATTACAGATTACAGTGCAACTTAACATTATTATATTGTAAACATAGAGTGCCGAAAAATTTTAAAATATTAATATTAACTTAAATTATGCTACACAGAAATAGACATTTCTATCTGAATCAAAACATGTAAACAACAAAAATATCTAGAACAAACATAGATTGCAACAGGTTGGTAGGTAGCAGACATAGACATACACAATAGACCAAACATATCTTTGAAAAACAAAATAGCAAAGTTTATAAATATTAAATAAACAATTTTAAAAACCAGAAAGTAAATTGTGTTGAAAACAGATTATAAAGAAACGTGCATAAATTATGTGGAAAATTTTTTCATTACGATTTTCTTTAATGTATGCAAAGAAATATTGAACAGGTCAAGATCATTAAATTCATTATTAAATTTACGTAATGAGCGACAGAAAAAGGAGTTACGAGTGTAATTCTTGTGTAAAACAGGCGGTACAAAAGTTAATAATTTACGCTTGACGTCGTGTCTATTGTACACCAGAGTGCAACACGATTTATTGAAATCTAACGAAAAGCCATAGTGAAGAGAATTGCTGTCATGTCTTGGGATTAGTCAACAGCAAATGATGATTGACAAGTTCACATCTCGTAAGGCTCATCCTCAAATGTGCCGATTGATAACTAAGCGTGGTATCTTACTCATCTATTTATTTTGTTTAAAAGTTACGTCTACCTATGTAATATCAAAGTTGACAATAAATTATAAAAGATATTTATAGTGAACAAATGTCCCTTATATTTACTGACACTATATAAATTACACAATTTTATATAATGCAATCTCCAAAATCTACACAATCAGGTTCAGTCATAAAACTTAAAACTCAGACTAAAAGGACTAACTGTGAAAATACAAACGTAGCGCATTCAAGAAAGTGCTGTTCTCTCAATAGACATTGCCACGTAAAAGTTTCTTTCAGCAAGAAGTATTGCATCCAGAAGAATGGCGCGCGATACATAAAACTTAAAAACTGGACAAGTCTAACCCGTAAACCTAAGATTTCTTACAACGGAAACATTAATTAAAAAGGTCTTATCTAAAAAATAAAGTTTTTAGAATACCTAGTAATTATTATTCACTTTAATTTATTTTCATTTTCGTGTATTTTCTGTAAATGTATTATAGTGATAGAAAATCCATTTAGTACTTCTGTAGATCATACCGAACATACAGACATTGACGCGATGGAATACATTGTTAAATGTATTATTATTCTTTTTGGAAACAAATAAGCATTGTTACACTATTACGAATGATTAGAGAAATTATCTCAATGCGAATATCAAAGTTATTTTGTAAAAGTTTGTTATTAAAATCAAAGTATAGTTTCATTTTAATTATTTTTCGGGACATATGTTTACAGGGGATATATATATATGTAGAGGTATGATATACGAGTACAACATCGTTAGCTGTGACATCCTGACATTTAGCATGTGGCCTAAGGTAGGTGGGTTTCACTTCTCCCACGATGAAAAAAATATAGTGAGGCAACATGCATATTTCTGCGAAGAATTTCAATGATGCATTTTGAAGTCCAGCAATCTGTAGTGACCTAATCACGTTAACAAAGGGTAGATAACATATGTCGGCCCAAATATTTTACGTAGAAATGAGTTTTTTAGTAAAATATAACGCGATTTCCTCCATAGTCGAGTGGATAGTACACCGGTTTCAAGGTGTCGCCATCTCTGAAGTCCCGGGTTCGAATCCCGGTGGGGGCAGATGTTTGTGTGATGAATGCGAGCATTTGTACCTTAGTCATGGTTGTTGATATATATTTCTATAAAAATATTTATATATGTAAAATATATATGTATTCGTAACCCTAGATCCCATAGCACAAGCCTTATAGAGCTTAGTTTGGGCTAGGCTAATTGGTGTAAGTGTAACAAATATTTATATTTATTTATATATTTATCCACTCCAATTATTTATTAAAATACTAAATTCCTCTCTGCTAAAGTTCGCATTATATCGAATTTTCCCAAAGAAAAGTAACATGTTCTTATTATGCTGTCTTAGCTGGGTCTCAAACTATACACACCTAAATACATAAAAATATGAAAAACAATAAATAGGAACAAGATAATGCTAATCAATTATAATATAGTATGATTAGAATTAGCATGTAAGACAAAGCAATAGCTAAGATGGCAAAAATGTAAATAGCATATAGTAATCTATGACAAAAGATAAAATAAATAAGCAAATAGGTAACTTAAAATTAGCGCAGTAGAGAGTATAAATAGATAAGTATTATACTGAGTAGAATAAAATAAATAGCATAAGATATACAAAGAAAGCAGTAAATAGATGTAAGAAGAATAAATAAAATGTACATAGATGTAAGTATAGTAAGCAAAATTGTAATAAAATAAATAAAGATTCCTGAACCAACCTTAACTCCCAAAATACAAATAAATTAGATAAGCGTAGACAGATAATAGAGGAATGACAAAGAGAACAGGAATGTAAGAAAGAAAAGTATGTAACATGACAGGAAAGCATAAAAGTGCGAACTGGCATGAAAGGATAGAAATACTAACATGCTGACCTATATATTAGAGGACAGTAGCAGTAGGCTAATAAAAAAAATACATCAAAATCATATCAGTACTAGAGTTAACCGCAAACATCCAAATACGCAAACTTTTACGTCTTTAGTCGCATAATGTTCACGAATTTGATATAATATTTAACTGGAAGTTATGCAAAATCCATTGCATCATCATACTTGTCACTTTTTAATTGAATAATATTTGATTATAGCAACATTAAAAATGTAAGGTGGAGGAAATAACTGGAAATGATTTTACCAAGCACCTGCTTTAATGGTATTATTAACTTATTTCATTGAATAACTAGATTTATTTCTGTGCCATCAAATAAATGACTAGCATTATTTAATCAAAATGCAACGAGCTCACCGCTAATAAGCTTGTCATGACTTGACGCCGTGTCTGAATTATTCGATTTCAAGCCGGAACTCGCACGTGCGAAATTGTGACAATCGATAAATTTAGCTTTTCCTCATTAAGCCTGTCAGTTATGTGTCATTTTGGAAATTTATAAACAGTCACTGTGAAAAGCCTCTGTGTATGCGATTAAATCAATTATATCGGTGTGGTATTATAGCTCCTGTGTATAATACAACACAGTGTCATATACTTACTCAGTTGGAATCAAGTCAATTTTTATGGAACATTCGGTTGGGATTCCGCATGTTTCACCACGGTTCTCATTCGATTCTAATATACGTTTGTTCGAAAATAGTTCAACTGTTGTATTTCAGGAATCATTGTCAAATTCAACAATTTTAAATTCAGTGAAGTAAATGAAATTGATCCGTGAACTGATCAGTTAGTATGATTTTCGAGCTGTTAGCCATGGATATCTATTTGACAAAGTACGGAAATTCGATAAAGACTACTCTATAAATGATTCAGAACACGTATTTTTTAATAACTAGAAGTGAATCTTGTATTCGAATACGAATACAAACTATGTGCTTAATAATTTTATCTAGTATCCAAAATTTTACGATTTTTTAGTCACACGAATTCAATGTGTCAATGAAGTCACATTGTACTCGTATATACAATTCTGTTTCAAAAATAAACTGCCACGCAATAAGTGTTATAACATATACATAACTATGAGATTTGACAAAAAACCCGCCATGAATCATACATAAAATAGAACGTAAATTAAAAATGTTACTAATTTTTAATGAAAAATTATATCAAAATTATCTCCTTTAATAATGTCCTGTAGTAATAATAATCCTGTATTATCAAAAATGTTTCGGATTTAGTTATTTCTTCAGATAATTATTTCTAAAACTTCCATAAATGGTTTTCGAAAAATAGTTATTAAATTCGTGCACTCCAAAATTATCCTCATTACTACGATTACTATTTTTTATTTTCTATTATAGACCAAAACATTAATATCCTGTGAATATATTTTCAAACATCCTTACAAAAGTCCTAAGCGGCTTATTTGCAAGTAAATTACTTGAATACATGTTATAAAGTACATTCAGATACTGAATATTTAGCATGTTAGATATTTTGACTTTGTTGTATTACAAAATATTGACTATGTGTATCGTTATTATATGAAAGTTAATTTATTTCTATTATTTCATTACTTGATTTGAGAATATGGCCAGGAGCCCAACATTAAATAACGACCAAACTTAAATACATTTTATCCTTTAGTACATTTATTTTATTTGAAATTGTCTATTCATTAATTTTACCTGCTTAATTTTAAGAGTAATAGTCAATTGACACAGTCTTTTATAAGAGAAAAAAGCAAAATTTCTAATAGGTAGGTACTAATTTGAACACAATCATTTTTACCCCTCAAGAACAAACGGATTTCACAAAGGAAACCTTCCTAATACTTACACGTCCTCTAAGCACTAAAAGGACCATTTACATTTTTCACCGTGCTAATTTTATTTGACTCGCCCTGAATATATTATGTCCTATTATTACGCGTTTCTCCCTCCACCATCGTTAATGCTAACAATGAGGAGATTTTTTCGTGTTTAAATTGTTTAACATTAAATTTCGTGGGAATGCTAAAAATCTGATCTTATTATTCTTTATTTTTCCTTAGAGGAGTTTTTAATGAATAGTTTTCATGTGAACCATCTGCAATGTTTTTCCGTTTGGCTTACGTTTGAGTGTTAGTACTCGTATAAATGTAGATTTGTGTTATATGGAATATGTGTTTGGCGAAAACCAAAATCATCTTTTTTATATAATCAAAACGGTAAAGCTTCAAATTCTATTTAAATGAAATCAAGTTTCAGCTTCATTCCATAAACATTCCAGATTGTTACACCTTTGAGTCGAAATTAGACAGACCATTCTGTAGGATAACGCGACCTAATCTACAATTCAGAAGAAATGTATAGTTTGAATCACTTATTCAACAAAATTTATAAAATGTGGAAAATTTCATATTTACATACAAATGTACAAATCTAAAAAAAAAATACTTATTTCTATCCTTATCAGTTACAAGATCCATCTCAAAAATGAAAAGAATTAAGAGATTCACTTAAGTGATTTTCAGTATATCAGAGCTCCAAGATTTATATACGGCTTACCCTAGCCAGGTCAATAAAGAATGAGTCATGCATAATTCATAAGAACTAAGAGTGCTTAATATCTTAGTTAACATCTAGACTTACGTTTGTGCCACGGCATGAAACAGAATCAAAGAACTTCTCGTGCAATTTATTGCATAATTCTACCTGGAACAAGAAGAAAATGTATTAGTGCTGCACCCTCAGGTAATAAGTTTGTTTTCTTGAAAATTTAATCCATAATGCAGAGGAATCTTTTGTAGAGACTAGATTATTGAAATGAAACTTCCTTTTACTCACTTATGCTATTTTGTTTATTAAATTCAGCAGAGTTTTCGAATATGTGCCAAAAAGATGACTAAATTAAGACAAACAGATATTAATAACGTACACGTATGCATACTACTACATCAAAGCTTACATTCACATTCCAAGTACAATAATTAAAGAATAAGTAAGTTCTCTACATCAATTTTATAATTATAGATTTATTAATTTGTAAAAAGTACCTCGGTTCCCTCATTCAGAACGACGGCGAAATAGACAGAGCTGTGCAGCATAGGATTAACGCAGGGTGGATGAAATGGCGACAGGTCACAGCTACAACGTGCGATCCCGAATGCCAATAAGGCTGAGGGGAAAATTTACAAATCGATATCCGACCTGTCGTCATGTATGGAAGTGAATGCTGGGCCGTCAAGAAGAAGGATGAAAATAGATTGCATACAAAATGAAATGAGAATGTTACGATGGATGTGTGGTGTGACAAGGATGGATAAGATAAGGAATGAGTACATAAGAGGAAGCGTGAAAGTAGCGCCAGTGGTAGAAAAAGTGAGAGCAAGTAGATTAGCATGGTTTGGACATGTGATGCGGAGGGATGAAAGTCATGTCACAAAGCGAATGTTGAATATGAAAGTGGAGGGATACACGGGCAGAGGAAGGCCGAAAAAAGATGGATCGATTGTGTGAAGAATGATATAAGAATGAAAGGAGTAAGCATGGAAATGACGGCTGATAGAGAGGAATGGAAGGAAAAGATCTACTGCGCCGACCCCAGATAATGGGAAATGGGCAAGAGGATGATGATGATGAGATTTATTAATTTGTAATTAAAAAACGTCATTCAAATTCAAATTCAAAATCATTTATTCAGTCTGGGCTGTTACAAGCACACTTGTCAATGTCGAAAAGCTACGCCATCGGTTCGCAAATCTACGGCGGGAGACCTTGTACTGAGAAGAACCGGCAAGAAACTCAGCAAGGGCTGTTTTTTTCCCCTGTATTAAATAGATACAGAGTCGTCAATTTGGAAAATGACTTCAATATATTCATGAAGTCACTTTCCATTACATAATATAATTAATAAAAATATAATTTGAAAACATGCCTATATATATATAACATTTTAATGTTACTACTTAAATGTATCCAAAAAGAAAGGTGTACTGAAATAATTAAATTACATCGATGTCAATCATACCAGATGAAATATCATAAGCAAGGTTTATTTTTACTTAAGAGATTTTCAAGTAAAAATAAACACAGACAATCCACGGCTAGCAACTGAAGGTAGTCAAAATTCAGGTATTCAGTTGAAACAATCCCGGCCAATAATAGCAACCATCGATCGGTTCCAAGTATAGTCGAATCGACCCACTTAACTCTGCCTGCGCCGGACTATGCAATTTTAATAGAGTCAGCAACGTGTCATTTAGTTCTTAAATAAAGCCTCCACCAACCTGATGTTTCCTGAATTAAACTGCCTATTTCAGTGACTTTTAACCGAAGCCGGTTTCAAATAATTTATGTATTTCAACTTTGAATTGAAATAGACCGGAGTGCAACGAAATAAGGAATGGTGTCATGTGCTAGAATTGTTAAGTGGATTTCTATCAGTGGAAATGCTTTTGAAACCCACTATATCAAACTTTAACGTGCAATCAAAAACTGTTTGCGGTTTGCGCGTTGTGTAACAGATTTGTGCCATCCGAAAATAACGCTTTATTACGTTACGTTTGTTTAAATTATTCATAGATTTGGGCATCCAATTCCATTATAAATAAGTAACTCGCTTAATTCATTTTAAATTAAATACATTTAGTATACCAGTTTTGATAGGGTTTATAATTTAGAATTAAATGGGTATTAAGACAAAAGTCAGTTAAGACTTTAAGAGATATTTTTTCTTCAAGTTACAAACCATTAGTACAACTTCACTATTTCTATTTATCCTACGTACGCGCACTAACATCGAAACGTTAAAATACAATACCTTGCATTTCAAACCACTTTTCACTATAGATACAGATTGTAGCGAGAGAACTATACGAGAAGTGCAGTAAAGAGTGATAAAGCAAGAACAGCTTAGCAAAAGCTATCGCCGAGGACACTCTACCACAAAACCGCACCACTTATCCGCTGCTTGACACACTAACGCCTCTTAGAACCCTATAATGAAGACGAGCTAGCCGTCCGCATTATCTTATATTTCCAGTATTCTCCTCAGATTTTTCGTATTGCAAACTAATTAATATGCGTACTAAATGATACACTAAAAATATTTGTGTCTATTTTTTCAATATTCATTAAAGAATATTTCAACATGCAACTAGGTTTTTAAATTAATTAATAATTTATATTAAATATCAAATGTTCAATACAATAATAGTTAAGATTTATCTTATTTTCATTTAATAGCGGCATACCCAGGCGTAAGGCTTACAATTCTTTGATTTCTCCGTCATTTTATCATTTTTGATTCGATAACATAGAACATACTCGTATCAAAATCTACGGTTTACTTATGTAAACAATAACACCACATTTTGATGTCATATGTCATCCTTGCCAACACCGCACGACTCAAATGGTCTAGAAACACTATATTAGATAGGAGAATATGCCGCTATAGTTTCTTTAATATAAAGATTAAATAAAGCATAAAATAGCATACAACTACTTTCAACCACCTTTTGCCTTACAGCAATATCAGCTAAATTACCACACATATTAGCACGCATCACTTAAGTAGTTTTGTATTAACAGCGCATATTAATTATGCAGTAACTATGCAATTAAGGCGAATACTCGTGAGCGGAGTCAACCATGATGACGCTATGAAATTAAAAACCTAAGTTGCCGTATAAAATGACGGGAGGAAAAAATATTATAAAGAAATTTTACCGAGGAAACCTCACTTGAAACGTCTTAGGAACTGGATAATTTCGCTGAGATCTTGGAGCGTCGTGAAAAAATGAAAACTATTTATTCACGAACGAGTCTATCTCATTGCTGTTAAAAGAGTTATTCGAATATGTAAACAGATTATTTTCCTTCATTCTTGAAAAATGTAATAAGCAAATTTGTATCGCAATGAGATAATTATAACGCAAATCTGATCACAAAAAATAATATTTTAGGTTAGATAGTGAATAATATTTTTTTGTTTAATTTGTTTTAAATAAGGGTTAATAAGATTCAGACCAGCGTTTACTCGTACACGTGCGTTTATGATATTATTTTTTTAATTGTAAGTTAATATTAAAAATAAAACAAATAAATTAAGCCTTACATTATAGTTACTAGCTATCTACTCGTAATTGGAAGGACCGGGTTATATCCTGCCAAACAGAAATGTATTTCTCGTTTTCAATTTTCATATGTACTTTTATCTGACCCTTCCATGGTGAATAAAATATCCTGAGGCAACCTGCAATCACCAGCGAAGTAAGTGAAACGTGTACGTGAAGACGACGAATTTGCAGTGACTACTGCGCATTCGTCTAAGCAAATTAATGAATTAAAGAACTTATGAATAACTCTAATAGTAGTAATTATTATAATGAATATATCTAAGGTTGTTTAGCTATTATTTAAATTTATTGAAAGGTTTTTCATACAGTAATATATCATATTATTCACGATGAGAAATAATAATCACTAACTTCTCTAAGTAACCCAGGAGAGTTTTTCTGGTTTGGAAATAGATTATACATCAAATACATGCTTCTTCACAGGTATTGTTAGAAAATAATAAGATCACACTAGTGTTATGAACTTTTATATACAATGGCATACATTACTTTATCTATACAAATAATTGAATGTGATGGAGGCAATATTTTTTTAACAATATAGACTATTGAAACATTTATCATTATATGAATATTGTTTGAAATCAAATGTCGTATCGTCATTCATAAAAATAAATAAATAATTTTGACCAATTGATTTCAATACTGAGGGTATTCTGAAATTTTATTTGTTTAGAAAAATGTTTTATTTTAATTTCATGGCTACATTAAAGCAATACCACTGTCGATCATCAAACGACAGCACTTAAACAGAAAAAGAAAATTATTATAATAAAATTGATTAGTGAAGCTTCTTTTTCACCTACATTATATGTAGTACATACGCATTTTCGTATAATGTAGGTGATGACAATAATATAGTGTGACGTTTAGTGACTCTATTTATTACGCGTCAGGAGAAATCAACCAGGAGCAGTCACATTAGAGAAACTTATTACTTCAGATTTTATACTTATTGCGCCATTACACTGATAACATTGTAAAAGACATTTGCGATGGAGCATTGGACGAAAAAATTTAATATAACACTCTAGATGTTGAGCGTGTGGGTCTAAATTGTAAGACATAAATAATAAACGACTACTGCTATTACTACTGATATTATTTACTCTATCATTCAGAAATAGACAGTTTACAATTTCTGTAATTACAATAAAACATCTTCGATATTATGTAAATCTATTTCAATAAGAAATTTATCGCACATATTTACTCAGTGCGATGTGGATACTGTTAGAAATGTGAGTGAATGAAGTTTATATAAATTGTATTTAAATTAATTCTTAATATTTATTAAAAAATAAATGCTTAGTATGCAACTTATGGAGAGGTCTACACTACGGTAGATGTCCTGCAAGAGAATGAAAGGATAATAGACTGTGTGTGGTTCTTGATTCTTATTTTTTAATGTATGTTATGTTATATTTTATGAAAATTAGAATTCGAATTTATGTCCTAAATATATGGGAGTCTATATATCTTACAAGTTCCATTACCTTATAAAATATCATTGAGCGATAATTTATTGTAGACAGGCCATACAAAACTATGTAACTGTGTGGTCTTCTACTAACTTCCTGATTTCTAGATGACTTTGTGGTATTGGCATGTAACATTGCGGCGTCAAAAGTGGTGTGTTTTTTGAGTGCTTGTTGAGACTCCCCAGAGGGTTCATATTTATTTCAAAATCGTTATGAAACATTCTAGTATATTTTAAAATTAACTGTTATTATATGATATTTCGTGAATATATTCCATGCAATATGTAACAATGCTCTTTTTTCAAGTTTAATCAATCGTTAAAAATGTGATAAAAATAATACTTTTATTTATAAAGCAACTAACAAGTTGCATTGTTGGTTTGCAACTGGTTTAGATAGACGTGAAGGAGTCACTATCCAAATTATTGTTAAATTACCTCGGCTTACCCAGAGCTTCTGTAAATTCTGTACTGTAAGTGTGTAACTAATCCGGATCTTCTGGAATCTTACCGTATATCGCTAGATAGAGAGTGGAGTCAGAGTAGTGATGTTAAAGTACTGATGCATAGCAGAGTCAGAAAAATAGTCGTACGACTATTTATCGTGTACATGTTATGTAAAACTGTATGCTCGCCGTGAACCATTCTTCTTGCCATAGCTAACAGCTTTTTAGCTGACTTTCTAACATCGCCTTTTAATCCTATGTTCGCTTTGAGCTTTGTAACGTTGATGCTTTGTCATAAGATCGATGTCAAGTGCTTGTTGAAATTCTTCAGCAGTGTTTGAGTATATCTATATTTAAAAAAAATGAGATTGCAGCAACATGCAGTTGTCAACCTATAAATTTCAATGAAGAAAGTTAACGAAACTAAACTATGATTAAATAAGACTACTATGTGGTCTCCTAATCATAATCGACATCACTTCATTATATTATATTTACTTAAAACAATAACAATGTTTAGGTTTCATTTTAATGACTCAATAGTTTCGTTTGCCAAATATTTTGAGTATAGTAAATTGGTAATAAAGTGATATGTATAATGTGTTCTTATTTAAACTTGTAAAGAAAATTTTAGAGGTTCACACTACTGACTGAGGACAGTTTTTACTGAAAATTTTGTAAATATACAGAGAGAAAATTAATTTGCCTAACTTCCTTCTTGTTGGTTATTCCTTCTTCTCAACCAATGCCATCTTTTTGAGGTAGTTTATATTGTCTATTCTTTGCGCTCTGATGACTAAAATAAAACTCCGCAGTCGAAGTATGCAAAATGGGATGGGATAAGAAAATAAGGTTGACGTTGGCAGCTGATTTCAGAAAAATATACAGCAGAAAGCAATAGAATAAAAGTTTGTTAAAGATAGTCCACTACCTTTGCCTTGAGGATCTACACTACTTCTGCATCCGCTCATCAAACACATTGACGGACAGCCAACGTGAGCAAGGTGCTTATCTCATTAGAGCAGATAGTGGCCTCCCTTCCCATTTCACCAGGTTAAAGGTTAAATCGATTATTCGGAATACGCACATATACGGAAGTAATCAAGGCTAAACACAAATCGTGGCTCTGCTTCTGTCAATCTATAGAAAGAGTGACTGACGATATACAGCTCAGCTACAGACCGTGAGGCTTTAAGCAACTTTAATAAGTTGTATCTCTATATATTTATTACTTTTTACAATCTATATAAAGATTTCGTTTAAAGAAATTAATAGGTATATATATTATTATCGAAACAAATAAAGATACAAATATATACAGCATCATATATGCTCATTATCATTTTAACTTATTTGCAACTTTAGTTTCATAGATTAACAATCAAATACTTCTCGTGTTATGGTGTCGTCTTCACAACAACATTTGGAATTATCCAAGGTAGTACGTTATCGTATAACAGGAAGCTGCATTATGACAGTGATCGATTGACTCTTAGACCACAGATTAAGCAAACATCTGCGCGCTTGAGAGTGAAATTCTTGTGCTGATGAAATATAGGGTTGATGTCGGTGAAAACAGATCCAAGTATAAAGCGGGATGTTGCGTTCAATCAATCGAAGATCGTCTAATCCTTCAAATTTGAAATTCTGTCATGATGTTGTATTAAGATTCGTTGCGCAACGTTTGAGTTTCAGTATCACTTTCATATTACTGTACAACTGTGCTTCAGTACAGTACAGTATAAAAAAGAATGTAGAGATAAAGTCTCTACATTCTTTTTTAGGTTTGGCGTTAGATCACAATCAAGCCTGATGGAAAACGGTGATAAAGCATAAGCTAGAATACGCTCGCCAAGAAGATACATGTTCACTCTGGGCACAAAAGTGTTCAGATTATACTGGTTCGGGAATACAAACCTTGGTAAAGAGTTCCACTCCTTCCTGTGTTTGCATAATAAAAATGGAAACAAATCGCTTCGTGCGAATGAGAGGAATATCAACAGGGCAGAGGGGGTTATATAAAGCCTTCACACAGTCTCGGCCGTGGTCACCCCCTCGGTTGCATTTTGGAACCGAGGGGCTGCCCACACATCTACGATAGTTAAGGCTTTGGAGATTAACCTAAACGAGTGCGTTATTCTATGCTCCACCAAATCCATTGCTGAATTCTATCCAAATCTGTGCGATATCACGGGAAATTGCGAACGACAAAGCCTTAAGAACTGCTCAGTGTAGTTACCACGATTTTACATTCGTTTGCCAACGAAATCGGTAACGTAAATTTAATGAAACCTAGTTTGATTCATCTGTTAATTTTGGAGAACTACTCATATAATAAATATGGGTAGTTATTTTAAAAAATATGATATATACTCAGTCTCAAGATTAAGAACTACTAGAGGAAACAGTGAAACTTGATATATTATGCATGGAAAAAAATAATTCCATCAAAAATTATTATTGTTTAGTACTAGAAAAATTCAGCGACATAATACTAATCACAATTTTTTCTAAAACAAAAATAGCAGTATCGTTCCTAAGCGTAAATGATATTAAATCAAGTGTTTAATTGTATTATGCTTTCCTCGTTCACTTTAAAAGCACTCAGCCGAACAGAAGGCGTGCCATTTCTCCTGACCTAGCTACGAAAGAAGGTGGCCCTAGCTATTTGTTAATTTAATTTTAATCACCGGTACTTGGTTTTAGCTGTCAATTATCTAAGTGACAAAACTTTTAGACTACTTAGCTAAGAAATATTTCTATTCAAGTTACATGAATATCTACAGCCAGCAAAGCATCACTTTTAAATTGTTTAAATAAAATTGAAAATGTTCATTCTGAAAATAATGCAGGCGCTTCCAAATAATGATCGCTGATGAGGAGTGCAAAATATATAAGAAGTATACCGTTAAAGTTGTTTATTCGTGTGTTTCAAAATAACATTAGATGAACTTACAGCCGCGGTGACAATTCCGTGACTATTTTTAGAAACATTTCTTAGCATTAATTTGAGACGCATGTATACATAAAATAATTCATCAGAATGTTTTAAAACAAAATTTACCTACAGTTTACGAAATATAAAATAATAACCAAATATATAGATAACTAGCTTTCTGCCCGCGGCTTCGCCCGCGTGGATTTCGGGATTGGGTGTATAGAGGGTTAAGGGTCATAGCTTTTGCCCACGGCTACATAACTACATATACGCGGAAGTCGGTTTATGGTGCGAAGATTTTATCGCGCTTCCCGTGGGACTATCCGTTTTTCCGAGATAAAAAATGCCGCAAAACTCCTCAAGAATCACTCTATCTATTGATGAAAACCGCATAAAAATCTGTGCAGTAGTTTTTGAGCGAAGCCTTTATTGCGCATCCCGTGGGATCTGTCGATTTTTCCGGGATAAAAAGTAGCCTATGTTACTCGGGGAGAATGTAGCTTTCCAAAGGTGAAAGAATTTTTGAAATCGGTCCAGTAGTTTAAGCGTGAAGAGGTAACAAACAAACAAACAAACAAACAAATAAACAAACAAACAAACAAACACTTTCGCATTTATAATATTAGTTGGGATAAACCAATATCATCAATAATAGTTGAGTTACTTAGAATTTTAATAATAATACAAATGAAACACTTACGCACGCTATGTAATTTTAAAACCGTTGCCTATAATCGCGACTATGTGCTTTTATTAAACTTCTGGGTCCTACTTTTCTGAGAGCTACCCTATCTATCCTAGACTAGTTATTGAACCTTAAGGATAAAATCATTAAACAATCTTTTCAACACCATTGCTCGTGATTGGTATGTAACTACACCAAGTGTAAGGGGTGTAAGGGGTTCCAAATTACACCCAACGGGACCCAAGCCAACCTCACCTGCTCGTGGTGCACTCTGCCAACTAACGAGGCTCTGGCGCTCCCAACTAACCCGCACTGGGCCAGCGTGGTGGCAGACGGCCCAAAACGCCCCAATGATTATTTCCCAACAGGAAAGACCCCTAGTGCCTAGCGTTACCGGAGGCCGTGCCGACGGCGACGGATGTTCGTACGGTGTGCCAGGGGTGCTAATAATCCCCGGGCGGCGGACACTAACTGTCGAACGACCTTGGCCCTGGCAACATATAACCTACGCACACTGCGGACCGAGGAGAAGCTGCTGGAACTAGAGAAGGAATTGAGCGAAATTCGTTGGAGTATTGTAGGACTATCCGAAATCAGAAGAGAGGGTGAGGATACGATGGTCCTGAAATCCGGCAACCTGCTCTATTTCCGGGAGGGCCAAAATCTGTCCCAAGGTGGTGTCGGGTTCATTGTCCACAAGTCTCTCGTAAACAATGTTGTACAAATCGGAAGCGTGTCGAATAGGGTAATGTACCTAATACTCAGAATCACCAAACGGTATTCGTTGAAGATCATTCAGGTCTACGCCCCAACTTCGACGCGGCCCGACGAGGAAGTGGAAGCAATGTATGAGGATATTTCTCGGGCAATACATGCTGCTACAACTCATTGGAGACTTCAATGCAAGGTTGGGCAAGCGGAGTGATGATGAGCTGAAAGTGGGACAATTTGGAGCTGGACACCGAAACTTCCGTGGTCAAATGCTGACCGATTACATGAAGAGAAAGGGACTCTATATGATGAACTCTTTCTTCAAAAAACGACTGCATCGTATATGGACCTGGAAAAGTCCGGATGGCGTGACAAAAAACGAGATTGACTTCATCATGTCGACCAAACCTCGGTTATTCAATGATGTCTCAGTGATCGATTCACTGAACACAGGCAGTGATCACCGCTTGGTAAGAGGCACATTGAATCTTAATGTTAAAGCCGAGCGGTATCGTCTGATGAAGTCTACGCTCCGTCCAGACGCCAATCAGATCTAAAACCCCGAACTCTTTCAACTTCAATTGCAAAATCGCTTCGATTGCCTAGAGGACTGCACAGATGTGGACACATATAATGACAAGGTTATGGAAGCTGTCCTTACGGTGGGTTCACAGTTTTTCAAACCCCGCCGTACTACGAAAGGAAGCAAAATCTCGGAACTGACTCTTAAGCTAATGGAGAAACGGCGTTCAATGGATCAGCAGACCTCTGAGGATGCTCGTCGGCGACTCAAAAAGCAGATCTCGAAGTCTATTACTCGCGACATACGCCAATTTAATACTGAACGTGTTAAAGAGGCAATAGAGCGAAACAAAGCTTCCAAGGTGTTCGCAGGAGATCTGTCACTGGGACAGAGTCTGCTGACGAAGCTGAAGACAAAGGACGGCAGAGTACGTCACATCCCGACCTGAGCTTATGGCTGAGATCGAACGTTTCTATGGACAGCTTTACGCGACGGCGCAACCACCTGTTATTTAGGCCTCAGACCCTAGAGCCAAATTAACCCGGCACTTCGCCGGAGACATTCCGGACGTCAGCCTGTATGAGATTAGTGTGGGTCTCAAGCAGCTCAAGAACAACAAGGCGCCGGGTGATGATGGAGTTACAGCCGAGCTAGACGAGCTAGCCGACTAGGCTAGACTAGACTACCAGTTCGAAAAGCCCTTCAGAGACTCTTCAACTCCGTCATACTCGATGGCAAAACGCCTAAAGCATGGCACAGGGGCGTGGTGGCACTGTTCTTTAAAAAGGGGGATAGAACTCGATTAAAGAACTATAGGCCCATCACGCTCCTGAGTCATGTTTATAAGCTGTTCTCGAGAGTCATCACGAATCTTCTCGCGCGCAAGTTTGACGGCTTCCAGCCGTCATCAAAAAGCCGGATTCCGAAAAGGCTATAGTACCATAGACCACATACATACGCTGCGGCAGGTTATACAGAAGACCGAAGAGTTTCACCTGCTACTATGCTTGGCGTTTGTGGACTATGAGAAAGCCTTCGATTCCGTCGTCACATGGGCCGTGCTTCAGTCTCTCCAAAGGTGCCATATAGACTATCGATACATCCAAGTGTTGCAGTCAGTCTACAATGTCAGTCCGTCTTCCGGACCAGAACTCGAAACCAATATGCGAGGTGTCAAACAGGGCGATGTGATATCGCCGAAACTGTTCACAGCTACGCTGGTGGATGTGTTTAAGCTTTTGGACTGGAGAGGACTGGGCATTAACATCAACGGCGAGAACATGACGCACCTTCGTTTTGCTGATGATATCGTAGTCATCGCCGACACCATGGAAAACTTGGGCATAATGCTCGAAGACCTCAGTAGAGTTTCAGAATAAATGGGCAAGGTGAACATCATGTCGAATCACCATGTAGCACCCACTCCTGTGAAGGTTAGAGGCTCTACACTGGAAATTGTTGACGAGTATGTTTACCTGGGACAAGTAATCCAACTAGGTAGGTCCAATTTCCAGAAAGAGGTAAATCGGCGGAACCAACTTACCTGGGCAGTGTTTGGGAAGCTACGCTGCATATTCTCGGCCCATCTACCGCAGTGCCTCAAGACGAAAGTCTTTGATTCGTGCGTGTTGCCAGTGATGACATACGGAACCGAAACCTGGCCACTCACAACGGGCCTTATAAGGCGGCTTAAAGTCACCCAGAGGGCAATGGAGAGGGCTATGCTCGGAGTTTCTCTGCGTGATCGAATCAAAAATGATGAAATCTGCAGAAGAACCAGGGTCACCGACATAGCCCGAAGAATTGCGAACCTTAAGTGGCAATGGGCGGGGCACATTGCTCACAGGACTGACGGCCGTTGGGATGAAAAGGTTCTGGAGTGGCAGGCATATGCTGGACACCGCAACGTTGGTAGGCCTCCCACAAGGTGGACCGACGATTTGGTGAAGATCGCGGGAAGGCGCAGGACGCTTGCAGCGCAGGACCGATCTGTATGGAGATCCTTGGGGGAGGCCTATGTCCAACAGTGGGCGTCTATTGGCTGAAATGAATGAATGAATGAATACACCAATTTTAGTTTCACAATGTATCATATTAGCAACTTATAATATCTTTCGAATTTCAAATTCGATTACCGCACAGTTTGGTAATCAAAAGTTAATAGTTTCGCAAAGAAAAGTCACGCTTCTATTTATAAGAAAAAAAAAATAGGATCCAAAGAGAATTTATATGCAAAATGCTGAAACATTGTTGTAAATTAAAAAAGTTTGGCGTTTAGAAACACTCTGTTTAAAGATATACAATTATAAAAACCTTATTTAAAATTACAACTATTAAATAGAAGTCATACATAAATATTAAAAGAATATACTCGTATTTATTTTGTAAAAATGATATAATTTGCTCTTTTGGCTATATAAGCGTCGGTACCTTAGTCTTTCGCGCACAAAGCCGCCAATGAAAAAGTAAACGCGCCATTTTTCAATTTTCAGTACTATTTTGCAAGAAGATATTTTGCATTGTTTCTTTTGTTAAGATTTTTATATCAAAAATGTCATCAAGCGATGAAATTGATTGTGCGAATGAAATAATAACGAATATTTCAGAAATGACTGGCGGTGAAGGTGGAAATCCAACGTATAATTTTTATAATTGTACTTTCACAAAATGTTTTTTAAAATAAATTTTCATTGACCTATAAAGTTTTATTAATTACTCGCAATGGTGTTGAAAAACGTCGTATCAATGTCAGCCTCGAAAGTAGTTTTCCACATTACTCACTTGTGTTATAAAAGCCTGTTAAATCTATGCTCTTGTTGTTAACCATATTAAATTAAATGACCGATATTAGAAAGAGAAAAAATATAATAAGTAAGTCAAACTTAAAGAATAAACAAATTTTGGTGTAATGCGCCACAACCTCAACCAAAATCTCCAGTCATTTTGATCAACCATAATGTTCTCATAATTAAAATCGCGCTATACACGTAAGCTATTCATATATCCTATTAATAGTCTTTATTAATACCGAGAAGGTAAATAAGCTAAACAAGCAAATTGGTGGCTCATCCCTTTTCCCTTGTTACTTAGACACGAACAGCAGTCATTTGCTTAAAACTCGACAACAGTCCATTATGTGCATTATATCCAGTAAGACTGCACATTAAATCGTTGTAAAACTATTAAGGCAGCACTATTTCGCAGTAAAATTATACGAGCAAGCTAATTACATAGATAAGTGGTTATAATTAATTGTTGCGAAAGCCATAGCGCCACAGTTTAAAACTAGGCGTATCCATGTTATCACTTTTACTGTTACTTCATGCTACAAGTTATATGATTTGTCAAACATGCAACTTGTTAAACTTGGCGATTAAAAGTATTGTGAAAATAGAATGAAAACTTTGCACATATATTTGAGATAGAACAAATAACTTTAAATAAACATAAACGAGTTTGCCAAATGTTTAACTTGATTTTCTGAAACCTAACTAAGCAAGAAGTTGACTCAATCAATAGCAACCTATAACTACTATGCAGGCACTATTAATTTTTGTATAGAAAATTTATACAGTGTCCCTAGTGAAAAAATAACGAGCTAAATTTGGAACAAATTTCGTTATTAAATATGTCAATCTAGTTCTGTAGCTTACTATACATTAAATGCCTAAAAAACGATAACAAATAGACGAGCTATATGTTCGTCGTAAAAACACTGGACACGTGTTCTTTTGACTAACATTACACACATTGTATATCTATAATATTTTATTTAATAGTAACATTATATTATATCTGTTAAACATATTCAAAAAATAGTTTATCATCAACTTTTAAATGGAAATTAAAAATAAATCTCATATTAAATAACATACATACTTTAACACACATATTTTAATTTGAAAATAACAAAACCTTTTTTAATATATTGTAGATTAAGTGGTTCTAGAACGTGAAGAAATATTTAGTGTAAAATATAACCATTTTAATCTAGATTAAAATGTCTAGGTCTAGATTAAAATGTCAAAGATACATAGGTAAGCCCTTATAATATCTATTGGCAACATTGTATCCAGAGTCTATGTTTGTTACAGGAAAAGAGAATAAATCATTCGTCACCTGAGCTCATCAATGTTTCAGCTGGTCGACCTTATGCATACCCACCAATGCTTTAGTCACCAGACTAGCTGTAATAATGACTTGATTAGTTTTTTTTTTGTGTATGGAAAAAGTGTTAAATAACATGCGAGTATTCACATTAAAGTTTTTGTCTATATACTACAGTGATGATGATGATGATGATAAGAATACTATTTTAATGGTATTACGTGATAGAAAAATAGATTATGAAATCTGTAGAAGAACCGACGTAATTGTAAACCTTAAGTAATTTTGTTAACAGCAGTCGGAGTTTGGCAAGTATATCCCAAGAATCGCAACATTGGTGGGCCAGCCACCGGTTCGACGGACAATCTGGTGAAGATCTCAGGAAGGCGCTGAATATACATGGCCATAACCATAACAAGTCTTACAGCTAAAATAACGATGACAAAAGACTATGAAAGAAGTTATTAAGCGTATGGTATAAAATATCAAATGGTCAATGAACTTAAAGAGGTTATCAAAAATATTATACATTACTTAGATTCTTTTTGAGAAAAATAGGTATTTAATTGGCATATGAAAAAAAAGCCGTCAATTGATTATATTTATAAATAACGTTATTATTTCTAAATATACATAGACGATTCTAATCAAACACTTACAGTATAGCAGTGCTGTTAGAAAGTATCGCGATACTATTTCCAAACGAGTCACCCCATGACAATGTTATATATAATTAACCTATAACAATTTACCAGACTGTGCCAAAACATTTACAGTTAATAATTCTGGACGGTTCCGAACATAAGCAATATTAGACATTAAAATATGTGCAAATTATATGTGGTGCCAATAAAATTTACATACAAAGTTTACTTTATGGTAGTTCGCAGTATCGGTGCCGCAGTAAAAATAATAAGGAAGCAATTGCTGTAGTTAAATTTAAGCATGTTAAGACTTTCCTTCCGCTGTCGCTTGCGAGTGCAAATCTCTTTCCTCTTTGTTAAGCATTTTATATGAGGACAACACTGAAAGTTTTTGAAATTGACCACTAGTAAACAATCTAATAAAATAAGAAGTTTAAATTTTGTAAGTGGAACTCTGCCAATATTATTGAATATGTATTTCATTTATTTGTTATTTGTTTTACAATATGGCGGTAAATTGGAAATTGCTTGAGACTCGTCAGCCTGATTATATCGCGCTAACATTTTCGAACAATATTTTTTTATGACTTTCCTATGTCATAGTACCATCTATGAAGTTATGACAGACTGCAATTGCCCTTTCGTGACGAAGTTTCATTGTAAAATACCGTCAATGAGACTGCTAAGATCGACTGGGCAAAGTGTTTTTCCTAGTGGTTCCCTAGGATGCAGCGATGTATTCATGTAAATCCCAACTAATATTATAAATGCGAAAGTGTGTTTGTTTGTTTGTTTGTTTATTTGTTTGTTTGTTTGTTTGTTTGTTACCTCTTCACGCTTAAACTACTGGACCGATTTCAAAAATTCTTTCACCTTTGGAAAGCTACATTCTCCCCGAGTAACATAGGCTACTTTTTATCCCGGAAAAATCGACAGATCCCACGGGATGCGCAATAAAGGCTTCGCTCAAAAACTACTGCACAGATTTTTATGCGGTTTTCATCAATAGATAGAGTGATTCTTGAGGAGTTTTGCGGCATTTTTTATCTCGGAAAAACGGATAGTCCCACGGGAAGCGCGATAAAATCTTCGCACCATAAACCGACTTCCGCGTATATGTAGCCGTGGGCAAAAGCTATGACCCTTAACCCTCTATACACCCAATCCCGAAATCCACGCGCGCGGCGAAGCCGCGGCAGAAAGCTAGTGAACAATATTTTGAAAAAATATGTTATACTAATACCCTGTTAGTCTGCTCGATATTTTTAAATTTCCAACCACTTTTAGTTCATCTCTCGTTATATAGTATATCAACTGCTGATGTTGAAGAAATGTTCTTCATTATGAATGCTTTATTATAGCGTATGAGATGCAAAGTCCTGATGGTTAAAGTTATTCCAACCAAATAAATGATTAATAAAATAATTTGGTTTTTTTATCAATGAAAATTTGATAAACTGAATAGTATAATAATACTATTTATACCAACTAACTAATATTTAAGGATAACACTTAGATCAGTAGGTCCAAATTTTTTAAACAACCGTACAAGCCTAAACATGTTTAACACTTCGCAATAAGAGAAGCTCACTCGAATGGAAGGTACAAAGTTCCGCTCTTCTTACCTCCTCATTTATTCAATATATGCAGTATTCTCCCCAGAGCAGTGTATTGGTTCCACTACTACTTTAAATATACGTTAAGAATATCTCTAGAAGAGTTTAATATATATTTCTAATAATTATAGTCCATAATTCTCTTAAGTAACATGTACTCAGTATTTATGATGCGTAGTTCATTAATAGAAACAATACAAATAAATAATCTTATGTTATATATTAACATTATAAAGATATATACGTACTTAATTATGATAAGAAAAGAATCAATACCTTATATTAAACATTATACTGAAACGAATGGACTAACGCCTAGATCAAGTTTGTTCTTCAGTACGTATACTTACCATCATTTCTTATCATCAGTACCTAAACTTACCATACTTAACATCATTACGTAATATAAGTACCAGCTCTTTTAGCCTGATCAGCAACGTTGTTATGACGTTGGTTTCAAAATATTACTTCGTTCAGAAGTTCTTTCACCGTTTGTGATGATCATGGTATCCTGTTCACCTTCAATATTAGCAATTTACTCCTTGATTCTAAGATCCCGATCACAGTCACGTTATATGCTGTTTCAAGAAACTAGTCCTCTAATGGGTGGCGAGCACCACTATTAGATCACCGATCGATATGAAGATTGTACCACTATAACTACAAGACTACTTATAGATAAAGGAAGTACGTAACTATTTTTCGGCTTCAAATAATCATGGAATTCATGAAAACGTAACTATGAATGTGGTACTTAAATTATACCTATACTTAGTCCGAGATTTCTTCTTGAAATTAACTATGTCCAGGATGTATATGAATTTCACTGTCTTCACATCGTAAGTGTGGCAGATGAAAAGAAAACAAAAGGTATTATAAACAAAACACAAATGTCAGCAAGATACTGGTAACTCTACATTTGTCAAGCATTCTTTCTAGAGCAACATATAGTATGCTCCTTATCCTTATAAGTCCATTTTCCACCACCTTTCCTTTATTATAGGAGGGCAGGTAACTGATATCTCGGACTAATCTCTTATAATCTATATATATAAAAATGAAACCCGTTTCGCGTTGTCACGGCATCACGTGTGAACGGCTGAACCGATTTCGATAATTCTTTTTTTTAAATGTTTGTGGAAGTCCAAGGATGGTTCTTACGGAAAAAAATATTAAGAAAATCTCTCAGAAATATTGAAAAGTATACATTTAATTTTGCATATTTTAAAAAACGCGCGTTACGAATGTCAATTTTTTTTTATACGAATGTCAACGTCATTCACAGCCATAGACTATATTAAAAGAGCATTAGGTCAACTATACAAAATAAAGTAGTGCATCAAAGCTACGCTAAGGCGGTACGAAGTTCGCCGGGTCAGCTAGTAATTAATAGAAATTCAGTGAAGATAAGTTCTTTTTAATTATATAATTAGAAATATATATAATATATATAAAATAAAATATTTAAACAAAAATCATAATTTCCTACGATGAGAATGTTGAAATAATGGTAGCGACGGAAATAGGCTTAAATCACAGAGCAAAGTTCGTCGACTCCTCTAGCGGCTTTCCGCTCTAGCGAATTGTCGCAAAAACGATTGGAATTAGCTCGGGTCTTAGGTAGACCGCGCGGTCTATTTACTGTAAAACAAGTGGGTACAGCTAAAAGACGGTTTCCTGCATCATCGTTGCGTGATGGTGATAACCAATTTATACATTTTTTTAATTTAACAAAATTGTCACAAATTGACGTGTTAGTTCAGAAAATCCCTTCAGATGTAATCACTCTCCGACAAATTGTAAAAATGTGCACAATAATACGACAGATATTATTGAAGAGTTTCGGTTGGTATTTTAAATATATCTTACTATCAGGAGAAAATATATCATATATTTAATGAGCATATTTAGAATACTCCTTTTAAATTGGCTCTTACTATAACAAAATCTAAATATTCCATGGCGGTTTTCAATATGGTTATCTAAAGTCTTGTGATTGTCTCCCGCCGAGCGTTATGGACTATTGGCATAGCTTTCTTTGACGTGGAAAAGTGATTGCTAACAAGGAAAAATAATTTGAATATATTATATCTTCTTTTATGAAATGTTGTGGGATAAAACACAGTAAAATATTCAAATTCATCATTCTTTTTATAAAATATTTATTCGTGTAATCTTCGTTTTCTACAATAGATGCCTCCCCAAGACAAATAAATCCTCCTCACCATAATGTTCATATATTTTTTTTTTATTTTCCACTCACACGTACTCAGTCACAATTAAATATTTGTATGTTTCTAACGATGTAATATCATAAGAAATAATAAATACGACTTTTATTGAGTGTTTTACATAAATATGAAAACTTTATTATGCTAGAAAATAATTTCATGTTTCTATGACCAACACATAATTTATGATCAAACAGTAAAAAATATACAGTAAAATGAAATCGTCAACAATAATATGAGTGACTTTATTATTTACAATATCACAAATCTATTATAAAACGTTTAAAAGTTCGTCTATTCTCAAAATGTGATCCGAATATAAACGCCATAATTCTTTCACACCTTTCAGACCAACCTTGATAATGGGTCTTTATACGCTGCAGAATGCGTCAAGATAAATTAGTTTCTACTAGATTCTGCTACGGTCGTCTAATTTATTTGATCCTCGAATTTCCGAATAATTTCTTTGGAGTATTATTTATCGTTTGTTAGCTGCTTTTTACAGTTTGATGACCTTAAAAAAAGTAAACAAACAGGGTTGACATAATTAATAAATATCCTTAGGCTAACTATGAACTTTTAAATGAAATAAAAAATAAGTATAAATTTCATTAAAATGGTTGTGGTTTTGATATCAGACTCGTACACACCCTTATCGACCTTATGTTATTACGGTCTCTTGTATTTAATAGGTTGATTGTCTTATCTGAGGATTCATAGCAATAGAGTAGTACTCTTATTTTATATTATTGAATCATACTTAATACGTTACTAATTAAACTAAGCTCTAAAGGAGATTTGTAGCATAGCAGCAAAGGTAATGAATCGATTTTGTATATTATAGTTGCGTATAGGAATAGTTTAAGACTCAGATAGATATTTTTATCACAGGAAAATATTTTTTTATGCGGGACATCTGATGATTTTCATGTAATTTGCTATGAGGATGGTTGGAAATACGGGAAGAACAAAATGTATATTTTTAAATTTGTTTTGACGTCATTATATGCCTATAAATACCCATATAATAGTCCTATTGATTTTGATTGCGGTTACAACAAAACAAATAAGGTTACACAACAATAAGTTTTCTGATATCACAGCATATTTATTTTAAAAAATATTACTAAATTACTCTCAATACGTCTAACGTACAGAACGTATTTCTTTATACATAACGAAGTCAGTAAATTAAAAGATAATTTTAAAGGATGGCATTTTGTTAGGTAACTTAAATGCTCATGTAACCCTCGAACCTATTACATCATAATAAAGATAACATTTTCACATATTAGGTACTTTAATATGTGAGCTAGACACGACTGATCGTCTCGTGGAGCAGTATAATTACAATGCGACGCCATTGTTACAAAAACTCATATAGTTTGCCAATCTATTTAATTAAATTTGATTTTTAACAACTAATTTTATTTCATATTTGTACAAAAATGTTACACTTTGATTTATACGTTCAATTAATCGATTAGTGTTTTAAAAACATTTTCCGTATAACCCCTAACTAATAGGGGTGCCGAGACTGGAAAGGTTAAAAACAACTAGATCAACGAAACGAGAGAATCGAATAACAAATACCATACTTCGGATTATCAATTTTGAAATAAGTCTCCCGAGATTAACAATAATAGAAAGTAAATAGCTTTAAAAAAACTGCCATTTTAGAGCTTCATATTTACAACTATCTCACGTTTTTGCTCTCAAACATCGTGTAGTAAGCTGCATAGAAATACAAACTTGTCTATAAAATTGATTAAACCTCACTGGACCAACGTTGTTGACTTACTTAAAACAGTCAGCGAGCTCCTTGATCATCTATCAATTGCTGATAATGATGATAAAACATAATTAAGACAATCTACAACTGATCTAATGACCATCTCTAAATCTAAATATTGAAACATGAACTGCAAAACATTTTCACATATTATTTTTTCTGATCTATTCATTAAGTTAACTCAAAACATTAATAAAACTGATTTTAGAGTGTTGGATGGATTTTAGAGGTTAAGAAAAAAAAAGTAGTTAGGTTAGGTTTATCAAACTTACGCGTTCTCTAATTAATTGAGTATTGAAATATTCAAATAATAATTAATTAAGGAAATTCTACCTTCCTGAGGAAAATAATTCTAAATCTATACCAATATTATGAATAGAAAATATTTGTTTGTTTGTCTGAAATAAACTCAATAATTACTAGATTAATATAGCCTATATTTTACATATAATATTTACCACGAGTAAATATCTTATTCTTTTGGAAAATCATAATAAAATATGGATGAAAAACCAGCTTATATGATTCTATTATTCATTGAACTCAATCATAAAAATATTATTAATGCGTGTTCTAGTAAATTTTACAACTACCAAACGCTTGAAGATTTTAACGTAACTCATTTTATAAGCTATCACAGCGTAATCGATCGCAGCTATATTTAATTTCGTCAGGGAAAATGGTGTCGTAGTTATTCTATATATATAGTTAGTTTATATCGAATCTAAAAATCATATACTATGTAAAAATATAATCGCAATATCACTTACTTGTGTAGAGGTTATAATGAATGCCTATAATATAATAATCTATATATATATATATATATATATATATACACATATATAATTATTCTGTTTCGGTTTATGGTTACAAGTTATAGCGACGATGACTTGGTTACGAAACTGAATGTCCTGTTGACATTTACAATTAATTAATTGACCTTATAATTTGAAACTTATTGATATATTAGTAAGGTTCAAAATTTGATATGTCATGTAAGCATAATTTTATATATGCAGTATAAAATACGTACAAAACAAAATTAGTAAATCGATTATGAAAAAATAAAAGGATCTTTAAACTAAATCGATTAACAAAAGAACTTATTAGTGATATGCAATCCGAAGAGAGTTCGAAGAGGTCATATAAATAAAGTCTACAAGATTCTTCTCATCCTGTCAACGACCGAAGGCGGTGACTAGTAAGCGCAGGCGCTAATTAACAAATCATGTGTTTTACCACACGAACCCTCGGGTGCGACATTTGAGCAACGGCTAAATAAATGAATAAATAAATGATAATTGTAAAAATTTTACGGAATGGAGCAGGCGCCTAGAGTATATTTGCTCTGCCGGACGAAGTTTAACTGTGTCGCAAGTCGTGCTTCACTAATCAAGGAGGCAACATCTGATACTTGCCGAAGAATCTGTGGACCAGAAGTGCTAACGGAAACAAATGGGCTGTAGCGCGCTGAAGGCTATCTAGAACTTTGCCGGCACACCAAAACAGCTTTTAGACGGGTTCAATAAAGTTGCATATTGCTTGCCGCGACTTGTCAAACAAACAGGTCTGCTTTCAATGTAGTGCAATCTATTGGAGAAGCTAGTCAACTGCAGAGACATTTGACACGTCCCCGCCGACGATAATAAACATGTACGTTCCACAAGCATACATTTACTTCATACCTAGAACTGAATGGCTTCTATAATATGCTCGGGTTCCATTCATTTAGAAATGGTGTGTTTTTATAAAATAGATGTAGTTTAAAACGCAAAAATACTACTTAAAAAGAATCAATCATCATCATCATCATCCTCTTGCCCATTTCCCATTATCTGGGGTCGGCGCAGTAGATCTTTTTCCTAAAAGAAAAATGTAAATTTCTTAAAAGAATCAATATAATTTTATTATATACTGTTGGGCTATGGATGGGCATACAGTGCATTATAGAAACTCAGTATTTGTACGAGCACTACAAATTGACATGAAAATCGTCACTAGATGACAGTCATCCCGAGACCACGAATGTTGAAAAGTATTCAAATCGTCAGGTAAATAAATATGTTAACACCAAAATGTACACGGTATAAATCCGAAATATTGATTCATTTCAATATTATTCAATGTTCACTTAGGGTACAGTTTAAATTACAAAATGCGATTTTGCATTACCTTAGTTTGCAACACATTTTTGAGTCGGCTTTAGATATAACATTTTACAAATTCCAAAATAGTTTTTTCTAATCAAAGTAAACAATAATAATGTTATGTTAAAAGTTGCACGACGCTGTCAAGATGTATGCTATATCCGTAATACGAAGCCTTTATAACATAAAGCCACAAGAGAGTTGCAGTGTGATCAAAGCCGTGCTTCTGACAGTATCCGGCTGGCGACGTTAAGGCTGTGACCGATAGTGACGATAACGTAATAAGTTTCGCATTTAATAAACAATGCAGGTTGTGTTAAAAGTTAGTGAAACAATGGATACTCATCAGAAATAAAGATTTTATAGAAAAAATATTAGCGCTACTCAACCATCATTTTTTCCCCTTACAAACTAAATAAATTATTTTTTGAACATAAATATCGACAGCCCTCCTATCACGGTAGAAGAAATACCACACATCAATCTGCGCTGATGCGTGTTGTAGCAGTTAAAAGAGTATTTGGAAAGCAAAAACTGCTTTCATTTTAAAGTCAGTTAACTCGAATTGTTAGTTTTCAAGTTATATCTAACTTACATTTCGCACTCTTGAAACATTCTGTATAAACTGTACATGATTATGAAGTTTTTATTTTTTAACGTCGCCCGACTCTATTATTTTATCATATATACTAGGTGCAAACATGCATATATGTTCAAAGCGGAACCAATTTTTGCAGCAGAAGTAGGCAGCGGCTAAGCTGTGTCCACCCCTGGAATTGCTTAAGTTCATGTGCAGCGGTTGACGCTTAACATCAGGTGTGCCACTTGCTCGTCTGCCACGTACGGTAATAAAAAAAGAATTGGAACCCGCGTCTTGTTGCGTAGTAGTCTGTTACTTAACCGCTACGCCAATCGTATCATCAAATTTAGTTCAACCTTACCTTAAGGAAAGAATTAGTAGTCAACTTATTTCAAATCCTAATATATTCAAGATCAATATATACAAGATAAAGACCTATTAATGTAGGAACAGTGTCATATTTACATACATATGCGAGTATAGCTGTCTACTACCAGATTGTAATATCTGGTTCTACGAATCAATTTTTTTATTTTGTATTACCGTGGTTAATTAATTTGGTATTACAAATTATGTAATACCAAATTAATTTTCCACGCTGAAGCTATGAAAAAATGAACATGAAAACAATATCAACATACTTTAATACTTATTTAATAATTCGCCAGAATCCACAGAATTACGAGGTATTTGTGGTTCAACTTTTAATCTAATTAATAAAATCTTATAATATATCCAAATCAAAACAAAAATTAGAATAAGTTTAAGAATTTAGTATAAGTTTTAAGTAAAAACATTTCTATAAATATTCTTTTGAAATCAATTATTCGCCTTCGATATTACCTTTATATGGAAATAATACTTGAAACAATGTATTTATATCTCGTAAATCGTTTCATTGTCGTAACTATTTTATATTATGATTTTTGTTAATGCTATTAAACTATTGAAATACCTTTACATTCATAAAAAGCTCATGGAAAAATACTCCATTTAATAAATAATATTTATTTCATTAGTAATATGATAACATATTGGTTAATTTACAAATATAAGTATTTAATACATATACATATATTTTATCGTCTTGTCCATTATATATCATATCATAAATTATTTATCATATTTCGGTCGTTAAAATATATTTTTTTACTAAGAATGATATAGAAATTACAGAATTATACTTACAAATTGTCTGCGTATTTTAAGTATCGTCAGTGCAAACATTAAACGCTTATTCGAATAACGAGATAGTTTTGTTATGGCTGGGTGGAGAATAATGCCTATTGATTGTTTTGTTGAGGTTTCAGAATAATCGAGCATTGTAGTTTTCACAATGCTAAGTCGAGCTATTATGGTCCAGATTTGATTAGCATCGATCAGATTATATCTTATGCACTTCGCACGGTAAATGCACTTTAAGTGAATAGGACAATAGATATCGAAGGTATTGCACATAAATATGCATGTATGTGTTTGTATTGTACTCGTAATAGCTATTTTACTTAGTCTTAAACGATTACCTAATTTAGGACCGGAGATTTGGCCCTTGTGTTGAATATAAAATGGGGTTACATTTGAAGGCAATTTTGTAAGTGAAAGCTAGACAATACTTTGAAATTTGTATGAATAAACATTTTAAAATATTTTTAACATTATTATGACGGGCAGACAAATACATTCATGTCGCGCACCGAGTCTAATATTTCGTGAATGACATCCCAAAGATTCTCGATCATCTAAAAGCGAGACTATAGAAAGTCCATAGATAGGGTAAAACTTTCTGGAATAGTGGTGAATATTGAGGAAAAGTCGAGAAAGGTGTAGAAAGGAGATGAGTGTTATGGAATCGATTACAAAATTTTGTTCTGTGAATCGAACAGTATAGAAAAATATCTGATGTTTCAAAACTTTAGAACCGTATTGAGGCCATATATCTTGACAGGGCTCTAAACAGTTAAAGGCAGCGTTTTAGTTGATAAGCTATTTTGTACGTTGTGTGTACCTGCAAGATGATTCAACACTTTTTACACATACATACAGAGGTATATGGAAGGAAAAACAAAAAACACTCGACAGAGAAGAATCGATTATACTGCGCAACAATAAGTTCGATTTAAGAATATAAGTTATGTTGTTTTACAGTAAATAATAAAATATTTATTGTTGAATGAAAATAAGCGTTATCTTCGCCTAATTTTATACACTTTGGCCATTACTATAGTAATATGTGTATCTCTAATTTGTAATGTATTTTATTTAAGACAATTATTTCACAGAGTCGATCTGAATAAGCACAATTCTTGATTTAATAGGTTCTAAAAGGCCCAATAATTTTCTTCCCTTAATATTATAACATATTAATTAGCGAAGCTAGTTCATAACTCTAGCAAACTCTTTTTGGTTAGAATAGATATGATGATGATTATATTTAAATTTCTCAGTCATCATCGTTTCCCATTTATTTTTCAAGCACATTTCTGTACCTTTCGATTTATACAACATCGATGAATCGAAAAACGCGACCGCGACCGCTAAACCCATTCGAGCTCGCTTCGTTTGTTAATTACACGAGTGAGATACCTCCCTCCCCTCCCTAACCAGCGCCACCAATAACTTGTTTATCACGCGTTAACGGAAGCTAGATCCTTAACTGCGATCAGAAAACATCCCCCGAATTTCCGTCAGTACCTCGTGGAAATAAAGCGAGACATGTGAAGTTGGGTGTGAAATTACAACAATCTATGTGTCTACTGGTATATCAGGTTCTGGTATATCAGGTTAATGGGTATACCACCATTGTACCAAAAGCTCGTTTCTGTAACTGGTAACTAAAATTGGTACTCATCTGAAGAAACTACATAAATATTATCAATTTCATAAATTTCGTCCAATGCAAATTAATTTTTTAACAAAAAGCAAATTGCTTTGTAAAATGTAAAAATAAAATATTTCATATTTAAATATTCATATATTGATACCTACAAAAAAGTCGTTTGGCGTTATAAAAGAAAGGATGAATAATGCTTACTACATTGGATATTAGATCTTTAATAAAAAAAAATATATTACATTGAAAGTTAGTGAACACTATTTTAATAATAGGAAAGAGAACTAACCTATTCTCTTAAATACATCGTATATAAGTATCTGTGTATCTGTATGAATGTATAGTTAAATATTATATCTGAAATATAGTTTTCTTTTATATAAGCTATTACACCTATCCTACTACTATTATAAAGGCGAAAGTTTGTAAGTATGGATGTTTGTTACTCTTTCACGTAAAAACTACTGAATGGATTTGAATGAAACTTTACCACAATATAGCTTATACATCAGAATAACACATAGGCTACAATTTTTGAGGTTTCTAATGTGAGGTTTAAAATGCGTACACAACATTTACAAGTAGCTTCAAAGGCAACGCGTGCCTAGACAAGCGAGAAAGATAGACAGTAACGCCATCTCTTAGTTTATAGGAGCATACTGCAGTAGCTACCTATAGGCCTATGATTAGGGCTCTGCAGTGCTTAGTTACCGTATTTCTTACTTATTACTAGACTAGACGGTACGAACCTGAGGTCCACGCGAACGAAGTCGCGGGCAAAAGCTAGTATGAAATAATATTATTGTATGGTGATTACAAAATTTGAAAATTTTTACCCGACTGTGAAACAAATTTATCGCGTGTATCCTGTTTTAGAAATGTCATTTCTATGTTCTAAGCACCTCCAAATAAATCAATGCATTTAAATGACTGTAATTATATTGTGCAAAATATTAGGAAAGATTTATGAGAGATCTAAACAAGCACCTGTTCACTTCATCACTGTTTATTTTGTCCCACTGTAATAGAAAGCGAGCGTTGTCTATACTAATATTATAAAGAGGAAAGATTTGTTTGTTTGTTTGTTTGTAATGAATAGGCTCCGAAACTACTGGACCGATTTCAAAAATTCTTTTATCTTTGGAAAGGTACATTATCCCCGAGTAACATAGGCTACTTTTTATCCCGGATAAATCGACAGATCCCACGGGATGCGCAATAAAAGCTTCGCTCAGAAACTACTGCACAGATTTTCATGCGGTTTTCATCAATAGATAAAGTGATTCTTGAGCAAGGTTTTGCGTTATTTTTTATCTCGGATAAACGGATAGTCCCACGGGAAGCGCGATAAAACCTTCGCGCCATAAACCGACTTCCGCGCATATGTAGCCGTGGGCAAAAGCTATGACCCTTAACCCTCTATAGACCCAATCCCGAAATTCACGCAGGCGAAGCCGCGGGCAGAAAGCTAGTAATGTATATGTATACAAGCATATCGCTGAGGCATTCGTTGTTCGGAGCGTAGGTAGATGTGCTACAAGTAATATAGGTGAAACTGTTGACTAAAACAAGTAATTTAGTAATTATATACTTACCACTTATCTATGAAACAATGTTACAATCCGTTGGTTCCAGGACACATTTTTACATCCAGTCAGTAGTCACTGGTCAGCCAGTGACACCGCAGTTTTTACCTCGATAACTTGTCGAAACACATTTCATACTTCATCATTAAGTATATATTTCTATTTGATTGCATTTTGTATGTATGTATATTTTTAAAGATAAGTCTATTACCAATAACATACTATTTGAATTCAAATGATCGAGTATACTGTATTTTTTCGGTCATAGGAATGTGTTGGAACGAAAAATTCTAAAATAGGTTAAATTATTTAATAGGCTCTTAATACTTATTTCTTTATATGATTTTATTGATATTTCTTGAATTAGCTTGTATTTTCTTATAGATATTTTTAATTTTTAATACATCGCTTACTTTTTAGCTGTCTTTTTTACAGACATGTGAAACGCCGACAATGCACTTTTGACATCTTCGACCCGAGACGCCACAAAGTATGAGAGACAATAATCCCTTACCACTGCCAGATTTCGAAGTTCGTCTGCATGTTTTACTATATTATTTTAATAACTATCTTATCTTTTTATTCTTGAAAATAGGGATTTGTGCCATTTACAATTTATGGGCTAGAAACTCACTTGTTCAAATAAATAAAAATCTTTATTTCAGTTGGTCAATATACTCGTATTTATGATATTGTAGTTTTTAATTATATAGAAACTTCGACAAAAATAGTAATTTACATAATCTCAGTACACGATGAACGTATGAAACTCTTGAGGAAATGTATATCCATGTTTAATATGTTTCCACCAAGTGTTTTTGAGTTACCTGTCTATATATTTAAATATTACATATATCCAAAGACACATTGAGTAATTGATCATTTATGTAAATGATCAGACTGCATGCAACTAGGGATAGTTTTAATAAGCTATGCTTAGTAACTTTATTTATAATATTACATTTTTTTACATATATCAATAATAAATAAATATTAGTTACACTTACACCAATTAGCCTAGCCCAATCTAAGCTCTGTAAGGCTTGTGCTATGGGATCTACGGTAACTGATAGACATACATATATAAATCTTTTTTAATAGAAATATATATCAACAACCATGACTAAGGTACAAATGCTCGCATTCATCACACAAACATCTGCCCCCACCGGGATTCGAACCCGGGACCTCAGAGATGGCGACACCTTGAAACCGGTATGCTATCCACTCGACTATGGATGTCGTCAAATACATAGGAGAATTATTAGAGATTGTGCGAAATTATGAATATTGTAAAAGTGTGTTGAAAAGAGGAAATAAAAAATAGGTTCTACCAATTTCCGAACAGGTGTAAAGAATAGTTATTTGTGCAACAAGTGAGCAAAGTTGTTGTTTGCTGCGCGTGCTGATTTGAGTCCCGAGCAAGCGAAGGATTCTGTTTGAATCACGAGCGAAGCGAGTGATTCTAGAGTAGAATCCTGAGCGTGTCGAGGGATTCAAAGGCACGAGATGCAAACAACTTTGCTCTCGTGTGACACACATAACTTTTCACTTCAGCAGCGAGAACAAATATCATACCTACTTTGGAAATAAAATAAGACACAGGAACGAGTATATTGTAAAATAACTCATTTATTTAAATTCAAAATTATACAACAAATTAAAAGTTAAACGTAAAGTTACTACAATTCTGTAGATTAAATGTTACAGTTTTATTTAATTCCAAATTTTGTTTTTTTTTTTTTGTTTTGCACTAAGGTGATAATTATGCCTGACACTTCTCGTTTTTCCGTGTTACGCATACCACTTTAAACAAATGTAAAATAAATTGTCAAAAGAACAGAAAAATTATTGTTAAAATATGTCTTCAAGAATAATAAGTAAGTAAATTATTGTTATTATTATTCCCTGTTAGTAAATTAAGCGAATTAAATAAAAAAAAAAATATTAAAATCTCAAGAATGTATGATGCGTGGAAAGGAACTTCTGTCAATAGTTCCGTTCCGCGCATCATTCTTGAGATTTTAATAAGTACGTATTATGTTCCGTTCCGAAGAGACATTTTTTTAACAATTATTTTTCTGATTTCTTGCCAATTTATTTTACATTAGTTTAAAGTGGTACCTATGCGTGACACGGAACAACGAGAAGTGTCAGGCAGATCCAGTGTCCATGGGCATATTATCTTAGGGCGAAACAACATAGTCTGTATGGTTATCCCATTAGTTACTATACATAGGTTACTATAATCTGTGGTTAGCTTTGTCTCACTAGTGAGTAAAAATCGATTTTACTCACTGATTTTAAGCAGCAAAACCTTCATGTTTGAGCTACTGAAGTGAAAAATATATTTTCTTACTTCCTATACACGTACAAGATTTTTGTTCTCTCGTACTTTAATTTATTTATTTCAGTGTCGATAAGTAGCTGTATAGACTTATCTTGAATAAAGATTATTTTAATGTAGATATTTTATCACGAAACCTGATCATTGAATGTTGTTAGCAATAAATAGTAAATTTTTGACCAGATTATCGTATCATATAGAAGAAAATAAAAAATAATTATATATTTACAACCGCTGTACAATATTCTATATCTAAAATACGTAAACATTTTTATTAAATACCCAAACATCAGGCGAACAGAACCGCACCGTGAACACGCGACGTATACGGCCATTGTTTCACCCTTCCCCTACACAATTTGTACAAAGTTAAGACACTAATTAATCACCCGTGACATTTTCAAACTTAATATGGATAAAAAATATAAGCGAAGTTCTCTTTATACGTGCGCTACCGTGTCGACGATGGTGCGGTGTTCTATTTCAACATTTCCAACAAAGCACAGTCCGTCGATTGACGGGAGGCAGACGTTAATTAATTATGCTGGATTTATAAATTAGTTCGTCTCATCCAGGGGGTCCCTGCGTTTAAGTGACAACGCGGTTTAATAAGGGATGCTGTGCGGTACGTACGAGACGTAAGGCGGAACACACACGATGAGACATATTAAAATAAAAAAGCATTAGGGTATTATTAGTCTTAAACTATAATATTTTAACTTCGTCGTTAAAAATCAAAAACTCATATTTTAACTCAAATCATTATATTGATAATTATATTATTAAAAATCATAATATACGAGTACTTAAGCAATCACCCAAAGCTACTAAACTTAAAAAGCTTTCCGTAAAACACACACTTGATATTTTTAATATTTTCAAAAGTATATATTTAAGTTCTGATTTTATTTCTAAAAATCCTAACAAATTAAAACAGATGTATAAGATGATGACTGAAATCGAATAAAATGTAAAGAATAGACCTAAAAATAATAAGGTAATTCTTTATTTGTATATATTTCACTATTCATATATCATTTGAATCAAATTCTTGACCTAAGTATAACTAATAACAAAATGTCTGGGTCTGGTAGGTACATGCAATCGAACCACGTGATCGCAGCCGACTCCACGAGACGAGGGTTGAGATACGCAGGCAATCCAGCCGGGGAGACGACGAGGGGGATTTTTTCAGACAGACCATAGATTAATAAAATTCAGTAAGTACACAATTTTCTTTTGATACTGTGCCTATGTTTGCCTTTATTAGTATGCCTCGGGTAACTGTACTTTTTGTAAGCGTTTGTGTTTCTCACTTAACATACATATTAAAGTTCGTTGTTGACACGAGCTTTTGCGTCATTCCTAATAATCTTCCGTCGTCGTCCTCGTTAGTTCAAAACAGCAGGGGTTTTGTTTTACAGTAAACTAGTGTTACAGCCGGAAATTAGCCTGCGTTTTGTCGGGTTTTGAAAGAAGATAAAATTTTCCCATAGTAAAAATTATCTGTTTTCGTTCGTGTCACAAACTAACCCCATACCAAATTATATATGAATCGGATCTATGGTATAAGAGCTATCTATATCTCCAAAGAGCCAAACATATTCATTATATATAATTTAGTAAATTTGTTCATAAGCATTAAAACAAATTTTTAGACGACTACAGCTAGATTCTAAGTCAAAATAATTTTTATTTAATTTATTATTTATTGACCTTTGCAGACCCTTATTGACTGTATTAACCTTGTACTTGCAAACGGCCAATAAATAAATCACTCACACTATGTTTGTATTTTCAATCCATAGAATTGCCATTTTGATTAGTTCTGACACTGACTGACGGCAAATCGAACTCTCGATTTGGTTTCTCTGTACTCGTTGCAGTTGATCTTTGATATGTGGCATTGTATTGTGAAGGCCGACCGGGGTGGCATCCGCGACCGGAGATTGCGTCGCAGCCTCCTGCGCAGTAACTCAATCAGACGCTCCGAAATATTGTTTGCCACTCTGCACCGTATAGGCATTATCTGGATTTTATAAAAATGGTGCCTAAATTTAACAAACTGTAAAAATAATTAACAATTAATAGGTACGTGTATTTCTGCTTCTAAATATATTACAAATTACTTATGTAACTATTTATTCATTAAGTATTAATATATGTATTAAGCAAAAGAGACAATGCGAATTTTTAATGTTCTATTAGCCATATTTGTTTTATTTACTTCATCATAAATAAATTTTCTATATATTCAAAATGGCATTACGTCATGTCTTGGTACACACTATAACTGTGATAAAGTGCAAGTATATGTGTCGTATGTATCGTAACTCTTACATCTTTAAATTTAATAACAACATCCTATTTGTTTTATTTCTACACAGAAAAATCTGACATTCTATATTTAGTTGCGGATTAATTACTTTAATAGCATAAATTTATAAAGTTTGTTCAATTCGTTTGGTTTAAATTAATCTACATAAGTAGGCACATAGTTTAAAATGTTTTCTCTGTTTTCTATTTAGTGATAATCTTCAAACATGATGACTCATTCGACATATTTATCAAGAACAAATCTTACCCGCCAGAATCTACGATACCAAGACAAGATCCCACTTCATTATGAATGCAAACGTACAGAATATTTGCTATATTTAACATACACTGCTGCGAAGGTACGTTCTATTGTTTCTTTGTACCAAACGGGCGATAGCACGTGCAACGAATGCAACAATCCTTTTGATGTCATACTGAAAACTTGATACGAGTTATTACAAACACACTTACGGGTGATACTCTGATGTTGGTATCTCTTTTATTTACATGTTGCATTCTACATATTCGCATCTTTCTAAGACGGCAAGTTTAATACAAACTTTTTAATATTAGTGAATATATATTCACAACTAACATAAGAGTAAAGTAACCAAAAAGATAAACAGATTAAAGATCTGTTTATCTTTTTAGTTACTTAAATATTTTTTATATTCACTTTTTTAAAGGTTGGTAAACTTTTTGTTCTCTTACTTGAGAAATCCTATAAGTAAAATGCTATGAAATTACGTATATGGATCTATGTAAAGGTTCAAAGGGCGATTTCTTAACTAAATCGCAATTAAATGGATTTGATATATATGCTTATCTACTTCGGTTTCAATATAGGTAATAGGACAGCAGACATTTTTTTATAAACCTTAAGTGCACTATTAAGTAAAAAGTATTAGTAGGATATAAGTATCAAATATATATACTCTTTTTTTATATACATTATTTCCATGGTGACGAGTTGAACCTGGTCCGTTGCGGCTATAATATGCTGTCTTATAATGAATATACTTGTTTATCTATAAGTTTTATTGTTTCCTTCGTAAATAAAGTCATGTATGCAACTGTACGTTTCTTATATTTTATTACTCGTACCCACCTATTTCGGGACTCGTATTAAAAGACTACATATGTGACGGTTGCATAAGTACATTTATGCATAAGTACATTTATGTTTTATACATTTAGCATATAAGCTTTTAGTATATTTTTACTGAACCGAGCAATAGCATCCCATCCCATGGCCATTACTCCATTTTTCTTTTTATTGGTCAAGTTATTAATTTTAAATACAACGACCGATCAATCGGCGCGTAACAAAAACACCACTCAGATTAGTACTATTAATAATTTAAAAATTCCAGGAACACTTGTATTTATCCGAGTCCTAAATAAGATGCGACATTTAATTCTACAGTCAGCATCACATCAAACTTTACATTGGAACTACAAATACCACCGCTATTACCAGCGATATAAAACCTTTTAAAGTCAACATGTAAAGTGTGAACTTATCTGTAAATATATTTTTATCATTTTACTTGTTTTAAAGATGATAATCTTATCAACATTTCCCTAATATTTATCTATCATATACTAGTTTTGAAGCTTTTGAAGGAAGAAAGAAGGTAACATTGTTTTCTTACAATTGATATAACCATCGAAACGATATCGACCACTGAAAGATTTATATATCACACGACATTTTTAACGATATTCAGTTATATACCACCCAACTAGAGCGAATTTTCCTTCGTCATTTGACTTAGGCAACTTTTTTCCAAATTTATATGGCCATTTGTTTTTGGACCCAGTAAAGCAGGCACGAGCTATTCTGAAGTTTTTTCTTTTTAATTTGTGTTATTAAGTCATTATGCATTTCGCCGCGATTGTAGTGCTGTCGCTTCAATCATTTTGCATCGCATCCATCAAGTAAACTGTGTCGTTCAATCCGTTTTGTATTCAATTGCAATAATAGGATACTTGTTTGTAGGTCAAGGGACCTACAAACAAGCAATTGGGATAATAGCTGTGTCACTGACACCATTTTAACTTGTCCATTATATCATCAACTTGGGATGTAAAACCTTTTTGACTTAAGACGATATTTGTTACTTTAGCAGTTGCTTTAATTATGTAAAGATAAAGTCATAGACTATAACCCATTTATAGAAGTTTATATATTATTTAAAATTTTATTCAATGTCTTGACAGTGCATAGTACTAACGTGCACTATCTTTTTTTTTCATGGTAAGTTATAGTTATACCTAATGAGAAGTTTTAAAGATATGTAGATTATATTCGACTAAGAAAACAGACTTAAGCAGCGAATCGCTTCGCGCGAATTAGAGAAGAGTCAATAACAAAATAATAGCGGAAGTTCCCTTCGTTCTTGGTACTGGAAATAAAAAGAAAGATTCAGATTAAACAAAACCTTACACTCTCTGAAATACGTACGATAAAGGTCTATAGGAAAGGCTTAGAGACTAACCTGAAAGAGTATTTCAATGCTAACTACACTCGGATCGAGTTCATGACAGCTTTTTGATTTACATACTCTTAAAGAAGATAACAGTGCTCCAAACAAGAAAGAAATTGAGTTTATTAGATTTTTGGGCCGGTTCTAATTTAAACTCTTATCTAGCTTTGAGGGTGTTTCAAGTTTATAAATCATAACGGCAATTTTAAAGTATAACTTATTTCGCTGGTTTTCCTTTTTGTTTTAACAAGATATTTTCCTAAAAATTAATTATAAAGATTAATTGTCCTTATCATATTGTTGCTTTTCAGGAAAATATCAAGTATAAGTAGTATATCCATAATTAATTATGTTCAACTAATTAATATTAAACATAAATACCAATTTAATATAGCAGCTGTATAAAATGTCATGTTCAAATACATATATTGATTAAAGAATCCATAAAATCCAGTAAGTGATTACTAAACTATTAATAACGTTGCAAATTAATTTTTGTCAAGACACCATATCAATGTGAGTATCAATGAAAACATTTAGAATTCTATAAATATCCATAAGTTCAGATAATATTAGTATAGTACTTGCGTCTTGGCACGGGTCTGGAAGCCGATCGAAATGATCGTTATGCAGATTGAAAGGTTTCAATGAACTTACAAGAAAAACAATTATTGCATCATACGGTAAGAATAAATAGACTGTGTGTTTACTGTGCGGCTAGAGAGTTCAGTGCTTCTAATTTTGCCCACAAATCGTGTCGTTGAGAAGATCGTATCAGCTCACTAAATCTTTTCCTTGAAAGGCCGTTCCTAGGATATCCTTTTTTGTTAAAAGGCCATTCACAGAATTGACTTTTCTTTTTATCTCATATAAAGTCTTTCTCACAATAGGTCTGTTTCTGATTTTTTTAATATTTATATATTATCAAGTTAGTCTACAAAATCACATTTACTTTACCTAATAGTATACATAATTTTATTATGTGAACAAAGGTTGTCAGAGTACTCGGAGTACTCCAGTAAGGAGCTAAATTAAGTTTGATAAAAGCTTTAGGAGCAATCACATGTAAAGAATTATCAATTCAAAAAAAACCGAGCTTTAAACCATGTTTGCAATTTAAATTATAACTTATTTTGAAGGTTTGTATTCTTATTTGAAGAATAAGTATAAAATTATTATTACTACGTATTACTTATAAAATTGCAAATTCATAATATTGTATATCGGTCAATTGACAATGGGTCAGCGGAATTGACTAAATTCTAACCGCTCTAATTTAATAATTTAGAATAAGGTGATAACGATTAAATTAATATTCGTAATTTAAAGTGCTACTAATTCTGATTTTATTAAGTAATAATAAATAATTTTAAAAAATAAAATTCATGTTAAACAAAATCACCAATTTTATATCCTATATAAAATGTAATGTTCAAGTGGATTGAATATAAAATCCATAGAGCTCAAACGGTCAATACTATGCGTTAAGACATCTCTGTAAAGTATTCAATCAAGTAATATCATTGCAAATTCATTATTGCCAAGAAACCATATCAATGAACATTTAGATAATTACATAAATAGACATAAGTTCAGTCTGGAAGTATATAGAAATGATCGTTATAGAGATTGCAAGGTTTCAATGAACTTGCATAGGAATACAATTATTGCATCATACCTTACAAGTGGACGGGTGTGAAATAGACCGTGTGTTTACTGTGCGGCTCCAGAGTTCAGAACTTCTAATTTTATCTTTGCACACAAATCATGTCATCAAGAAGAGCGTATCAGGTCACTAAATCTATTTCTTGAAACAGCCATATAACATTCTGTTCGAACTAGCATTCATAAAATGGTTTATTTTAATTTCATTCAAAATCCTATTCCTCAAAAAGCCTTATTCAATGTTATTGGACACAAAATTAAACTATATGCTATTTTGTGTATTATATATTGAAAAAATGTCTGTATAACCCACATTAACTCGTAAAGAATCTTATGACTATATTGATATTAGATCTACTCAACTTTATTATCTCAGTAGGGAAATTAGCTAAATACACGTAACATTTTCTTAAGATTTTCGAATGTTCTTGCCAGATCGAGCGTGATTCCCTAGAGTTGCTCGGTTATTTGTAGGCTTGGCATTTTGATTTTTCAGTACCACGTTTAGCAAATTTATCCGTTTTTTCTTTAACCCATGTGCTTTAGGATTCATCAAAGTACGACAATGTCCTTCTCTCCCAAAATATTTAAACGACATATTCAGCCTTTAGCTAACCTTTCGCTCACCTCATTAGAGTATATGGCTTTGAAAGCTGCTTATCAATCAGAGTATATGTATATGTTGGTTGATATAGTTTCTTTTGCTTACAATTTTATAAGCAACATAGTAGCAGTGTTGCTATGTTAACACTATTAAAAAGCCTGATCTTTTTTACGACATACGGCGCTGAACTAAGTATGTTTGACAAAGTTTTAATATGTGGATCCCGTTGTAGCCGCAAATCTAATATAATGCCTAAGAATTGTATGTTATTTACTATGCCAATAACATTACTATACATATTTAAATGGTTATCAACCTGCCGTACATTGAGCAAAGAAAATTTGATATTATAGCCAAAATAGCTTTGAATGAACATTATTTACATCATCATAACATTACTTTTGTCTGTTATATCTATTTGATATATTATATCAATAACGTAATGTTCCTTACACCTACAAGTATCCCTAATCTTCTAGAAACATACCGAGTTCACTAAACAACTCTATCTCACTATTCTAGGCGAGTAAGGCGAAAGCTCAATTTTACGCTGGCAACAGCAGCGGTTGCAATGTTCGCTTCGTTCGATCCTTGGCAAGGAATTTGTAAGCGCTTTTTTTGTAAATAGTACAGTTACAATAGGACAAATTCATTTATCTGTTCTATAATTATGTTTGTTGCTATGTTTCGTTTCCTTCCCAATAATAATAATAATGCAAGCCTATAAATATACATTTTCTTATTTGTATGATTTTCGTTTTCGAATATCTATATTATGTATACTTCTGTGACGTTCCTGCGGCGAAGAAAATCTTCGTGAGGCAACCTGCATATTTTTAATTCTTTATGGCCATACACTTCATAGTTAATAATAAATACATCAAACACCTTAAAAATAATCCAAATATTAAGTTAATTACATTGCCATTGAAATTCAAATGTGTATATGATCAAACAGGTTGAACAATTTGCATTGGGCCGGCGTGGTTGACTAGTCTCATCGCCATAAAATAGGGTAGGCTCCTCGATAAGAACAAATATGAGCAGTAATAAATAAATGATAACTATAACTTCTTAACATAAACAGAATTAAGACAAATTCTCATTATCTTTGAGTTGAATACGTAAAAATGTCTAATATCAATATGTCTACTATTATTTTTGGCGCGAAATTTCGTCGTCGTATTTCGGCGTCTAAAATTATTAACGGTTATCGAATACCCAACAAAAAATATATGGAACTGACACAATTCTAGAAAGTTTTTGCTAACCTATGTCAGTGTCTAAAATTCGGTATTTTCCCATATAGACTTCTTGTAACAGCGTCTATTATTGGCAGCAGTTTATCTTCGGTTCTGTCGTTTTTTATTACTACATCTGACATTAATGAATGATTCCTGAACGGATAAACCAATGATACAAACGTGTAAAACAGTTTTCAAATTAATAGGATTCTTATGTCAACAGTCCCATAATGAAATTTCAGTTAAAGCGTCACAGTCACGCGTCTACGAGTGCAACGTATTTCCTGCTCACAAAATTTGATTCCGAATTCATTAGCCCATGTGACTATCGCTCACGGTGTTGCGTTCCAAAGGCCGGAAAAAACAAGCGAACCCCGTTCCTGTTTGGCGACACTACTAAAGCAACCAGTTTCTATACATCAATAATTTATTACTGAATATTTATAATATACAATTTAAAAAATTTACAAACATATACATTGTTGGTTGTTCTAATCCAATTGAAGGGTGATATAGTGCATGACACGCTATCGATTTAAAAAAAGATAAAAAGAACGGTTTTATTTATAATAAGTTACATTCGTCATAAGTAAATAACTTCCAAAGTGAGCGAGGAGTCGATGCCTAAGATTTCGAGTAACAACCTAACGGCATTAGTACAATTGTAATGCCAAATAAAATGTTGGTTACATATTGAATTCTAAAGATTATTTGAAAGTACTGTCACAAAACTTAACCGCTAGCTTCCAAAGCATCAATCAATGCTCTATTTCGAGACGCTCCGCTTGGCGACTGACATGCGACTGTCACGTGTTTCAGTTGTTCTAAACAATTGTCAGTAAAAAGTTTTCCGGTTATATTCTTATGAGATACTGTATTTTTATCGCCAGTCGTGGCCGTATGACGCATATATATATTTTCAAATGTATTTCGCATTTGATAAAGCGGGTTCATCTTTTCTGGCAGCGTGTTTAAGAAATTAATACAAATTTTTATTTGAGCGTTCTATTTTAACGATGATGATGCTATTTTATTATGAAAGTCCGAAAAATCTTAATTAATGAAAGTGGTAGACGAAACAATATAGTAATGTTTCTGAAATCGTGTAGTGGATATAACACAGAATCTCCACCTGTATTCTCTAGCTATCAATTTGCATTCAGTATTTAGGTTCATTATCTTAACTAACAGTATACACAGATTTGTATTGAGGAAGTCATGGTAGATTTATCACTTTCTCAAAGGCGCGCTAAATACCGCTACATTATGAATGGTGACATCAACATCCATCATGTCAATGGACAAATTATTCGACGAAATAACGATATGAGTACAGATGAAGCGTGGACAACTAGATATATAGTACGATTTATGTAGAAGAATATATATATATATATATATGCATACACTCCACTTTCCCAGGAGGAAGAGCAGTGATCACAGTTTTCGACTTACTGCGATGTATGCATATTTGTGTAGCTTTCTCAACTTTCATTAATAATTACAATTAGTACTTTGACGTAGCCTTGCATTAAGAGATCTCCTATTGAATATATGTGTCGACAAATTCGCATTAAGAGGTAATTAATGCAATACGTGCAAGTAGCACTGGTTTTAAATATATAAATAGACAGTAACGTATAAGAGTGATATTTTAGTGAAATATACATACTTATTATAAAAATTCAATGACAAATTCTTAACTATTTATAACTCTGGCTACTTAAAACACAACTAACAAATATTCTAGACTCTAGGCTATAAAAATGTATAATAGGACAAGATAAGTACAAAAGTCTTGAGAGTTTCTGTGCTTAGCCTTTCTGTAAAGATGGCAAACAATATTTCTGAGGCTTGGAACATAGCCAAAATTTGATTTTAATGACAGTTTAAGCACGCATATGTCTCGTCTCTTAGCAGTTTCTGTCTTTAGTATTGTGAATTAAATAGTATAATTTGGTTGGGATATAAAATAAAAACTTAGACGCAGACATACAAAAACAGCAGGTGTGAATGACCTTACTTTAAATATTTTGTATTGTTATTTATTTATAAGCAATGTTCATACGCTAGGAGGTAGACTCTGTACCAGGGTCGTCTGCATGGGTACCTCCGTCTTACCTATTTCCGCCGCCAAACAACAGGGTTCGCTTTGCTGTGTTCCGGCGTGAAGGGTAAGATAGGCAGTGAAATTACTGGGTACTGTGACTTTACATCTTATGTCACAAGTTGGCAACGTACACTGTGGTTCTTATGAGGTTTGCAGATTTGCTGCGAATCTCGTGGGAACCACATGTACTATAGGCGACTGTTACCACTTACCATCAGGTGGGCAGCCTGCTTGTTTGTCAACTTTAGCAATAAAAAAAAAAAAAAAAAAAAATACAGTGTTTCGACGATTATGAACTTGTCCGCAGTTGCATGCTTAATAATTTAGGAACAATATAATCGAGTAACATGTTTTCTTTGGTCTTCTTTAATGATAGTACTTCCTTTATTTAATCGTACAAACGCTCTGAAGAATTGAAAGTCAAACAAAGATACCTTTGTTCTGTGATTTATTTTCCATAAAAGTTTATCTGCAACTTTTCACTGAATCTGGCACTGGTAGCGTCTAAAGAGCAATAATTCCGTAAATATCGTTCTTCCGCTCGATGTATATAAAATATATATTGTGTAGAAGTCATAAAATGCAATGCAATCACTATACTTCATAGTTTGCGAGCTATGTTTGATTGAATGATGAAATTGGAAATTTGACAGAGGAACTACTAGGACAAAAGATTGATTAATTTGTAGCGAGTAAAGCATTGAGCGCGTTAGAGTGCAGACGCAGATGGCGCGCGCATCTCTTGCGATTCAGCCCGTAAAAACAAGACTAATAAGTTTCATTTCTTCTCATAAACTAGCTGTCGCATCTCTCTACCTCTTTCTTATTTATAATAACATTATACCATGCGTACAGTCTGGCTCGTGTAGATAACAACTATTTTAAGGATATGTATCACTTAACATCAGATGGACTTCTAACCATCACAAAATCCAAAAAAGGAATCGTAGCTTAGGAATCGGCTTATTTCACATTTAGAACAACTTAAAGTAAATTTAGTTACTGTAATGTACCTATTTGGGTAACTAATACCTCCATTGTTACGAAACAGACGACAAACGAATCACAGCGTTTCTTATTAAATTAATCAAATTTTTATTTTAAGTTGATGGAAATATACGTGACCTACCAGTCATGTATCAGCCGAAAACGTTCGTTCGAATGTTTATAAATACGGTAGCATCGTCAGTAATGCGCTCCAGCAGACAGTTGCAAAATTTTCATGTGCTCTATTTCCAAGTCACAGCTTCGTCTTTCACGAGGGCAGAGAATAAGCTCAGCCGGGGATGTTGGTCTGAAAATTGACGTGCGGTAAAACATGTCACTTAAGCGGGTTTTAGTGCCAGTATAATCGTAGGCGCTGACATGCCAATTTACGAGGTTACAGCTTTTTAGAAAACATTATTGAAATATCAGTTCAGTTTATATATAATTAGCCGGTGAATAGTTATGTACCATTCACAGGCAAATTTTTATATATTGTTAAAAAGAGAACAGCTCTCTTTTCTGTCAGTCACATAGTCCGATAAACATCTAGTGAGATGAGCAGGTCAGGCTTATGAACTTTTGACGAACCAACGGAAGCATGAAAAATTGTTTAACAGAAAACCTGTCGTATTTCTAAATTCGCTGAACATTGTTTAATTTTCTAAAAAGTAACCTTAACCATTGATTCTTAACCTTTCATTTTAAAACTTATACCACGGCTATACGCATTGGATGTCTGCCTAAGCGATCAAAATGTCTATCTTCAAAGAACATTTTCTCTCACGGACACAGCAAACAGATTCACTATAATACGATTAATACAAATACTAATTTTGATTATCCTATATATTACAAAAAATGAGTGAAATGCGATCATGGTGTGGTATATCTCTGGCTAAATCCGTATTCACCACATTTTATGTAACTACCTACTTGTAACAGCAAACCTTTGTTATTTGCAAAAAAAATAATTTCATTTCATATTTCTACCCGTATTTTGTGTTGTATCTGTTTCTTTACTATTGTGACTTATGAGCTAAAATGTGTACCATGGCTATGGGACAAATTATTATTCGTGTTGGATTCTTTATCGATATTTAACGGCTAAAATGTTTGAATTGAATCCAAACAAAACGCTCACGAATGCTACTTCGGCTACGGGCTTCAGGTCAGCTTCAGCTTTGTTTAGTTTTCCAAAAAAACATTCAAATATAGCCCAGCCCCACTCACCACAAATATTTAGAATTTTAATACTGAAATAGAATTTACGTGATTCAGATAATTTCATTTAAATTCTTCAAACTGTATTGGTTGGGCAACGTAAAACTCAACCATTGTCATCCAAATTACGTGTTCATTGTTCAAACGTGTTCAAAATAGAGGAGTTAATGCCGTGTCCTACCACGTTCACCCAAAGCAGGTTACTTAAACGTTAAAGCCTTGTCCTTAAAATGATTAGCTGACCACTTTGACATATTATTCAGAACTACTTAGAATTCACATCAAAGCCTCATTATATGGTCTCATATTTCACATATTTTTCATTATTTGAATAAATAATTTTGTCTTTTCAAAACTATTTACTAGTTTTATGCAAAAAGCTGTGTAATCTAATGTATTTCCAAAACAACTTTCAATTCTTTAGACACTTTCACAATCTAGACGTTCATGGCTTCAACAAATATTGGACAACTTAGCAACAAATAAGGAGAAGCAATTCATCAATCGGTTTAACAATATCTGCTATTATATAAAACAAACGGAACAAACAGCTTCACATTTCAAATTGAATTGCCAATATCATATGGGTTGTTCGATGTACTAAAACCAGTATTGGCAACTCGTTGGAAATTGGAGAGTTGGACTGCAGTAGGTATATATTTGAATCGGAAGCACCCACACGCTACTATACTCTGCACGTCTCCATTTGTGCTAGTGCAGACTTCTCAGCCAAATTTTTGAGTTATGCCCATATGAAGAAACGACAGTTTATGATTCTCGTGTGCTGCTCCCAGGAAATGCATCGAGCAAACGTTCTATATTGCCATCCATTTGGCTTCCGAATAGCGTGTCTCGGTGTTGAGTCATCTGACATTGTTAGCTCCATAATTAACTGTTTAATCTTAAGAACTTTTTTGCTATTAGGTCTTATATTTAACTGTTTTGTAAGTTAATGTTAATTTAATACTTACATTTTGCCTTTATTATGTGATGAAAAGTTTCTTATGAAAGCGCTATTATATGTTATCAACTCACAGACACTATTATCACTTTTACAAAATTTATTTTTTGCTGAAATATAAATCTTGAATTGTTGAATTCTGAGAAATGTTATTTCTTTATATTTATTACACACAATGTTACTGTCTATCATGTATCAAATTATATATTTAAAATTATTTCAATTTTAATTTTAAATGTTTTCCAAAAGATTACTCAATCAAATTATATTTAGTTTTTTTTTTATAATTATAGTTTAATTTTTATTATTATTATACATAGTCTCTGTGATATAACAATTCACCAAATCAAAACTTACATGATGAACACCATAGTTATGCAGATCAGATAATATTTCTTTGGAGTATTTGACCTGATGCGTGTAGTAAGTGAGGTTTTATAGCTACGTGTCCGTGAAGGCACGTCTGTCGTCATAATTGCATATCTGAGTGAAGTGAAATCGTTTCGCGTCTTTATAGGCCAATTACAGTTGTTATCTAGCATTGATATTGCATCTAATTTATTCATGTTCCCATATACATTTAAATAAATTCCCGCAGTTGCACTGGGCCCTGTATCCTCCATTCGGGGTTTGACTTCTCTACTCTCGCCGGTCGTTCCATTAACATAAGATGTCTATTATTTCCCGACACAGCCAAGAACTGCTTTGTAATAAGGGGAACTAGTAAACATGGTAAGGAAGAATTCAGTTAAAATGGAATATTTTTGACCGCATAATCCTCTAGCCAGATAACAGTGTCTACTTGTGTATTCTGGCCGAAATTCACACGGGTAGATAAATTTAATTGTAAATAAGTAATAAGTTGACGTTTGAATATTTTACAAAGAATTAATGCAGTATAGTAGGATATGCAAATTTTAACATAAGTTGTGTTTTGACGCTGTCCATATCTAGTGTGTGAGGTGCAATCAATTTTGATCTTACTGTCTCTCAGTCTTAAGTAAGTATCCGGTTATTCAATCGGTCGTGAAATATGTTAGAGGTGGACAGTTCCACATAACTTTACTCCAGATTCCATTCTCACTATCGCCTTTGAAACGTAATTACAATCTTACCGAATGGCTATTTAGAATAACAACAAAGAGATCATCGTTAGCTTTAAGCAATAAGATTCTATTTTCATTGAAGCTCTAACATAAATATCGTTTAATTTTATTATCTCACTTCGCGAATACAGAGAGATGTCGTGTCATCAATAATAAAGCGGCCCCATTTATCCAAGAACTCTATAAAATTCAGGACTACTTAAACTACGAAAGACGTATAAATAATAACATTTATAATTTTCGGGAACAGCCACAAGTCATTTATAATAATGTTATGAGATATTTGTCTTTCAGTAACATTTAAATGTTGATATTACAGTCCTGACTGAGTATTCTTACATACAAAACAAGACATAGTTATTTATCTTTAAATTCGATTGGTTGTAGATGACGGATATAATTTTGGCTGATAATTGGATTTGATTGGATTGATAATTGAAAAAATTGGATGCACCTCTAAACTAGCGATTCAATTTGTATTCATCTAAGAAAAGGTTTCTAAACTGTATTATAAAATGCCGTACCATCTTCCGTCACATAAAAAGTAAATCTTTAATTCACTTGTTGAATTGAACCGACAACAGGATTTATTTTGAGTACTGGCTACTTCACGCTAGTAGTTCATAAATTGCAACTTCGTTTGAATTGCTTAGAATGACAAACGAACCGTTCATCTTAACTAATTTAATAACGTCGTGGTATGAACGCTTATATCAAATCGATAATAATATCAATTTACCGTGCAACTCTAAACTAAATCTCTTATCCGCAAAAGTACTACCGAGTCTAAAGACATTAGACGATGTCTCGTACAGATTAACAATTCTACTCAATTTAGATCCGAAAGTGAATAGTGATTAAGGAGAAAGGTAAGACTTGTGCCTTAAGGGTTGATCAATAGAGAGATGAAAGGTGTATCAATCTCTTCAATTAGAATATTAATAATATAAATAAAATATTAACGTAATTGTCATCTTAAATTACATAATAAGGAATGTATGGATCACGAACACAGTAACCCCAATATATCAGTAAAACATATGTTATGAGATCGTGTGAACATAACTTAACGTAAAAGAACTTAAAATGAAGTTCGCTCTCCTAATACTCGAACGCAAAGTCACAATATTTAATTTTGATAACAACATTTATCGGCTACATCCTGATTTTTTTTCCACTTAGCTTAGGTCGCGTCATCTTGAGTCAACACCAGAGGCGTTCTCTCGTCTCTAAATGAAATTAAAGAACATAAAGTTTATCAGAAGGACTTTCAACTCAATGTCTTAGCTTAATAGTAACTTTAAAATAATTGAATGTCAGTGAGTTACGTCATATGTGGTTTAGTGATAAAACTACACAGTATTTGAATGGTAACTTGGCATTTGTACAAAAGTTGACTTCTATAAATCTACTGCGAAGTGCGAATCGAAGTCACGCAACGAGAGTAACGTACAAACTTGTATGAAAATCACAATAAATATTTTCTGTGTCGGAACAACAAATTTGCGATTTATAAATTTTGCTTATACTGTAAGACCTTCCTCATTTTTACTTTTTTTATTTGTTTTGATTTCCCTGCAAAACTGTAGAATCTTTTGATTATACAGATTACACAGCATTAGGTATTAATTCCAACCTATAACCTTCACACGTTCCTGAGCAATAATTATAGTATATGCCATAAAAATTATTAATTTTGCATTTGACAGATTTTTTAGATTCATTTAAGTATTATATGAAAAATCTCTTACATGTAGAGAAGTTACGTAGATTATTTCTTGAACATTCAGTCGAGTAATATACGAGTATGGTAGATCTGCTTTTAAACGTATTCAAAGTCCTATAATAAAATAAAAACTAAACGGGTATACCAACTACTATTACCTTTGGAATTAATTTAACTACCATTCTTGAGCTTGTTTCAATTAATAACAGCTAATAACTAAATAAATTTATAACCAGTACCGACAGGCACGTGTCTTCTGTAACCGTTAGCTTAAAATAATATACATTTATCATTCCAGTCTTAGTGTATTATTTTCAAATACACCGCGCTGTATCTAAATCTAACTACTTAAATTTGGTGTACATACGCCAATTAAAATGTATAGTTGATTAGCTTTTGTTCATGACTGTTTACACTATATGTGTACATCACAGCACACACATACACAGCAATGTAATGGTTCATTTTCAAAAAAATTGAAATTGAATTTTAGTGAACAAAATATTTTACTTTTAAAATGGTAAAACAGAATATTATTAAAATCAATATAATCGAGATAAGGCGCTATTTATTCTGCGCGTTTCCTTTCGAATCTTAAGCTTACACTGAATTAGCTAAAAGCTTTCAAACTTTGTTAACTAATGAAATAAATTTCATTTTCGCTTAGAACAACATGTTGCATTTTATAATGATTGTTCGTCTACTAGAAACTATAGTTATTTAATCACTATTTTTATGCAAAGAGTTTCCAATTTTTTTTGTTATTACTCGCATTTTGTTTCAGTATATATCTTCAATCGCCGAAAATGCAAAATCATGCATCTTGATAAGATGTGCCATTGCACCGGTATGTGTGCGATATATGAATATACTATGTTAACCGTACACCAGCAACATCTTATATATATTGTATTTATTGTTAATGATCACCCATTTGTTAAAATTGTCATCGTCAGGAATAGTAGAATAGCTATTAAAATGTTATAAAAAGTCGGGAAAATATATAATGAAGAATAATTATTATTATTTTATTAGTCTATTTTTTAACTGTTTTACGAAATACGTGGGTACAACTAGTCAACAACAAATTTGGTGTAGGTTCATTAGACTCTAAACCCGGGTCGTCTTCTTAGGTACATCCGTCTTACCTGTTTCTGTCGTAAAATATCAGTGTTCGCTTTGCTGTGTTCCGGCGTGAAGAGTAAGTTAGGAAGTGAAATAAATAGTACTGTGACTGTACTGTACTTTACAGCTTACGGCATATGGTGACAAAGTACAATGTGTTTTGTGGGAGTTTCAGATCTCACAAACACCACACGTATTATAGACGACTATAACTATTTACCATCTGCTTGTTTGTCAACACATACCTATTAAAAAAAATGCATTACGGGAACAGCCTATATTACAAGCGATATAAGAGCTATCTCAAGATCAAAATGTACAGTCCGATGTACTATTTAACAAAATAGTGTTAGTTACACCACTTAAGACTGAACCCACTTAAATGACCACCTTTTTGCATTGATTCGTGTCCGTTGAGAGTTGCAGAGTACTCGTAAGTATTAATATAATTTTAATTAGGAATTTTTAATAAAAAAATAATTAAGATATTTACATTTATTACAATATTTGGTATTTATTCCAATATCCACAGTTGGCAACTCACGTTACTAGAAACTAATAAACTAAAAATTTCGGTTTAGTAATTCGCCGAGTCAATTAATACAAACAAAAATCCATAAGAGCAAGGTGGGTATGTTAACAACAAAAAAAAAATTTACCCTGTTGAACAGACTTAGACCAGAATGTTACGTTCTAAGTTTCTGTTAAGACTACTATTTTTATTTTACAATACCTCTAATGAGGTTTTTAAATCATTTTATTAACCATTCATTGTTTAAGAAAATTTCAACTTTGTATCTAAAATAAGGTAACACTTGTTGCGCCATTACGTATCTGCGTGAAAAGGTCGATGGCCGAATATCCGCAGCTGATCGCAGACGAATCAAACTAGGTATTAACGCCCGCTGCTGCTGCTAGTAAATCCTTACAAATTCAAGGAGCGTACACACGTTTTCTTACTAAATTCCGAATTCATTGCGCCATTTATCCTTAAGCAACATAATATTATCACTCAATATATTTTTAAAATAACGTAGCAATATAACAAAAATCAACGCAATATCAATTTATGTGTCATTTTTACGCGACCAAACTTTCACGCCAAAAAGCTTTCACAAAATCGTTTGTCTATTATTGAACCTTTTGACGCCAAACAAGAAAATCATTAACGATAATATTCGTGAAGCTCGTAGCTTGATAGAAGAAATCGCAATTTAATTTGATCTCACCCTTACTAGAAGGGTATGTGAAATAAAAAATCAATTTTCGCATATAGGGACGCTCCCTAAAAATTTAATATCCGAGATGTCTATCCGTTTATGAAAATTTCCAATTTACGAGTCGTGATAGCATTGTAAAATAATATTATTTTGGAAATACATATGTACAGGGGAGGTAATAATATAATACTTTGGCCATAAGATAAAATAAAGATAATTTTATTCAATTAAGGTCAACCTTAATTGAATAAAATTCAATCACTATACTACAACACAATCACTATATGTATGTATTTTACTAAATACCAATATCTGGTTAGTTTTTTTTTTTCAAATCCCAGCGTTTATTTGTACGAGATGTTTAGGTTGCACTTCTTTGCGTAATAATTTAATGATATTAAAATAAAAGTAAGTAGTAAATTTAAAGAAACGACAGTAATTTCTGTAGTTAAAGGCATAAAAACCTGCCGCTTTTACAAAGCCAAATTGAAGTTATTAATCATCGTAGTATGTAGTTTGAGTACAACCAATAATAAAATGGTTTCGTAAGTACTCTAAAACTCTATGGTCAATAAAATATTTATGTTCAAATCTTTATCTTTTTTTTTTCGGGGGGAAATGCTCCTTACGCACCATGACACCGCGCTGGCAAGGCGCGGCCGTGTGTGGGGCTCTCCGGTCTACGACCGGCCTACCCACTAAAACCCCCCGATGTTCTGGGCCCATGCGGAGCACATGGCGGGGTGCGCTTTCGCGATTCAACCGCCATGAAGTTTAAATCTTTATCTAGAATTTCATTGAGAATTAAATACATTCTGCGAACCTAAATCAATCTCGTCCCTCATGTCATGCGATGCTTTAGTACATTTTATATTAGGAACAAGTCTACTAAACCAACCTTGGCTTCTTGACCATAGTTGGGGTAGTCCAAGATCTGGCAAAATCAAATCACCCCAAATCGCTAATTCATCGTCAGGGCCGCATTATGCCAGACCAAAAAACAACTCTAGCGCTCTTCACCAACATGTCTTCTGTAAATCTAATGTGAAATAGACCAAAACCGGCTATTTAAAGGAAACCCAAATCTAGCATATATGCGAATAGTGACTGAGATCTTGATAATAATTTCATTTGTACGTCTAGTATTTTTTGCTATGTTACAACTGACAAAAGTATCTCGCATCGTCCATGACAAAAACTCATGAATACATAAAGTATTTTAGCATATATTTACATCGCGTGGAAACATTTTTATAATACGAAAAAATAATGCCCCGAAGCGACGCGGGTAAGTAGATTTTCACACCTAAATATATCTTAACATTTTATTAAGTGAAGAAGTATTTTTTGCAAATATTGCGCGTTGTGCAAAAAGACATCTTATCTGCGTTTGCCTACGCCATTGCCATTTTAGCTTACAAGATAAATGCTTAAAATATTATGACGTACGCATTGTCAGTGCTAGTTTGTAGCTTGTAATTTCTGTGTACTTATTATAATTTTCAGTAACTTTTAAAAATATCTTTAGATAGATACATACATAACTGTGAATGTAAAAACAGACAAGTTTACAAATTTCATAGCAATGATATTAAACATTCTCTTATGAAAGTTTTTATAAACCTTTTCATTTTAATTTTGTTAGTGAGTGTACTCACTATACTCACGCTACACGAGTTAATACGGCTATCCTGTCACGGAAGCGTGTCAGTATTACTAATTTAGTTATTACTGTAATTTACCTATTTCCTTAGAATTAGTCTGCACAATCTAATACTTTTTTAAATTTTTTAGTTATAGTAAGGTATTTTCAATGTTTCTATTTACTTTTATTATGTAACTAGGTCTTCGACCGCGCCTCCATCCTGTATCCTCTGGAGTACATATTTATATTCGCCGTCTAGATTTACAACACCTGACGGAATCGAAGCTAATCTCACCTGCTCACGATACATACTGCCAACTAATAAACCAGGTTCTTGTACTCCACACCACTTCGCACTAGGCCAGTGTGGTGGAAGACTGACCTCTATCCAACTGTGGGTATATAACGGTTAAAATTATAAGTTTCCTAATAAATTTGTTTCCCTATCTTACAAAATTATTAAACTGAAACTAATAAAACAAAAGCATCTATCTTTGTCATTCCACAATAATATTTTTCATGCTTTCGCACTGTCGATTCTATACCTTTATAATTTTAGGCCATAGCCCTGCGCATTTCACTCACCTCCTTATTATGGCGTTCATTAATTTCATAGTACATGTCTAATAACAATTATTTTATGCTGCATAAGATTTCCAGTAAGTTATAATTACAAGTGCAAAAATTTCGTTTACTTTAATAGAAAAAAAATATTTAACGCCCATTTTTGGTTTCAGGTTTTTGTACTTACTTTTATAATTAACTAGCTACTAGTGTCCGATTTGCATTGTTTATATATTTCTATAGTAATCTAGTACTAAATATTGCCTATATTACTCAGTGATAATGTAGCATTGTAATGAAAAAACAATTATTAAAATCGGACCAGTACTTTTTGAGTTTATTCGTTACATACAAAAATACAAATCTTTCCTCTTTAGTCGTATTAGTGTAGATTTTCTGAAAACAAATTTTCTTTACATTGTGTAAGAGTTTCATAAAGTGTATCTTGATTATTAAATAATTAAGATAAATATTAGTATGAAAAAAAATACTTTAAATCTCCATTTGAAACGGTAATTATATAGGTTTTATATTATTGAGATACAGGTTTACATGTACTTTTCAAGGGACAGATTAACGAGTATGCCTAACGCATTCATCATGGTGGCGTTCGCATTTGCAGAATACCTGAAGTACGATGTTTTTAAATTATGAAATGCTATTTTAAAATTCCATATACAAGTATATTTACGCTACAACATTGCTTTACGAATATAATGTGCTTTAACTAAAATAAATAATTTATGATCAATAAATTATTATTTCGTAACAATTCCACAAGATTAACAAATCTTGACAAAGGTCTACATGTACATATTTTATGAACCATATTTTTGCTTACCTTTAACTTTTCCACTTTACCACTTCCTACCAATCCACTTTACCGGAAAAAGATTCTGTACCAGGGTCGTCTAAATGAATCCATCCTACGTTTTATCTATTTTTGCAAAAAGAAAACATTAGTGTTCACACTTTTGTGATCTTGTGTAGATACACAGGATCAACAAAGTTACGATATACAGATATATATCGTAACTTTACATCTATACAAGTTAGTGTTGTACAGTAATTTTGTGGTGCTTGGAGATTTACTGCGAATCGAACAGAAACCAAAAGTACTATAAACGACTGTAGCCATTTACCAGCAGGTAGGCAGACTCCTTGTAAGTCCATCCACTACCAAAAGGCAAAGACAAAACCACCTGGCACGGGGTAAGTAACCTAAGGTCATGAATCATTTACAATCGCTAAAACTCATTATCCCAGCTCACATCGTCTCCGTCCGAGGGTTTTTTTTCCTCAGGGGAGGGAGGCAGAGAATCCATCACAAGGGGCACCAAACGTACCTACCCAGGCTACCCCCGCAATGGCAAGTATCACGAGGGTTATGTTGGACTCCACGCGACCAGAGCGGGCCGGCCACGTGACCTACCAACTAAACACAGACTGAGCCTTGGCCATAAGGGCCCTACGGCTTGAATGGAATCCCCACCGTCCTGATTGAGCCTACCCTATGTTCGGCGGTTAGACCTGAGTCAAGCACGCGGGCTTAATACGGACAGGTCGACATCATTCATACACACCTTCGAATTTTCTTCAAATGTATATAGGTTGCCTAATGATGATTTCCTTCACCGTATGAGGGTCAGATCAACTTGAAAATGTAAGTAATATTGATTCAACATTAGCTTTTACAATCACCTATTGACATCAAAACTTAATCATTTAGATTTATTTATACAAATTTAGCAACACATATATTATGAATTACTTACATCATAAGACATGTAAGTCATCCGAGCGCCGAGTCTTGGTCGCAGAGATCGGGCGAGATCTGTTTCCGCCGGCATTGATTGCGGCAATGCTGGCAGACGAGGGAGGTTGGAAGGCTGCGGCCTCCTTCTGTGAAGCAGTGATGCTCCAGAAGGAGGCCGCCGAGCGGGTTCGGGAGATGGCCGATCCCGCTCGCAGAAGGCGGCGCCGGGCTCGGTAGCACAGTTGCAGCGCCGCCGGCGGGCGCGAGATATCGCGCCCGCGGATACAGCGGCCCGGGAGGTACCACGCCCCTTGCGTGGATGGGGAGCGTCGTCGGTGGCGGAGATCGGGGGAGGTATTGTAGCCTCCCCCGAGGAGGGCTCCCCTGTATCGGCAGGGGAGCGGAGGCTGGGGGTTCCCGGAAGTGGCTTGGTGTTCCCGGGGGCTCCCTACATGCCTGAGGAACGCCATCCCTGAGGTTTTTAGTGGGTAGGCCTACCCCTTCTGGGGAGGAGAGCCCCACATAACCGCCGGCTCGCCACAGCCGGGGTATGCAATTTAACGCACTTTCCTCAGGGAAACAAAAAAAAAACATGTAAGTCAATGGATAGTATGAAACGTGTCTAAAATCGACAGAAAAAAAATTGAGATTTAATATTAACATTAAATATGTTTTAATGTTAATATTAATTCTCAATATAAGCAATAAAGTATATTCATGTTTAAACTAAAGAGTAACAAGTAATTGTGCACTCGTTCTTGTATGTAACAGTAAACCTACTTTTTTTTGCGAGGGGAAATACTCCTTATGCTCCATGACGCCGCGCTGACAAGTCGCGGCCGGCTCTCCGGTCTGAGAGGACCAGCCTACCCACTAAAAAACCCGGTGTTCAGGCAGGATCCGCTTTCATGACACTGCCATACAGTAAACCTACCTTAGTGCTTTTAAATAAAATATGTGTCAAAAAGAATTACATATTCTATTATCCTTTTCCGTTTCAAAAAAAACTAGAGCGTAAGACAACATAATTATGCACATTATATATGTATATCCAACCACACTGCGTAAACAGAAAATATTTTTTGTTGCAGAACGGAAATAATGGATGACTAATTGCCGAGTATTTAGCGCCATTAGTAGACGGCATACTATGTCAATTATAACTGGCACTAACAATTAAACAAAACCGTCAGAATCTATAAAAATAATAATATTACAGTCATTATACATAAATATAGTCATTCCTCATATGTGCAAAACAAAATTGCACGGAACTTTCCATCGGCCACCTAAGTTGTACACCCGGTTGGTTAGTTAAAAATAATTATTCTCACCAACCAACTTGATTATATGACTGGCCAGTAACCTGTGTGTTGCTAAAAATTTATCTAATTTACATCATCGGTCTACAAGTTATCGCGACATTTAAATGTCGAATTAGTTCACACCTATTCCGTTGCGGAATAAACAGGAAACAACCTGTAAAATGGCGTTTTGACAGAGATAAAAAACATCGGTTTAAGGGAGGCAAGAAGTGCGAGCTCTATAATACGATTGCAGAAATTGTATATATCTTCTATGATAAGGATAACCACTAAGTGTATTCTAAGTGTATCTTCTGTATATTATTATATCTATTATTTCATCTCAGATTAGATCAAGGATAGATTTTGAATAATATATAAAATAAAATAACAATAAGTGAGTATAAAATACGTTTACGTTAGTTCATTTTAGCACATATATATTTGTTGAGTAATCCTAATGGGATACTCTTTAAGAATTATATTCGGGTTTATCATCTATCAATCATGACTATGATGACATCAGGGAAACAGTGTGTCATGTAATCGCCGTTATTGTTAATGCCTAATCCTCTCAAGTCCCAAAGTCAGGGGCGTATTTAACCTAGGGGCAAGGGGACTATGGCTCGAGGCTGTGAGGGTCGCCATTTATTAAAGCATACGTACGGTATTTGTTAATAAATATACAAAATGATGAGCGTCGCTGTGGTCTCGGCACTGATTTGTGCGCCGCATAGAATCGGGAGGCCCGCGATCTAATCCCCACCGAGTACCAATGTGTTTTTCGTTCCGAATTTCATATGTACATTTAACCGACGCTCCTACGGTGAAGAAAAACATCGTGAGGAAACCTGCGTACATCTGCGTAGCGATTCAAAGGTGTACTTAGTCAACCAACCCGCACTGGGCCAGCGTGGTTGACTAAGGCCTAATCGCCCTAACCTAGTTAGGGTAGGCTCGAGCCCCTCGGTGGGGACGTATATGAGCTGTGATGATGATGATACAAATTGACATTTTAATTAAAACCAAACGAATTTCTCAAACTTCACCAAATGTTTACATTGCTAACAAGTATCTAAATAACATTTGCTTTTTGTAATTTGTGACCAAATTAATCGCATTAAGGAGATGTAAAACACACACATTGAGCGACAACTTTACCTTTTACCTAAATTAGATGTAATGTCTGAAGTTGTGGTAGCAGAGATGATGTTTACACAAACATGATAATTAAAAATAGGGATTATCGTAAACCTACAAGATGTATTCTACTTACATATGTTTTCGCGGTCTATGAAAATAAAATTAGTGCATTATGCAAATAGATGTGAAAAACGTTCCTTTTCTGTATTCAAACGCAAAAAGAATTATTACTTTCTACTTTATGCAAAGAACACTTCAATTATAATTTTAGCTAATAGACGCCCACTGCACATGAACCTCCCCAAGAACCTTTTCACTGGTCGTTCTAAAGAGCTTACAGTTCTGAATATATAGAAGCTGAGTTTGACAAACATCATAAATTATGAAGTTGCCATAATCTATGGTGTTTGATTTTGTCAACGATATAAATATCTATGTAGCGAATTGTTATATATTTTTAAAATCTTTTTGTTATATTATTTCACATCACTTTGTACAGGATTTTTCTAATATGAAAATACTTTATCGTTACTTAATGGCGTTGTAAATTTAACTAATCCGGAGCACCGAATCTTTAAATACGCCTCTGTCCAAATCTTGTCCACTTAGCATTAATGATATAACATTGCCTTATCTTACAGCTTACTAAAACCATACATTCTTTTTGATCTGTAGGCCTTTTTTTTCTTTTTTTTTAATGCTGAGCAAAAATGCATTATTTTGCATACCCCGGCTGTGGAGAGCCGGCGATTATGTGGGGCTCTCCTCCCCAGAAGGGGCTTACCGTGATCTTTTAAAATAGGAATAAAACCGCAGTGCAAACGAGATGGCGCTATACGCTGCAAGAGCAACGTCTCTGTTTCAATATTGTTTGAATGATAGTTCTAAGCAATCATCATCATGCCTCTGGTCTTAAAAAGGAGCTGGCATCGACTTTAAATTATTCTAATGTAAATAAAACGCAAGCTACCTTGCGTTTTATTTACTACAATCGATATCTCACTCTATCTCCATACGATAATCAAACCAAGAGCCAACTGAGTATTAAGAAATGTTCTAAGTTAAGAAAAACAATGTATAATAAAACATTTTTGAAAACAGTATCTTGAAAGATTAATGGGGTCATGAATCAACTTGTTCGATTATTGACTAAGAACCATCAGCACTATACACACCGCAAATAGCTTATAATACTTAGGCAGCTAGCTCATAAAATCAGTAACATTATGACCCTTCCAAATAGACCAGGCCGTAAGCTGTTAAGCAAATTGGTCGCACGTATTAGCACATTGGGTGGCCGCTATTAAGTGAATAATATTTAACAAGTTAATAATAAGGCAATAACAAATCGTCACATATTAGATTGAATTCGCAGTTTAGGTTCAGATCAAGTAATATTGTCAATTGTAAGATATCCATAAGAAAGAAAGAATTTCTCAATGAGTTAAAATCTGTCAAAATATTATTAATTATGTAACAGTAAATTATTACTCAGCTCATAGATCTCAGATTGTAATGTGACCAGATTAAATCCCCAGATAATGATTGAAAGTATGGTGTCCAGATTCTTTAAATGTCCAGAAAACTAGTTCCAAACACCGAATCAACTCCGAATTTTATTCAAAACAAGTCTTATCTACAGATTTAGATTAAATAATATAACACTGTACTTGTATTTTGTAAGCAAATAAAATGTTATATTAGTGTAATAATATGTATAGTTTTAACATATCTGCAAACCTCACCAGGACCACAATATGTGTTCGTTGTCAACTTATAGCAATGTCTAGATATCGTTCCAGCAATATCATTACTTGTCTTACCTGAAACAATGCGATTCTAGCCCTTGATACTAATGCCCCTCTTGCATCTGTTCAAGATGATTACTTGCTCATCCAGACTTTTTAGGTCCGTCTAGTTCTTCTAATGCAAAGATATGATTCCCTCTTCTACCAAAATGAAAATACAGATATATCGAAGCGTCCAAAAAGTTTACCAGTGTTAAAAATAGCAATTTTTGTCATAGAACACCAGTGCAATAAGATAATTACAACATAATGATAAGATTATGAATAAGAATCCAATACATAATTCGAATATTTTACTAATATGTTAACCCAGGCCTCTAATAGAAACTGGAAGTTGCTGAATTTCAACAGTGGGTAGCACAAAGTCAGTGAGTTGGTTAATGTCACACTGAACACCTAAAAGGTCTAAACATGTGACTTGAGAAATAGAATTGGGTCACTGACACGAAATTAAAAGTACCAAAACTAATGAACTCTGCCAGAAAAAAAATGGTACAAGCATACATTATATTTTTCTGAGACCAATCGTGGAAGAAGCTAGAGATGAAGGAATGACATCATAAAGGTGGTAAGCAGCATCTGCTCTTTAACTGATCAAAAAACGGAAAACTTGAAAGAGGTTTAGGTAAATTTTTCTATTAGTTGAGGAACAGTTAAGGACAACTTAATAACAATCGGGTCCAAAGACAAAGTCAGCTGCTCGCAGTGTACCCGATCAACGTACTCTAACACTACTACTACTCTGTCCTACCGTTATTTATTCATTTAACCATTATTTATTTATTGATGATTATGCTAGAAATAAGCTTATTTAGTCTGACTCAAACTCATGTCAAAACTTATGAAAAGAGTAGAGAAAAGTAACAAATTACATATCCCTAATTTTTTTTTCTTTTTAAATCTTTAGTATTGTTCGAAGGAAGAGCGAGGTTTCCCATCACAAGTGTTTCGACTACTTTCTGGGAAACCCCAGCAACTTATTTGTAATGATTTATCTAAATAAATGCATTTTTATTTTTTATTTTTATTTATTTTTTTAAATTGTATTCGTAAATAATAAAATGAATATATAGCGATTACTACAATATCAAATCAAAAATATTTGTTATTATGGAATACATATAAATGGCCCTTAGAATACACTGTGCTGCTCACATCAATGGGAAGGATTAAAGAGTCACATGTATCCTCGTCTCCAACTAAGCGACAACGCACGATTTCATTTTTTTTACTAAAATAAATAAGGGGACCGACCGTGTTACGCATGCAAATATCAACTTCTTAACTGACTGAATATTTTCCCCGCGTAATCAGATTAGGAATACTTAGAAATTTTCCTGTTTTCTGAGATCTTTGGAGGCTTTTTAACCTTACAATATTAAACAATACAATTGGTATCTACGTATGCATTTATTTCTTCATTTGATATAATGTTGTGAAACTGCTGGGCACAATACGGGCCCCGCTGCCCGTTAGGTTGCATGTTTATTTTAAAAGGAACTAAATTTTCATTCAAACAAAGAAGTAAGAGACGAAGTTACCAACATAATATATATAATAATAAGCTATTAATATATATAATAATAGCCCTATACCTCACACTGCTGGGCACGGAATTATATTTATACACGTGTATTTGGTGTATTTCATCTAATATCTAAGCAGCTTGGTAGAGGTGAACCTGTATCATTGTAAAATGACCTTAATCTTTATTGCAATAAAAAAACAAGAGCTTAAACCACCAACATAACCTCAAACCAACTCCATCAGTCACTAAACAATGCTGTCCAGGTGTTACAGTTTTTCCAGCATCGATCCACAGAGTAATAATTTCCATGATATCCCATAGTCAGTTCTTACGAAATGTAAGTGAATATTACCTCTGAATCTATAACCGAAATGAAAATTTGTATAAATTAAAAAATAAGGGTACCATAGATTTAATGTAGTATATAATTCTATGTCTATCTTTACTTCGATGCGACAGTTACAATTTTGCGATCATCATTCAAATAAGCCAAGTATAAGTCAAATCCTGATATTTAATAACATATCTGTGATTCGATTAGATTCAGCATCAAATATTAACCAAACAAGTATGTCTCAGAAAAAAAAAATCTATATCTTTGTATCTTCTAGAGAACAATAGGTAACGTATTATTATTTTTATAAATTACTTTATGAATTGACTGCGTAAATTTGAAGGAAAAAAATTCATCTCACGCGGGACCTGAACTCGCATCTTTAACAAGGCGTGTTAAAATTTTTACTTATAAAAACCTATACATTATTCAAATTTTTGAAATTTATATAATAATAGTAACTAATTAAATTTATTGAAAATTTCAATACCAAGTCGAGACAACACTGTCAATAAATATCATTAACGTAATTAAAAGTAAGAGATGTTTTTCTTCAAACGTACCAATATAACACAATGCTAGACAACTCTTTCTTACCATTCAACCTACCTTGGTTCATCATAGTGTAGCTTTGATTCTGTCCGTACTGAGTTCAGTAGCTTATTTCGTTTAGACGCTAAACTATCCACCATGGTGAACTTGTACGGCAAATATTTTAACTTAAACAACATAAGATGACGGCGTTCCTCACATAAGCCATAAAATGCGCAGCGGATGCCAGTAACATATAATGCACAAACTAGTGGCAAGTCTCCGAGTGGCTGCGCGTAGCGTTTTGTTACACATAATCGGATTAGGGGAGAATCTAGTCTGTCGCGCTCGCCTTGCGATGGCTCACGTAAAATAAATTCGACCCTTTGCTAGGGATTTAACTGCATATTCACCAATGAATTCTTTCGAAATAGGATCGCTGTCATATATAGTTATCGTACAGGCGCATTGAGTATTTTCCACGAGAATCACCAATCGAAATTTGAACGAAAAATATTATGTACGGAAAATAATAACACAACATCTGAATAAGTATTGACACATATAATATAACATAAAATTAGATAACGTCAAATTCGGGTGTCCATATTACAATTAATCAAAACCTACAGTTGCTTCACAGAACCTTTCTTCGTCCTCCAACGATACGTCCTTCAACCCTGTTTCCAAATAACACCATAGGAAAATTACACCAATAGGGCACAATACAAAACCGACACTTCCACAATATAAATCGACATCAATACCAGCAGGCAACATTGTATATTAAAATTGCAAGATACAATAAAATTGTGCATTAAACACCAAAGTACACCACAATAATATTAACAGAACAACAACAGAGTAAAATAATCGTGCGCTTAACGTAATCATGCATAGCGTGACATCGACCATTAGGCTTCTATCTAGTCTAGTAATAAGCTTCTATGATCGCAAGCGACTAATCTACAGCAAGAGATATGCTTCCGGTGGTTCCCGGGAAAGATCTATTTATGCGTGTGTTCCGCACAGATCTGATCGAGTCAGCTGTGTTACCAGGGCATGAGCGGTACAATCGACAAAATATTTCTCTCCGGAATCACGACGCGCAGACTGTGTAAGTATGGAGTGCCTCACTTACCAAACATCGGAAGATGGCAACTAAGGTGCTCCACCACAATTACCGCTTGCGTAACCCTGGGAAAAATATTTTCTCCGTGAATCTAACGTGGAAGTAATTCTTACATTTTTGGGCTTAAACATAGGGTATCATATCTCAATGGATATATAATGAATCAATTGCACGGGTGTAAACTTATGTCTAACATGCTTAATTTTACTTTGCTATAAGTGATAGTTTAGGAGGTTGTTCTTTTTAAAGAGTTGCGTTCTCAGTGTTTGAATTTACAAAAAGAAGAACTTAGTCACTACTTGGGTATATGAAATTGAAAAAAAAGGTCTCTATGTACCGCTATTCGGTACAACATAAAGGCTAGAATCTAAAACAAATAAATGCGCAGTTAATGCATGATCTAACACACAATTGCAGCAATTGGTAAACTAATACACAGTTTGCTGGTTACTGACTGCGAGAATTGTGGGGTAAATAAGAAGAACCATTACGGGCAGCATTATACTACTTTTATTAGTTCATAGAATATGACTACATAACAAACAGAACAACAGAAGTGAAACGAATACATGTGTTATCGGTTGTTACCCTTGTACGAAAATATTTATGTGAACGATTTGTACCTGTAAAAGATGTATTTATTAATAATATACTTAATTAATACACAACACCTTAAAGAATATTTCTATTTTTGTTGATTTTTGAAATTAATCAAAGCGAAAATAGAAACATTCAAAATAACACAATTTAAAATACATTGTATGGACAAATCGTGATCAATGATTAATATAATGAATGATTAATGAAAATTTTTGATAGAACGTAATTTACGTTGCACCTTATTTTAGGTTACTTTGTCTATCCACTACTACTATCTCTTACTGATATTTAAAAGTGTAACATAAAAAAGTGGTCAGTTAACAAAATTGAAAACTTTGATAAACGTTGAAAAGTACAAATCGAAATAATTGCAATAGTAATTAGATGCTCTAATCATAAATACAGAAAACTTAGCTATTGTTTATTATCAAGCATGATTTTTGGAAGACTAACTTTTATGAAACAATCTAACTCTGACATCCTGCTACCTATACCAGGATTATCTTCTTAGGTATCTCTTACCTATTTCTGTCGAACAATAGCAGTTTTTGCATTGTTGTGCTCCGTTATGATAGGTAAGATAGTGAAATACTGGGTTAATTCTTACCTCACAAATTGACAACGAAGACCGTGGTTCTTGCGGGGATTACAGATTTCCTGATCAACTAGACAGTCTGATTTATAGTCAATTTTTTCCTATATCAACTCCTCTAACCTGGATCCCTTCTAGAAAACATGAAGCAAGCCAATCAGTCGGTTTTTGTATAACTATTGTATGTGAGCTCTCTAAAACACTAATTGCATGCTTCACAACTACTTTGACTATCATTATGTAACACATAATAAAATATTTAGGACGTGTCAAACTTAACGATGGGATCATTTAATACATTAATTCACGTGTATTTAATAATAAGATCAAAAGTTATCTAGTTACTGGTTGTAACTAAATTGTGGTCCGGTCTCATTCCTAAATAAACATAATAACGTACTGAGCAATTAATAATGAAAGATAAATACAAGACCTATACGTATTAAATGTATTCTACACTTTAGCCACTAGACAGCGCAATAACTAACCTGAAACCAGATTCAGCATTCCAAATAAGCAAATTCGAAGCGTAAAAGCCTTCTAGCGTAATAGAAAGTCAGCCAATAGAAATCCAAGAGGAAAATACGTTTCCGATTCGAAGATTACGTGCTGTTTGTATCTAACTAACTGCAGTTGTCAGCAATAGGGCGCCATTTCCAAGGAAGAGAATGCACATCGACAAATTTGTCCTATTCTGTGTTTCGGCAAAATCTCAAATCATTCGTTCATTACAAGTACACATACTGTTTTCGAATTCTACGTCGACGTTTCCATTTCAAGGCCAAGATACCCATTGAATTATGGAAAACTTCATAAATAGAGAACGACCAAAACATTGCTTGGATTACCCACTGTTTTATTCATCGAAATGCTGAAATCATTAAATTTATAATATAAAATTTTCGCTTAACGAATTGTCAACATTACTTAAGTCAACGGTTCTATATTAATAATAAAAATATTATTGTAATTCAGATTTGATATTTTATTTTAATTTTTCTATTTCTTTGAGAATACATATCTTGGATTTTTCTTCAATCATTTCCATTGCATGTTGTTTCTATAGTTTCTATAGTTCTATATCAGACTTGAGGTTACTTTATGCGATAATCCAATGTATTCCGAATCACGGAACAATTACGTTTAAGTACATTAAAACTGGAACGGCATCAATCATCGCCAAACGTGAACGTATAGATAAGTAAGTATTTAAGCAAATAAATCGGCAAATAGAAAAATGCATTGTTGAGCAAACAAAAGTGCAGAGGAGCGGAGCGGGTGCGGTGTCCGGCTGAGGTCGCTCTCTCATTCAGCACTCGCCAATTCAGTTAATGGCCTCAAATGTAGATGATTACTGAACTATTCATTGGAAACGATCTGTTTGAGCTACGCTGCTCTAGCGATTTATATAATCGCCGGATATATTAGATTAAATACGATGCTAATGATCGTATTTTAAAATCCAACTCAAACTCAAGTCTCTGCTTGAGAACAGTTAGGAAATCCCTTTCTGGTAGCGCCATCCCTTTCTATCTATTTTATATAATATTCTGGAACTTGGAAGTTGATTCAACTTTTTTTTGTATTAAGATACATAATTTGACTATATTAACTTATTCAGTTTTGAAACTTTAATTTGAACATGGAAAGCTGAAAAATCTTTTCTAAAGCTATGCGCTTATGATAATTACTCCCCTAATATTATATTTAAATTCTCAGAAGGTTCAATTACCTTATTGACTACAACTAGTCAGTGCCAAAAGTCATAAAATTTAGACTTTATAAAAGGATCATTTTATAATTTCCCTTCTTTTTTACCTACTTCTGAAGCAAAACAGGATACTTACGTATTCCAATTTGAAGTATAAGTAGAAATGGCAGTAAAATGGTACCGTGATTTTACAGCTTTTGTTGATATATTGGTTAACGTGGTTTTTATAGGAGTTGCAAATTTGTTGTAAATCTCGCAGAAACATGTTCTCTAGATAACCAACCATTATTAGGTGGGCAGTCATCTTAATTGATAGTAGAGTTGTAAAAACGAATACTAAACCCAATCCACGAACTATTTATTCCAAGGCAACTTTCCTATATCTTTCTTAGTCCTGACTGAAACATTTACTAAAATTCACTCGAAATATGGAATCGGAACATCTTGTTAATGTTTATGGAATCCGTAATTAAGCATTTAATTCGAAACATTTCGGTTTGCCACGTGCGGCAAAGATTCTTATTGCAAATTACTGCAAATTAATTTCACGTAAGCCCGCAAATGCTCCAAAGGCCACGTTGGCAATGCCATAAAATCCAACTGTCTATATCGGCGGGATGCAAGTAACGCATGTGGAATATAATCCGTGTGTGCTGTGATACTGATGCATTATGCGAACAATTGTACACTATCTGCAGTAACGTTACGGCTGTATTAAATTAACGTTAATGTTAAACAAGCAGTCGGCCCCGTCTATGAAATATGTGTTTATCGGTTTGCAGTGCCCAGTCATCACCGTAAACAGTGGTGCAAGTAGTAGCTGCTACCTATAATCAGCTTACAAAGAATCTTGTAGTTGAATGCGTGCGACATGCATCAACAATTTCATGGTTTTATTAAAGCAGTTCTTAGTAATGTTCCTAATTATTGGTTGACATGTCCCAAAACTATTATTTAAATTATTTATTTATTTAAACTGTTTGCACAACATTCACAAGAAAGGATACGAACTTAATACCAGAGGCATTCTCTAATAGTCAACCTGCAAAATGTGTTGAGAACTGCGAACGGTGTGTGATTTCCAAAAAATATTACATAATAAAACACTTATCTCTCTCAAATATTACTATATCACTCTTAAATATTGATATTTTATTCGTAATTCTCCGACATTATTGCTTCCTTTAAATCTGTCCAATTTAGGTGCTTATAATTAAATTATTAATTTTTCTTGATTAAAATATTTTATATATTTAATCTTAGTCATTAGCAAACACAACAAATGACAAACACATACGCATCAAATAAAAATTCATTTAAGCGTAATAACACATAAATTGACTATAAAATAAAATAAAATAAAAAACTGTTATAAATAACCCAAGAATGAGATACCAAGTCATAAAAAATAAAAGCACCCTTTTCAAATTGCTAAAATAGCTTTCCATATAAAACGTAATTGGTAATAAAATCTAGACCCCGAGCGAAATTATATATTTACACAAAGTCCGTATACATTCATATTTAAAATCCAGCGAAGTTAGCACCTTTAAAATAATTAGCATTTGTAGGCGAACCAGGAACAACGATGTATTTAAATGAACTCTAATGATCAAACATTTCCTATTAATTGCTGTTTATGACATAATTTTATTAGCGTACGTGTGCAATAAAATCCAATGTACCAAACAGTGCCGTGCCTACCAATGATTTATGTTGCAAGTTTCGTCGTGAGAGAGATTTACGGTGTCGCACAAACTATTTTTGAACCGGTTCGACTCTCTTCTCACTTTAATTATAGACGCACAATATAACAAAATATTATTTTAGTTTTGAAACCGCCTTGAATATTGTTCCGAGCTATTACGGAGCGAGCGCGTACATAGTTAGGCGCTTTGGAGATAAAGCTGGGAAAGCTATTACAATGAATATGCCGATTATTGAGATGTTAGATTAGTCAAGTGTGGGTAAAATTTTGCAGCGGTGCCAAAGTGTCTGAGAAATAAGTAATAAATTCCAGAATAATAACGTGAGCACTTATGTGAATGTTTGTTCTATTTAATTTTGCTTTTCTCGATTCATGTCATAAATTTGAAAATGAGAATATTATGATATAATCTTTCTTTACTTTTTGTATTGCTAATTATGTGTATGTCTCTCAGGAGCTATAACCATAATTTAGTATTCCGCGCATCGAGATATATGTTAGATGTAGTTAACATTTTAAAAATCTCTTTCTTGCGACGACATATTTATAGAATGTTGTTTTTCCGCCTAACTGTCCGTCACTCGGCTTGAAATACACATATTAAAATATGCCTGTACAGAAATGTCAGCTCGGAACATTTGTTTATGTTCAGTTTGTTAGAAATAGCACTGTTTGCGTGATTCTTCTTGGCGATAACTATTTTGAATCAACAAACGATCTAAACATACATTACTTTTAATGCACCTTTAGCTTATTTTAATTAAAGTACATTGTAAATATTTGTCTAACTATAAAGCTAATAATGACTCAAAAAATATAATTAAACTAGTGTTATCAGAAATTTCATACATTTATAAACAATAAACATACGAGTATTCCACTATGATTCTCTAATCACCTACATGCTTATATACTCTATTCAAAGTATCATCCGATCAGCTTGAAATACTTAAAAGGCCAGAAACTTTTTCTTTCATAAAGTGATATTGTCAAGCAAACAAACTAGTATCTGAACCCAAGTAGTCGCCAATAATATACATGTAGTTCCTATGAGATTCGCAACATATCTGCAAGCACAGGATGCTAACTTGAGATCGTAGGGAAGTTCATTGTTCATTAAGTCAGGCCGTATAATCGGAAATCCAAAATCCAATTATTACTATGATTTTCTTCACAACGGATAGGGTCCTTCACAATCAAAAATCGTTTATATTTATAGCTTTATGGACTCTAATAAAAATATTTAAATTGAATTAACTTATATTTAAACGAATGTATGAAAATACATCTGGATGAAGGAATGAAGGAAGACCTAAGAAGATGGACGGATTGCTTAACAGGTGATAAGAGAATTATTGGAGTGGTTGACCGGTTACAACACAGAGAGTTGAGTGACATATAAAAAAACACTGCTGCGACTTCAAAAAAGTTGATAAATGATAGGGTGAATAATAATAAAGGATTCGAAAATAAATGCCAAAAATATGTTCAAAGGCTTACTTAAGATTATTGATACTTATACTCTGTCCATTATGTTATTTTCTTTTTGACAGATCGCGCGTATGAAATATTGTTTCTATTTTCAAATTATAGTACTAATATACTTTCTAGACGGGTAACGCCCACATAGTGAAGTGCTCTGTGCATAACAAACTACCACAGACAATAAGCAGTTCTTGAAATCAGATAAATCGATAAATTGTCTTCAAATCAAATATTTGTAAATTTATTTATTTCCTTCTCGACAGCTACCTTACATTATTTATAGGTATGTGAATTTTAATATTAAAACGCATATGTAGTTAATAACATCTACGTCAAGTTTAAATCAAGAATTATGATCAAGAATACTTAGAAAATCACATACATACCATTTTTTTAACAAACTAGCTAGGTAATTGGTAATTCGCCAAAAATATAAAATTTTGCCTAATTTACTTGGCATGTGTAAAACTTTATTTTTTCATATATTTCTGATCCATTTAAGAGAGAAAAAGGAAAACTTTCTTAAATGGATCAGAAATATACGAAAAAATAAAGTATTAATACCCCAATTGGGTAATTCGCCAAATATATAATATAAAAATTAAACAAGTAAATTTATTTACATTATTTATTACATAGACTCATCAGATTCTTCTTCGTAAATTACACTAGACTCGTCAGTTGAGTCCTCTGTTACATAAATAACCAATTCTTGTGCCATCATGTTATCAATTGCAACATCTCGATCTCAATCAGACATTATTAATTTTTTTGTCCTCTGTACAACACTCGCCCAGTTTTCAGGCGTCACATCACCACACGCGCTAGTTAATAACTGCAACATTTTATTTGCTGTAAACGGCGGCGTTGTGTTATTTCTTGCTGCCTTCCCTTTAATTTGTGCCCATATCAATTCGATGGCATTATACTAACAGTGATACGGTGGGATTCTAATGACAGTATGTCCATATTCCGCAGCCATTTCATCGACGACGTATCTTTTAGGTATACGTTTCGAATTTAAAATTCTTATCAGCTCCGCTTTCAACAATGTATCAGTCACATCCTCACCATTATCACGAAGCCAGTTAACAATTTGGTCTTTGGTACTGCTTTGCGTTGGCTTTTTATTTATTTGCCGCGAATGATAGGGCGCGTTGTCTATAAATATAATTGAAGGTTCTTCTAGTAGCGTCAACATTTCCCTAAACCAACTTTCATATACTTCTGCATTCATCTCTTCGTGATAGTCACCAGATTTTTTGGATTCAAAAGTTAGCAAAGCATCTGTTACAAATCCTTTTGCACTGCCTGCGTGGCAAACTATAAGGCGTTCGCCCTTGCCTATAGGCACAGTCGAAGTAGATGCTGCAGTGTCGTCAGTCCACGATCTCGATATTGTATGATTAGCATTGAGCCATGTTTCGTCAGTGAAAACCACATTCGACCAGTCTTCGATTTGTTTAGCTTTCCTTAGAAAATCACAGCGAGCCAGCGCTATATCATGGCGTTCCAATAAAATTTTTCTCTTATCAGACTTTCTGTAAAAAAATCCAATTTTTCTTAGCACTTTACCTAGCGAAGATTTTTGGCCACGGTACAAACCACTGTCTCTCAGTGAAATTACCATTCTTCTTACAGTTGGGATTTCTTTACGTTGATAGTACGCGTATATATGACGACGAATAGCATCGGCATCGAAATCATCAATGTTTGTAACTTTACAGAGTCGGAGCTTTTTTTTCGGTGAAGACAGTTTATTACTCTGCATACCACTACTGCCGTAGGCTTCTTTAGCAATTTTTGTGACTGTTGGAATACTAATTCCTAAGGCGGCAGCAACACGGTTGCGAACCTGCGATATTGGTAGTAGCGGTTCACCATTTTGACATTCCTTCTCAAAGTATTCATGAAGGCGTCTCACAAACTCCCTCGATTGCCCTTTTAACACAGTTCCTTTCGGCATATTGAGAACTTAATTAAGCTCTACTGTAGACTGCACGTATTGATAAGGAGGAATATAAATACTCAACTCAACTTATTATATTGTAAAACAATACACAATGAAAGCAATGAATGTGATACAAGCGTTGTATGGCAAATGACAACCAAACGGCGTAGCCGTATTTAATGACACATACAATCTAACGTCACTCCTCACAACTCCCGTTGCCTAGACAACCCCATAGACAATATATGACAATTTATTTCATGTATTTGAAAAAACCAGATAAACGAATTTAATATTTATAATAAAAATAATATCGCTGCATTAAATCGATTAAAAGTTCTTCTTAAATAAAATCTATATTCTGTTTTAATCGAATCGGTAACTTGCGAGTTCATCACTGATTTCAAAATATCTTAAACTGTCAAAAAGAAAATAATATAATGGACAGAGTATAGTACATATGTTGAAATAACTCCCTTTGCTTATATTTATTTGACGTTATTATTATTATAATTACATTCTTAAATTCTACTCTACTAATAAAAACAACATGAAAATAATTGTTTCTTCCTTTTACACGTTTTAAAATTTATTTAACTAATATACCTATAATGTTCTAATGTTGTGACCTGAATTGTATAAACTAAATTCCTATGAAGCAGAAATGTTTATTAACCTATGTCATCATGATTTGTTATGATTGTGATAGTTCTAAATCACTTGTATATATATATCATCTACTCTGGTTGTAAACAGTGCGTGCTCGACGAGAGAGTTCTCAGAATTGATAAGAGAATCGTTAAATATCACCCGGTTTTTACTGACTTTCTTTTTTCCTACATCAATATATATCTTTTGTAAATGTTCAAAAAATAATTATATAGAGTTAGTTATACTCCACGCATATTTTCATAAAAATTGCCTCTACGTATTATATCTATATCCCCATGTATACCTTGTACAGGACAAGGTATTTAGAGCCGCGATAAATAGACATAATATTCACTAAAATAGTAATATTCTTTTTCCATCGTATTACATTTTTCAAATTTGCTTAAACATGTATTACAGAAAACTATACCGAAGTTTATTTGTAGAGAAATAACTCGTGTAACTTTTAATACAAAAGCTTCGTCAAATATTTACATAAAAAATAGATATTACAGAATCAATGATTTTCTAAATGATAAAAATGCTTGAATCTAATTTATATTACATCATTGTAAGTAAATTTTTATGTCGTAAAAATGTTTTGTTACTAAATAGTGTATTGTAATTGTAGCGAAAATACATAATGTGATCTGTTGTTTTCTAATCTTCTAATAGATGTTGGACTCAAACTATTTGTTCTGAGGCTATTTATCCTGAGACCAGATTCCCATTGATTTTATACGGTTCTTTCCAGTATACTGTGTCCCGCCGCGCCGTGGACATGTACACTATTGGAAAAATTTTGAAAAGATGTAGCAAATCTTATATGGAAAACGATAATTTGATTTAATTTATCTTGTTTTGAATTAACAAAAAACAATAAAGCTCCATAACGCGTAATAACAATATTCAAAGCACTTTCTTTACAAATCAACATTTATAGGTACAATGGCTGACAGTGATTTGCTATTGGATATTTCCGCCTCCAGTCCAACCCTGGCACTGAGATCGTTTGCTGGCGAAATTACAACTCGGCAAAGTTAAGATCTTCGCCAAAACCAGTTCAAAATATTTAAGTACCTAGATGTTAATGTGGCGTTTAACGTAAAGAAACTATAGAAGCTTTAGTGAAGTGAAACATTTTCGCGAAACTTGAAACGTGTAAGCAGATGTGTTAACGGTCTAAGTGATTGATAATATCGAAGCCGAATGCGTTGGGTCAGAAACAGAAAATGTTAGATATACAGGAGCTCTTTGGACTTCGAAAGGTCTGATTGATGTTATTAACAAAGATGGGCCTGCCGTCTAGTGCCTACAGTTAGATAATAAAATATCTTATCACTTAGACCATCAGCTAAAATAACAATAATTAAACAACTGAAACTTTTAAAATAATATGCGATCGTCAAAAATATTTTAAAAATATTAATGCTATAATCTTGTATATACTATATTTAAATTCCTTGGTGGTTTCGAATTTGATATACGTAATCATAATCAGAAACCAACTTTCTCGAGGGTAAATTAAATTGTGCTTACTTTTGGTTTGTGGAAAAACTTCTGACACTGTCTAAATGTCATCATCATCATATCTTTTATTACATTTGTTATCATAATCATAATATTTACAGTAATGTTTCTTTTCGATAATAGTTAATATATACAGATTATTTGTGGTTGAGGAATTTCAGGAGCAATTCTCTGTTAGTTCTTCAATTCAATTCTTTGCTATTAAGTAATTGTGCAGTTGCACTTCTCCCAACTTATATAGTTGTGAATGAGTTGTCACTTATTATAATGATGAGAATCACAAACAAACTTTTACAATTATAATTTTATAATACAAAGTTAACTCAAATACTAAAGATTCTATTAAATATAAGATACAACCAATCAATATATTTAGGAGTATAATGTAGGTACACATAAATCTAGCAGCAATTGTATCGGCGTTCGTAAATGACGATAACGCGAGCAACCAGGGTTTGAGGTCTATCAGTCCGATAGTGTCATTACCTAATAATCTAATACTTCGCAATCGATTGACGCTAGAGTCAAATTAATTTTATACAACTACTAGCTTTCTGCCTGCGACTTTACCAACGTTATCTCGAATTATCCCATAGGATGATCCTGCAGTAAAAATGGTCTTACTATGTCTTTCTCCAGGTCACAATCTACCCACATATCAAAATACATCAAAATTGGTTTAACAATTTTTATCGAACTTTCCCACAAAAATGAGATATTTTACCGAGGTAAAAATTATTTTATGTCCTTTCTCGGCTTAAGATCCGAATAGATTTAACTATCTTCATACAACATTTCATCAAACACGTGTTGACGTGATAACATAACAGATATTATATTTACTTCTAAATTTGTATGGAGAGATTTCATGATTTATACATACATCTATAAGTACTCTTAAGAGATAATCACTAAGTGTACTTGATAAGATTTGCTTATCTATACTAATATAATAATTACGAAAGATTTGATCTTTGTAAAGTTGTAAAGCAGAAACTTAAAAACTAATTATCTAATTTTGATGATATCGCCGCGTGGGAAAATTAATTGATACATTTTAACCTTATTTTAATATTAAAATACTAAAATAATATTAAAATACGCCGTCACAAAATAAAAGATCTTTTATGTTCTTCTCCAATGTCTATTGTATATTAATATTATTTCTCAAAGCTTTACAATATAATCCACTCATTCATAGACTTGTTGTACTTATGGATTTAATTGTCAATATTTTCTGTTGAAAGACAACCAATGTCAATAAGTATGAATTTTATTGTGAGAATTTGTATTTAGTAGTTTAATACTGAAATAATAGCTTTAATTGTTGTTTTTCTATTTCTAGGTAAGTTGCATTTAGATTACTTGAGATCTCTATGTTATGTGTTATTCTTTATTGGTTGCATTAGATATTAAATTTCTTATATTTTCTATTTCTAGAACAACACAATAAAGACTTTTATTTCTTAAAATAATAGCATATTATATATACATATTTGCTTTTAAATAAAATATATAAATAGATTAAGAACACCGCAGAAGATGTGAAATGCGTGAAAAATTATATGCACGTAAAATGTGCGAACACAGATATGACGCGGAATAAATCAGAGTGAATAAAGAAAACCTGATGCGGCGACGTCACTCGGTATAGGATTAAATTAAGGAAAATACGGCGTTGCATATAAGTACAAAGTTTGAAAAATTTAATGCAAAATTTCATTTAAGAAGGCCGACTAATCTTTAGTAGAGACTGCCAACAATCAAATCAGTTACCGTGCGATTAGATACATATTGAATTATTATACAAACATACATTTTTGTTTTCCTCTTTTTTATCCCTAGCTATGTAATTTATTTGAACGCCAACTTTTACGTGAATGTATTCAACAATTGGGATAAGAATATTCGACATTTCAGCATTCAACACATCACGAAATTTTAATTTGGTTTTTGTACTTCTTCTATATTTAAAGTCAAAACTAACAGAAATGTAATATTTCGATATGATACAATCAAACAATTTAGTTGATAACTTTATAAGACTTGCATTAAATCTCTTTAAAATTGGAATAAACTCTCTTATTCTTCCCAACCGCGTTTTATTGTGACGTCGGGATGTGCCTTGGCCTTCATCCAAACACTTTCCCTCAAATCATGGAGCTATTGCGTAAAAGTATAATACTAACTACATTCATGGCCGATTTTCCTTAAATGTAACGAGATTGACATATAAAACTACTACAATGGAAATATATATACATGCTCGATCGGGCGCATTATTGCCGCCTATTTGAATTTATTCTGGATTATAATTCTATAAATTGGAGTGTGCGGACAATTTATACTTCTATATTTATACTTTATGAAGTATGACTAACTCGAAATAGCTAATGTTTTGTTTTAAATCTAAATTGAACAGAATATTTTAATGACCACTACAACGACGCCATCTAAACGATTAAAATCGCAAGTTGAAATAATTTGTTCAAAAACCTAAATGCTTGTAAATTTGTATGAATTGCCTACACTGAGCGCAATCGTTTTAGGCAATCCAGATAACATTGCAACAACATTAGTTTTGTCGATCCGATCCAGCTTGAACTTCCTGGTGACTCCATTTTGTCACAAGGGCCCTTAAGGTGAACTATTAGATAGGTACCCATTGTGATCCAATTCATGAAACTAATTCTCAAGATGAAGAAACTAACATTACTTGCCACTAATTGCTTCCGTCAAAACAATACACAGACTAGTTGTACGATAAAAGTCAATTGCACGAAACTGTAATTTTATCTTGCTATCAACCGACTCCGATCGCTGAATGTCGAACGACATTGTGTAACACTGTTTTTCTCACTGATTTTAAGTACTATTAAAGACATTTTTTATTCATATGGATTAAAATCACGTTTACAATTGTATCTCGCATTGGTTATGTTTACGTCGAATTGTTACTTTGACATTGACAATTTTAATAGATGACATGGACAGTTCCATAGAGTGGACCGCTAATCATGATCCTAACACCATTATCTATGGCGCAAATTAAGCAACCAAGTCTAGCCAAGCGTCGTCTACAAAGATAGTATTTTAATCAGTAATCCCACACACTCCCCCTAAAAAAATATTAAAATATTATAATGTCACAATTAGTAGTTTAAAAGAATAGTCTTATGTCAATGAAAAGTTAAATCGCAATTGATCATCATAAGTGTAGTCGTGTAACCTTATTTTTATTATTCCTCAGGCAAATGTTTGTCTGTGGCAATTGAGTCTGTAAACTAGACCTAGCTGTGAGGACTAATAAAGAAATATTAATCCTTCTACAGATTAACATAGTCAGGCTAGATTGCTCGGGCTAGCATAGATTGTGTCCTTTGCCTAACTAAAAAATTAAAAACTTAATAAAAAAAAAATGATACACACTAGTCTGTGGCAGTGATTAGCGATATTTGGTTTGGATCAATAGCTGTGATCAATAAGTAACAACTTAACTATTCACTGTTCTAATTTAAATTATTGAAAATACTTGATTCGGCTGTTGAGGCCGAGCTCTGCTACAAAAGAGAAGGAGTCTATATATAGACTGACGAAATAGATCTGCTTTCACCGAATATAAATTAGAGAAAAAAAGACAATCATCCCGAAAGAAAGGTACCTAATTTTCATGATTCTTGCTTTTATTATATATTTAGAGTTTTTAACTGAGATTCATATATACATTTCATATACCTAAAACATCGTTCTAGAACATTTCCTGAGTATCCGTTGAGTGTGGGTAGAGAAAATAACTGTGGTAAATTGATATAACAAATTTGGTCTTTTACAATAAAATATTGATTAATCATCATAGTATGCCTGGTGGGAAACCAATATTTATGCAATTAAATCCATTAACTACCTCTCATAACCGTTACATACATGGGGATTTAAATAAAACAAATTAATATTTTAACCAGATCAAATCTTGTAATATTCTAGAATCAATTGTATCTTCATGTTTGTTTTCATTTTCTACATCACACTCTTCGCTTTTGAAAGTTAATAAATAGTAAAGTAAATGCCAAGAGAGTTGTTATTTGAAATGGTTCATGTCATCTTCAGGGAACTATATTTGGGCTGAACATTAACCCTCGTCACCCAGGGACTTCCAAGTGACCCAGCTGCATTAAATAGACCGCTGATCTACCTTAAATTCAAATTGAAGACGGCGACTTGGTAAGCCAAGGACAGAGAGTAAACTAACCCAAACACGGCCATCTAACCACGGTTACCAGTTGCCTGGACCAGTTCCTGAAGGACTTCTGAAGGACTACCGGAATACTGATTTCTTTTTATCCTCGGAATACCCTCTTTTAATCTTTTACATTATAAATTTCAACTTAAAACCAATATCGATCAAACGGACCTATAAACCCTGCCTGTACCTATATTAATTTAAGTTCTTTTATATTTTTAAGTCATTCTATGTATATGAATTGATAGAATTGACAGTAATATTGTTGCCTAGTAAACATTAGTGAATTGAATTTTGTTTAAACTCCATGTGAAATAAAGATTTTGCACTCATACTTCTAGTGATTTATTTGTATAAAATATTGTTGCATAGTAAACATTTGTGAATTGAATTTTGTTTGAATTCCATGTGAAATGAAGATGTTGTACTTCTATTTCTAGTGATTTATTTGTATAAGGTATTGTTGCAAAGTAAACATTAGTGAATTGAATTCTGTTTGAATTCCCTGTGGAATAAAGATCTTGTACTCAAACTTTTAGTGATTTATTTGCAAAAATCCAATTATTTCTTCAAATAAATAAAAAATACATTACAATTGACAACCAGCAACCTACAACCTACGGATGCTGTGAACGGAGGAGGACCTTAACTACCTTAAAACTAAAGAAATGATACATAGTTCTAACATGCAGCAACGTGCTCTATTTCCAGGAAGGCAAAATTGTATCATATCTAGGTGGTTCAGAGTCCATAAGTCTGTCGTAAAAAATGTTGTTCCAATCGAGAATTTGTGAAAGTCCTCGCGAGGCAAGCATTATCTAAGGTATAGGTTTTTTTTTTTTAATATTTGTTACATTTACACCAATTAGCCTAGCCCAAACTAAGCTCTGTAAGGCTTGTGCTATGGGATCTAGGGTAACGGATAGACATACATATATTATACATATATAAATAATTTTTATTGAAATATATATCAACCGGGACCTCAGAGATGGCGACACTTTGAAACCGGTGTACTATCCACTCGACTATGGAGGTCGTCATGGAGGTTTATGTATAGGTATAGACTTGGTTCCGCAGGAAGAAGGAGGTCACCTACCGATTGCCGCCGCGGGTCGCCGGCGAGCGCGAGTAAGTCGCGCCCGCGAACACGGCGACCCGGGACGGACCACGCCCCTCCAATGTCCGGGGGGCGTCGTCGGTGGAGGAGATCAGGGGGAGTGTTTGCCACCCCCGAGGCGGGCTCCCCTATATTGACAGGGGAGCGAAGACTGGGGGTTCCCAGCAGTCGTTATCGTTCCCGGGGACTCCCTATATGCTAATGCGGCCTGAGGAAGGCCATCATTGAAGTTTTTAGTGGGTAGGCCTCCCCCTTCTGGGGAGGAGAGCCCCACATAACCGCCGGCTCTCCGCAGCCGGGGTATGCAATTTAATGCATTTTCCTCAGCGGAACAAAAAACGGCATTATGAAGGATGAGTGAAACTGACTGCTATTTATTGTCCACTGACAGCTGGTCATTGTACTCAACTGTTAGTTTTTCCTATATATTTCAAAAAAGTCTTCTATCTAGTTGTGAAGATATGTCACATATTATAACAATCATATTATAACAATCAATAACAATCAAATAGTTTTCAGTTTAATTCTATTACTTCATTGTGATGATTTAATTATCACATTTTCTGGACGCGCACAAAGGCGACATGCAGTATGACATGATACTTGAGAGTTCCGAAAAAAATTGTGTTTACTCGTGTGTGATATCTTGAATGGTTACTTTATTGTTTGTACGTTTTCGAGGCGCCTCCTATCTTATCACAGTTGAGAATCTTGACGTGTATTTTTTCAACTCTGTTATCTAAACCCGTTTCGAGTCTGTGGTGAAACTCGCTGCCAGAGAGATACTAAAGTTTGCTTTTCAAAACAAACGTAACAATTTCTATTATCTTATCAAATTATTTAAACATAATTTCATCAGAATCAATCCCATTCTGTGTATATGACGATGCATTCGAACCTCAATGTTACGTGCCTAGACAATTGCGTTAAGTTATTTACCGCACACGATCCGCTTGCAAATAAAGATACACGGGAAAGATATTGTTTACAGAAAATGAAAATCAGAATTTTATGCGGTAAACTCCTACAGTATTTACGGGAAGAAAAGTATACACGCGACACACACGTGTATTCTGAAGCCCGGCACCGGATAAATATGTTACCGCACAAAATTGCTGATAAAGTTATGCGTTATGGTATCATTATGCATTTTATTTGGAATAATAAAAAATAATTCAAGGTCAGTTATAACATATTTCCAATATGTGATTGACTTTTCGTTGTAACTGTACCTAAAAATATACGAAACCACAATCAATCATTTTTACCGTTACGATATTGGTAAGTTTTATCTGATAATAATAAGAATAACCAATGTCAAAGCAATATTACACATGTTTTACATGTCTTTTAATGCAAACAACAGTAGGTGAAACGATACACATGAGCGGAAATAAAAAAAGGGAATAAATAATCTAAAACAAACACCACTTTACATCACGGAGAACGGTTGCTTCTGAAACGGTATTCTGTGACAAAACCTACTAAGCATTAAAGATCTAAGTTGCTACAATGTGTTTCAATACAAACAGTAACTGCTTATTTGCCATACTTCAGACAATGAACAAGCTAATGAGCGGGCTTAACGTTCCTACGCTCATGCAACAGAATGCATAGTTGACGCAAAGTCACGCATTCAGTTACTATTTTCAGATTTTAGGATTTTCTACAAAACAAATACATTGATCACGTACTCGTGGGAATCCATACATGGCAACGTCAAGCTAAATGTTAGTACTGTATGCTATACTACTATTTATATATACTATTTACCGTGGGAGAGCCATGCTTCGGCACGAATTGGGCCGGCTCGACCGGAGTGATAGCCTCATAGAAAACCAGCGTAAAATAGCGCTTGCGCTGTGTTTCGCCGAGTGAGTGAGGGTACCGGAGGCTCAACCCCCCCTTCCCCTTTATTACCCTTATTCCTGTTATTCCCTTTTAAAAGGCCGGCAACGCATCTGTGACTCCTCTGGTGTTGCGGGTGTCCATGGGCAACGGTTATTGCTTACCATCAGGTGATCCGTTCGCTCGTTTGCTGCCCTATCCTATAAAAAAAAAAACAAAGTACTATATTGTACTGTGTTCACAAATTTAAGTTAATCTGAAAAACTTTAATACACTGTATCTGTTAGTTGATTCACTCGTTACTATAAAAATATTATTAGATCATTTTAATAGATTCGTTTGATTTCAAATCTAAACCAAAAATTGATCGTAGTGCCGGCTTATTTAATGTTTATTATACAATATGTAATATATATTCTTTATATTTATAAAAGTAGATTGGTTGTAACCTTCTTCACCAGACTAGATGTTGAAGAAATGTGATATGAGATCAGAAAAATGTGGTGATTAACTATAGTTTAATATATTTCAAACAGGTATAAAACGTTTGCAATCGAGCTCCATTACTGACAATGTTTTGAGGTGTATATTAAAGTAATGGACTCTATTTAATAGAATAATCAGTAAGTATATATATACTTTCTATATAGAATACAGTTATATGCAGGGAACGGTTAAAACAGTTCAAATATTTCCTAACCTATAAGCGGTACGAGGAGGTATTCGGTAAGCTTATTATCTAACACAGCAATAAGTGGCTAACATATAATTTGACACTTGCGCATTAACCATCGTCTACTGATTTGCAATTTATTTTGTAAGAGAGAAGGAAACCGAACAATAATATATATATACAAAATTCATTAATTCGTTTCATCTATGGTCTTAAAAAGTATGCGGTATGCGGTAAGCGGTTCAGTTTCGTCCACCGACAAGACGCTGTTGCTAGGTCACTGGTTAAAACCCTCCTTGTTATCCCATCCCATTCTTCTCAGTTCTATTCCAATTCCTTTACCGTTCACGCTGCAAGGTTGTGGAACTCTATACCACACAGTATCCGTGAATGCCGTGAATGTAAATCACTGCACACTTTTAAGCGCCGCGTCAGAGAACACTATTTAAATTCCTGTCTCTAGCTATTGACATTGATAGTTTATATACCTACATAATATAAAATATGTATATATGATTGTAACCTTATATTTATATGTGTATGTGTGTGTGTGTGTTGTGTGTATATATATATATATATTATATATATATATATATATATATATATATATATATGTGTGTGTGTGTGTGTGTGTGTGTGTGTGTGTGTCTGTATGCATGTATGTGAATATGTTTATAAATATATATTTAGATTTAATTACTATAATAGTTGTAGTTTTTATTGTACCCAAATGTTGTATCATTATATTGTTTCTCTGGTAGAAATTTCTTTAGAAATAAGCAGCACCTATGTACCTCTTGATTCGTATTGTTTTTTCTATATGTTGATATGTTGTGTACATAAATAAATAAATAAATAATTGGTGTGCAACTGGTTTGCGACGTGACCGCGGATTGTTGCTGACTAACATAATAACCCTACGGGGCGAGAAACATGCCAGTTGCTGATCGCAACACGATTCTGCACAGCCACAAGTTTTGTGAGTCTTATACAAATATCCGCACCAAAGGTAGGTAAACTTTTTAACAATTATTAATTCAATATACATTTTAATATTAATTTTAAAGTATATAATATAACTTTAAAGTATAAAATAGTATGTGCATATGCAAAAAATATAATTATAGTTAATTTATTTTCATTCCTGTTATTGTGCTTTAGAACTGAGATGGTTTAAATTTCAAAAGAGTAGATAGAGTTACATCAATTTTAGTGAGTGGGATGATCATATAAATTTTATAAATTTTTTGTACACACATTCATCATAATGCCAAAGACATTACGAATAAAAGATTAGGAAATATTAACATATGCTGTCGCTACCAAGCTGCTACCAAAAAGAGTTTGAGTCTTGCTGTAACAACTTAAGATATTACCTATATACTTCTGTCAAGGTGGAAGACAAAGAGAGGTGCAGTAACCCCAAGCCTCAGATTAAACCTTAGCGCGCGCACCTCCACCACTGGCGATCATGGACGGCGGGCTACATAGGTCAAACGCACCGGAGGGGGGCGGCATAAGAGTCATTTTCCGCTGGCTACTTTTGGGGTTTCACATCTTTGGAGAAGGAGAAGACAACCTGCGAATTCTATTACACGTAATTTATACTTTAGCAGAAACGATATTCCAACCTTACTATGGGGTCTTAGTATTAGATCATATCGTTAGTATGTCATCAAAATAACTAATCACTGCCAAAATATTCTACTTGAGCAACTAAATTCTACATTGATTCGTAGACAATTGTATGAAGCTTCCATAACAAACACTTGTGTTCATAACCGTTGGTACTTGTCTAAGAGTGATCAAATAAAATTATTTACGACCGTACCTAATTTAGGATTTAATTCTCGTCTGTTTTATTCAATTCAACCTGTATTAGAGTCTGTTTTGTATCATTTTATTATCAAAATTCATTCAACGTAAGTATTTAATAGTACCTACTCATATCAATACGCAATACAATATCTAAATATGACCTTAATTGACAATTCATCATGATGTGTCTTCATAAAATCTAATAGAAACGACGTTGTATCTTTTTACTGTTTTCCTTATGTACAAAAGTATATATATATATATATTATATATATATATATATATATATATATATATATATATATATATATATGCAAATCTATAATAATAATCAAATAAATGTTATATATAGCAAAATTTAAAAGACAATGATTCCTCCACAATTTCATCAATAAATTATCTTTTCCCATTCTTGTGAATTAATTAAGACATCTCATCTCATTGATAATTTCAAATTAATTGAGACTTAAGGACTTGTGAAACATTCTAAAAACGATAAAGAAATTATGCTTAATGAGATTAATTCAAAGCTATTTAAAAGAGATGTAAGATAATAAAGCAGTTTGTTGAAAATTCCCAATTTGTTCATCCGACAAATCTGTAAACTTAGAAATAATAACATTCTACAACAAAAAGAACAAGCCGGATTATTGTCAGTTTGAGATAATTTTTGATGGTTTTGATGGTGTCGCGACCTGGACAATGCTTTAATCCATCCAGGAGTGTCTCGAGGAGTTATAGCTCATATATATCCATGTGTTGGAATCATTATACTAAAAATACTAAGTATAATTGGATATCAATTTAAGTGGCAATAAGGCGCCTTCATTTTGCTGATGACATCAAATTTGGCTACCCCATAGAAAACCTGGGCACAATGCTCGACGACTTTAATAGAATACCTATGTATCCAAAAATAAAAATAGACAAGGCAGAAATTTTGTACAACATTCGTGTGGAAGACCCATACTGGAAGTTATGGACAAGTAAATTTTCCTGGGACATTCAGTCCAACTAGGTTAAACTAAATTACAGAAAGAGCTTAATTGACGGGGCCAACTTCAGTGGCCAACATTTTCCAGTCTCTTCTACCGTAGTGCGAAAGTCTTTAAGACCAAAATCTTATTTGTTCTTGTTACGAGTACATTAGCACCGAAACATTAACCGCTTACAGTGATGTATGGAATTGTATTGATCGGATCAAAAGTTATGAAATCCATGAAAAACCAAGGTTATCGACATAGCACGAAGACTTAACAGTCATTAGGGGTGAAAGATCCTCAAGGGGCAATTATTTGACGAATTGCGCAACCTTTCTATCCGCCACAAGATCTACCAACGATTTGATGATAATTGCAGGAAGCCGCTGGTGCCAGTACAGGACCAAGGGGTATGGAGCCCTATGATCAAGAGTGTGTGTCTATCGACTGTATCGATGATGATAAAGAACATTAATAGATACATGTGCTTATAGGGTCCGTATTCGTGTTTGACCTTAACAAATATCGAATAAATAATATTTGTTATCATATTTATGAACGATTATACCCAAGGTCACTTTTGCTCTACGGCGTATTATTTGTGAAGGAATATTTATAGCATATGACTTTAAAATATCATGTTCTTGTTTAAAAATTGAAAGAACTTTCGTTTCCTACAACATTTTTTTCACATTTCTTATCTTATCACTCTTTGACTATGGATATACGAATATCCAAAGATATGTAAGATTTTATGACTAATAATTCTTAAAGTGGATATGTGTAACTTATAGATGTAAAGGCACCGGCTGGTACGCTACTAGAATACCCGCATCGATCTCAATAATGGCCTAATTAAATGTTACGCGTCTTGTGGTCAGAGCGAAGCGGAGAATGTCTAATATCACAAACAAAATGAGACGTACTGCAATATATCAGTGACATTATAGGCTCGGAGATAAGAAACATTGCTACCGATATCTGCTAGCCTACATAATATATCAAGGTTGGAATGCAAACTTACTGCTAAACACGAAATAATGTCCAAATCAAAGAGTAGGTAAACAAACCGCATTATATGTAGATGGAAAAACAAATGAAACATAGATAGCAATAATCTTCAATAAGACCCTCGACGAATGTGGACGCGATCTTTATTTTTGGCTAGTTTTACTGCGGGCACTAAAAGATATTGCGGGCAAGATCCCGCTGAAAGAACATGTCTCTCGGCGCCAGCTCATAATCTTTATCCTTATCCCTTACATCTCTTAGTAAGTGAGTTGAGAAGTCAATAAAATCACGCTTAGCATTTCGTATTTACAAAAGTAGGGACGTACAAAAACGTCTCTACTTTTGAGGAAAACTGCACGAGACAACACGATTTTGCTTTTCCGAAGATCATGTATTGATTTGTAGGAGTAGTGAATTCAGCGAATAGTTTATCAAGTATCATTTTATAAAATTTTCATCCACTTGTTTAAATTAAATAGGTGTAAAACATTCAAATTAGGTAAAAGTATAATTTGAATATATAACTATGATCCTACTATTGTTTATTTAATAATAATACATTTAATAAATAATAGCACATTATCCATTTATCTAAAACACCTTAATCGAACAAGTGTTTATGATTAGATACTCGAAATGTAAGGAGCAACTAATTCATAGTTATTAATATTCATCAAAAGATTTTATTTATAAACTTTTATCTGTAATGACATTTTAACCTTAAAAAAAATAAAACGGTACATGATATTCGGAATTGTTTTAGATGCAACACAGAAAATACTAATGTTGTTATACATTTACAATTTAGTAAAAGCTATAATGTAGTGATAGATTATCCATTCTTGTATGTTTTAATATAGATATTAAAACGCACTTATGTCGTATACGACATGTGGTAGGCCACATATCATAATATTAAATCGACAAAGTTACATAAAATTTGTTCTGAATCTAATTATTTTGCTTCCTCAAAGGTGGAATAATAATAATTTCATAAAAAGGGTTAGAGAGAATGATGGTCATATAACCATCAGACTTAGTAATAATGTGTAAATCTTAATTATAGGTAACGTAATAAAAATTATCTTCAAAGTTCGGTGGGAAAACCTACCAGAATCTTGTGGGAAACTAATACATATATGTATTTAACAACGTTTTTACAATATTTGGCACAATGATTCATAGAATATGTGTATCTTATGGCCATAAATCATCGAAAGATTATTTTTAACAAAATTCTGTATCTTTGCTTCAAGTTGATAACAGAGCGCCGCCTTATCTCCCATCAAATAGGGTATTACGAAGACGTCACGCAACAGAACTGTATTTGTTTAGTCTCGTGGGAATTTCATCATAATGTCACAAGTGTTAATGGGTTAAATGCATGAAATTTCAACACCCAAGATTCACCCGTTAAATTTCTTGTTTTTGTTATTCAACTAATTTGGTAAACATAAACCTGATGTTTGATGTTAGTACTTACAAAAGTACATAGTGATAGTGGCGATAACTCTGTAATCCCTAAGAATCCTGCCGTACCCTGCTTGAGACTGCACTTCTATGCCTTTAAACCAGAAGACAATAACACAAGCACTGCTCTTTTGCGGAAAATATTGAATAATACCCATGAAAACGACCGACTACGCCTCTGATTTGCTTTACATGAAAAATGTATATGGTGACGAACTTAACTTTGTATTAGCTGTGATTTTACAGCTGCCTGCAGCTACAAAATAAATTTTAGCTTGATACGAGTAAAGGAAAAATGTTGTCACTAACTGTGCGCGTTGCAAGCTATTCAGACTTGCCAAATAGTGGCCGTAAGAGTAAGCAACTTGGCAAACGTACGTATATATTATGTATATTTTTAAATATTTCTATATTAGGTAGGTTACAAGATTTTTTTTACGAAATACAACAGGGAACTTCTTTAGCTTCTTGTCACCTGATAGACAATGATGATAAGGTAGCACTTCACCGAACTATCTCTTGCGATGGTATAAATTCATAAAAAAAATCCTTAGCAGGACGCCTTAAGCTAAGAACTTAGCTGTTTTGTTATTTGAGTAAATAATTTCAGTTTTATATTGAAAAAAAAAATTATTGACTTATTTACTTGACATAATTATGTTATGCCATCAAATTAGATTCATAGTATAATTCATTAATTTAGTACAAAGTAGTACTTAATGTCGTCTTTAGCAGAACCAGGTCTATATATTATGGTTAAAAATTTATGAAAATGCGGTGCAGGTCAAAACGTTAATATCTCTAGGTAAAGATGTCGCCTCACGCCGCCGTCAATTAGCATGTCGTTTGAAGATGCGCTGCTCTTTGCACCACCCTCATTAGGACAAGGTACATCCTGTGTCGACCTATATCAATCCTTACGTTCACCACTTTAGAGTTCAGTTCAAGTGTACCGTCAATGCAGATGTGACTTTTTTATATATATGGTTGGAATTCTATACAGTCTTTTATGTGATACATGAGTAATGACAACAGAAGAGTAGCGTGTCTTGTTTGCACCAGATGCATCCATATGTGCCTACGCTGGTAGACGGATTGAACGACTAATACAAACTGCACACTACCGATACTGACAAGGGAACGAAAACATTCAGTACCGACGACGTAAAAAATTGGCATGAGTTCATAACATATTGAAAAGTTATATAATTTTAATTTTCAACCAAATTCGTAATGTCATTTGTGTAGGTTGGTATAATTTTATTGATATTTTATTACTAAAATGCCTAATTTAATATCGAAGGTAAAAAAAATGTTCAAAATGTAGGTTATTACATCATGGATTGTGGTTTTTATGAAAATATAAAATGACATAGGTGCTCATCGCACGCTCTGACTTTTTCGTGCCAACGGTTATTCTTGGTGATATTTTATCTACTGTCAACAGGAGATAGTATGACAAAAAGTGCTACTTTAAGGAATTAATGAGCGTGGGTAGCAAATGTAGCAATCAGCGTGACAGCTGCGACTGCGCACCAAACACTTTGCACACCAACGTTTAAACATATCCTTCATCTCTCTTTTACCTATTAACTCTAATAGGTTTGGTTACTTTTATTTAGATCTTTGTCAATTGCATTTTCACGTTGATACGGTCCTAAAAGTAAAAAAAAAGACATTTAAATCACATCGCGTATTGCAACAAGAACCTACTTTCAGAATTTCTACGCAATTACAAAAGTAGAACAAAAGGATATTCCAATCATTCAATGTATACATTTTTCCAGCTAATAATCTATATAGATACCTAGATTATAAATACGCCTAAAGAACACCACAAACGTTAAAAGAAAACTGACCGCAATGATTTGTTTATAGCTGTAAAAAGTAAACGTTTCGAGTGATTTATTATTTTCAGCGTTGATTTACGACATCTAAAGAAGGGTTCACACGCGCACTACAATATCTATTATTGGATTTTAGGAAGAAACGCGACAAAAAAAAATTGTCCCTAGCTTCCCGACTGCTTACATACGACGTTCACTTTGTAAGACAAGATTATGCCGCCATTATGTAGTTACCTCCACTAGCTCGTTGTTCGCTTCACTCCGGACACTTGCTAAATCTTTCTCCTGCCAGACCAGACATGAACAAAGCAAAAAATAATACTGAAATAATTGTAGATTGTTTTTACAACCCAGCCTAGTCTCTTACGACTTACCAGACAGAAACTATATACTTCAAATTATAAAAATGCCTGTTGCTGAATCTAAAGAAGATGATGAAGCATTGGCGACAATATAAATTAAAATCGACCACACAACGAAACATAATCGTGCCCCATTTTAAACTAACAAGATGCTATTTAGGGCGGCCACACATCAATTATGGGAAAGAAACGCAATGAATCATATAACTTATGCCCCTAATACAGCGTTCAATTATATAGAAATACTTAACATTACAATCTAAACGCACATTTATCTTGTACTGACTTTGAATGTGTAGATTTTAACTTTTTTTTCGGTACGAACATTGTCGTAATTTAGTTTAAATCATGAAAGAAAACTATTTCAAAATTTTACACACTAATCAATAAACATTAAACTAGCTAATAACATTATTATTAAGAGAAGAAAATTTGTTTTCAGTGTTCACAGACAAAAAATAAGTTAAATGCTGACAAATTAATAGAAGTATTTTCAAGGTGGATTTAATTTACAATTTAAAATAAACAAAATATCTGGTTCAATGGTTATAAACGTAAATGCACGAACGGTAACCACGGTGATTACATAGGCAAACCTATTATTTTCAAGGCAACGGAACGTCTCCTAGAAACTTTAGAACAATTATTGCAGATATATTGAGTATACTATTATTTAATATGTATCTAACTACCGCAGTGTATAAATACAATCTAACTCTGTTTGATTTTTGATTGTACCTCCAGCTAAAGTACAAAAATAAAACCAGCGTTATATAGTTATCGTAGTTATACCTTCCTAAGTAGTAACGTATTACAAAAAAATGTAAAATTTTTCATTTCAATTAAATAAAATGCAACAATACAAAATACTGCTGTTTGTTTATTGAGTGGCAAGTAATAGAAAAAGGAAATAAAAGGTGGGCAGTGCATGATCGAAGCAAATCTCTGAATTTGGAGGTACCACGGGCATGGTACTAACGAGGCGGTACGGGCCACGACAGAAATCATAATACCGACCGCATACAGTTATTCTGACAAAACTTTTATAACCGCAATTAATACATTATACTTATACTTATATAAAAACACTAGCATCGAATCAAATAGTGTAAGGGACTATTATTTTCTCAAAAATAACTCATAATAAGATTAAAGTAATAATCTCCCATCTACTGCTGCTCCCTATATAGAGCGTACACGAAACTCAATCGTACTCGTAGCGGCGCAGCGACAGACCTTCAACGAACCGCGGGATGTCTATCTGGCGAGCCGTCAAATCCAGCTGCGAAGTCCCAGCGTATCTTCCGGTAATTATAGTTCAGCTAACATGCGTTACTGACATTCCTTGACAGATCGGATTGCGACACTTCCACAAAAAGCTACGACCCCGTTAACGACTTTACTGCTATTTTCTATTTAGTGATTTTGGAGTAAACGCAGGTGGTGAGTGATACTTATTTTTAACCATCAACTACCTAAACAAACCCGAAACACGCTCGTTCGTATTATTGATCATCTCTTATCTATCCTCATTAACTTACAGCAATTTGACAAAACTAGTACGGTCAAGCAGAACGTCTGAAAAATGTCTATGTACTTCAGTGACGCCAACATTTCGAATTGGCTACATTGCCACAAGAACCTCACTCAAAGTGGACATTGAGTACCCAAGGACAATTGGCTCTGACTTTACTGCATAATTCAGCGAATGCAAAATCTCTGGATTAATAATAGATGAAGCCGAAGGTGAGTTTCATGCAATCGGCAATTGAATTGTGACCGTTCCAGTGGTTTACTCTGAAGGGAATTCGAGTTTTTATCTGTGGGTACGAATATTTTAAAGCTAAAATTTCCTTTTTTTCCAACTTAATTATCAAACAAACTTTTAATTGGTAGTGGTACTTTTAATTGTAGTAATCTGAATAACGTTACCTGAACATCGTATTGTATTAAACATTTGAGTTTTGACTGTCTACTTACATCAATTTAAGCACATGATTTTAATGTTGACCCTATTTAATTTCACCATTTTACCCATTTATTACTATATATGTATGTTCACTTGAAGTGTATTCTGAAGTGTAGTTATTACCTGCAAAGTACTCACTATAACATTTTAAGCATTGTCCTATAAGTCTAGTTCAACGTATCCGACGAACAGGTTCATAAAAGATTCGAAGACCTCTACACTCCAAGGAAATGATCAAGCAGTGCATGGGCACGAGCCGAGCAAACAATCGTTTATACAATAACCGTAACGAGTGCGCCGTCGATCCCGTTCCCATCAGCATTGTTCCATGTAAATGGTCACGAAATGGCCTCAAATACATTCCCCAAACAACGATATTTTGAATAAAGAGAAAGTCATTTCATCTGTTTTCAATTTGTCTTTGACTTAGACCACAAAACCACAAGTGACAATAAAATCTTTCTCCAATCGGTAAATAGGATGCGAGTTTATTTATAAGCAGAGGCTAAAATAACTCTACATCAAAAGAAAGTTAACGGAAACGTAATTTTATATGCACTGATTACTGGAATAATTTGGGTGAACTCATGCGCATGTCTGTTGGTGTTTAAGTCTACGTTTTGTCACAACGGGCAACACACACGTTCTATACGTTTGTTATCAGGTGTATCTACCTATTTCGGTTTGCAGCTTTAGAAGCAGCGTGTCAATGGTACGTCAGGCGCGAACCGACGCAGATAATAGACCTCAACCTTTTGTCTTGCAACGACTCGCTGTAAAACGGATGGCAACGCTGAAATGAGTTACCTACTTTAGAAATATAAACTAGAATAACTTATCTTTGTCCAGTTCCGCAACACTGTTCATACTGTATATACCTTTCGCCAGGAGTCCGAGGTCCATTGTCAGGAGCAGGCTGCACTACGAAAATAACTTTATTCGAGAGCGGCGGGTTTTCGACATTTTTAAACAACCAAATTGTCTTGGGCTAGTCATTAAAATGTCGTTAAGTTTTGAGATCGTGTCATAGCGATGGCGATCCATGAGCGATAGGTTCTTCCGTTCACATAATTTCAAAAAGTTTACCAAGAAATCTGTACATAAAATGATGTACTGACATTTTTCTGTGTCAGAGGTAATTCGGTAGAGTTGTTTTGTTACTCTCATTCACTAGATAATCGGTTACGCTTTCACGTGATATTATGTCGCTAATCTCGCAAGTAGTGCCTTGTTAATGTTAACAGTTACGTCTTATTGATTTTCCTATAATAAGTGCTCTACGAATTTTTGGTCAACTTATTTATAGTTGAAGATTACAAAGACGCTAGACAATATCAAGTCGAACGATAACAGCAGTGACACTAATAATTTAAAAATTATCATATCACATGTAGTAACGCACTGAAGTAGTGTTGTCGGATAAGCATGTTAATGAAAGTTATAAAAATCAGATTATTGACAATTCAGTTTGTATTCTTCACTCGCGCTGAATGATTATAAGCAATAATTTCAATACAAGGATCTCAATCACGACCTTAACTAATAGTATTGCTGAACTACTTTTCAATGAAAATAAAACACCAGGCTAGAAAAAATGGAAGTTGAAAAATATAGGAAAGACGAAAAAATTATATAATTCTGTTACGGAAATTGCCAATAAATCTTCAAGCTAGTCACGTTACCTATTGTCTCTTGAATCGATAAGTTGATCCGATAATATCTCGAGTGCAACCGATGTATCGGCCTAGATCTCCAGGGAGAAACAAAGTTGGCATAGATGTATAGGATCAAAGTGCGGCGTGGGCGCACGACCTAATACCGCAAGTGGCACATCTTCGCTGCGCGCGCACACTGGACCTTTGCAATGCGTTAGCGCAATTAATTTGTTTTGATGCATATTCAAATGGCCTCGCTCTTTAATTTTACCATTAACTAATATAAATTGTCTGCGATGAATTTCCTTTGATAATTTATTGATATTATACAGGCATTTTAGCACTAAGTCTCAATCGAGTATAACTCGTATTATAAAGTTTAAAAACTTTTTAAATTATAATTATTTTGTTTTATATATTTGTTGATTTTTGTAGGAATGGAATAAAACAATTTATACTATTTCGTAATGTATTTCAACAAGTATTACATATATACTTTACAGAAAATTATACTTATTGCCAATTATTGTTTTGTCCTACCTACTTAGTATACAGGAAGGAATCGCGTCGAACGTCGTACTCTACGTACCTACGCTTATTTGAGGTTATGTTGTGAAAACGGTTTGTAGGAAAGCCGGCTTTTAATACCGGTTTTGGAATTGACTACCGAAAATTGAAAGCAATAAGGCCCAAAATAGCTCACGTGATTGTAGGGCGGAGAGGCCTGAACAGCCGTGGAGGCTGCGCGCGCATGCGGCATGGCCGCCATCGCACACCTGACCGCCGATGCATCTTAAAAACATTACTAACTTTTTGAGTAACTACACGTCTAACACGTAAAAATTATCTCCAGTATACATCTCACTCAACATAATAATCATATTAATCACGTGCACAAATTATCCCACTGTTATTGAAACTTTTCAACACGCGGCAGTAATCAGCTGACTACCAAACTTTTACCGGTGTTTATACCCCGAACTACGAACCATGTATTTTAGCTGGAAGCAAGTCGTTAAATGTATCTCAGTTAGTAGCGAACTTCCGTTATCTAAGGAGGCAATCGACCTTCGCCTACATATGTGCATCGGATGCACATCCGTCGCCAGTGAAGACGGTGGCCAGCCGGCTTTCGACGAGCGTACCTGGACTAGTCTGCCAGCTGAGTCCTCCGACGAACATCTTCCTGCAAGACAAACATAGTGATCAGATTCGGGTGACGGTGACGAAGTCACGAGGATGCACTCCTGGCGGTTGAACGTACCCCGGGTCGTTGGGCACCTCGGCGGGGCTGCGTGCCGCATCTTGACTTTGGGTTTCCATTTTGGCGCCAAGGGCGCGGGATAGGCCGATCGGCGGACGCACTACGACTACGAACAAGCGACGACGCGACGGGGACGGCTCCCGAAGTCGCTCGGTTGCACTACCGACTACCGGCACGAGACTGGCGCGTCGCGGCGCACCCCTCCACGCAGCGGCCGCCCGCCGCCCGCCACCCGCCGCCCGCTGCCGCCGCATCGATTCATTCACTCCGTACACAATTATTCATACGGCCGGCACGATGGTCGCGAGGAACAACGCGCTCGACACCACCACGTGAGCGCGCCGCACGTGCTCGCGCTCAGTCCGCCCCGCACTCCGATACCCCCGTCATCCGCCGGAGCACGCCCACGCACACACCACCCCACACCCCAACGAAACTTCTCAATTCTTTGAAATAATAAACATGTACCTGCAAAAAGGTTTTATTCATATAGAATTGCATATAATAACAATTGAAATTATGAGGACTGCTGAACTTATTTTACACTATGCATTGTATTGTTTTTCATTGATTCTATTCTGAAAGTACTTGAAATAATATTCGCAATCAAAAAACCGGCACATTATCAACAATGTTAGCTACACACATTTGTAGCGAGCGTGAGGATGTCACGATGCGTGACGTCACATTGTGGCTTACGTAGCGCGAAAAGCTACGAATTCCTACGTAACACGACCGACGCGCTACGATGAATTTTGTGTTCGTCTTGCGTAGCAAATTGAAACTATCAAATTTTACTCGATATCATATTAAATCATTTAGATTATTTATGCTATACTTAGAAATTTAATGTACAACTAATTACTAAAATAATGTTTAAGTATTAAAAAGATATTTTTTAAATACATTCAGAATTTGGTATATTTTAAGTATACTTTTTGCATTTATAACAGTTCACAAAATGACCATCATGACGTTCAAAAAAACAAAAAACATAATTTGTAAACACCACATTTTATTATAATTATTGAACAATCGATCATATAATGTATAGATACTAAGATACAACAACCTTTGTCAATTACAACCACAATATTGAATGACTGTTTCCAGATTATTACATTCACCACACGTTTATCCACATAGCAAAAATATTAATATAGTATTGTAATTAGTCAGACGGAATCATGAATATTATTAGTTCATTTTAAAGCATGTAATTGTTTAATTCCTTATAATTCTTATGAAATGCTATATTTTATGCAGCAATTTAATATGCAACTTTATCAAAGACACTTGATATCAACTAAGATTGATATAGCTCAGGAGTCCCATAATACTCGATACAGTATAATAATATAATACTGCAAAATCACAATTTCAATGCAATTTGCTAGCTAGGTGCACAGGTAACATGCAGTTCCAAAGCAGTTCAGATACAGTTGCAGTTTTACTCCCTTCAAACTGCTACCTTCGTTACATATGAGATTGAAAACTTTTGTATAGAGAAAACTTATTTGTAATAAAGGTTAAATAGAACGGACGGTTTTTAATATTTACTCACGTGATGATATTTAATCGGTATTCACGTGATATTTTTTTTACTTACTCGTAGCCATCATGAGACTTCCTGAGTTGTGTTTAAGTTGCTGTTTTTTCTATCCCTATCAAGACGACACATAACAAGCAAAAACGACAACATTGTACAACTACACATTAACAAACACATATATGAAAGGTATTTTGGATAACAATTAGAAACTAGCTGAAAGTATTTAAATGGTAATCTCTTATGGCTATTACTTACTTAATATAATGAAAATTTGTATATTCACGAATTTCGACAAAAAATTAAAAACGTTTAAATTGTAATGTGGCAAAATTTTATGTTGTCATAGTTATTCATTTTTAGAAAATAGATAATTTTCCGCTTGCCCGAACATTTTCATAACACACCTTCTATAAAAGAACCTAATCTGCTGATAGATGGCAATTTGATGCTGCAAATGTGAACTTTAGTCTTATTTCCGAACTTCAAGGATATAATAAAATTATATTATATGAAATGAAATTTTAAGCTTTGAGCTTTAATAATAAAAGTTTTTAATTTTATCGCTGGTATATAAGGAACATTTTAAAACTTTATCAAATATGTCAAAAGAGAAGTCAATAAAATCAATTTTCCCGACATAATATTACGTTAGGATATAAGAAAATCTTTATACAAAATAATAATTTCTTGCATCCGGTAATATCATATTTGAAACTAACATTTTTTTTTTATATTTGACCTACCATACTCCTACTATCATCAAGTAATATTATAAATGTGAAAGTAACTCTTTCAGTTTGCTGCTTCGAAAGCGAAACAGAATAATTAATATTACATATTTTTATTTTATTATATTTCTAAAAACTATAAGAAATTTTGATGAAATTTCGAATAGGCAAAATTCAAACTCCGTTTAATAACATAACAATAATGAGATATGCATTAAAGAGAGAACCTGAATCAAAGAGATGCCGTTGTAAAATTTCGTTAAAAAACTGGCCATCACAACTCTCAGGCCAATCCCCTTATTGTGTATCTGTTATGCTCATTTGTTAGAATAGTGCCAAACCACTTGTATATATGTCCCAGACTACAGCTTCAATCCAAAGATCAAAAGAGCCAATAACGGTCCAATTGCAAATAAATCAAATTAAAAAGTTTGAGAAACGGGTGAAATCGTGCTCGAAAAGCTAATTTCAATGTATACAGATACGCAGTTTTTAAAAATTTCTGAATATGATATCATGTAAGGTAACCGATAGAGCTCTTAAAGTCAAAAATCCGTTGACTTCCATCCATTCCGAAAGATTCAAAAATATATACGGTTGATTTAAGTCATTTTCTATTATGCAAACCAAACGGCGGCCGACAGCGTCCAGATTTAGAGTAAACTATAATAGCACGGATCAATAGTCGCCGAGAACGGATCTATAGTTAGCTGCTGTTCTGACAGCACTAAAGTATCCTGTTCCAGCTGCAACGATGTCGAATTATTTTGCACATGACGTCCGAAGCGAAGGTATTATTTTAGTCTAGAGATGAAACAATAATTATGTGCTGTCTGACCCGTGGAATTTAGTTCCGGTTAAAGGTGAAGAGATGTCAAATGCGAATGGTGATAGACTTTCAAAACTTATATTTCTAACAAATAAATAATTTTCTTCTTATTTCTTAGTCGTCGTAGTCATTCTGTGGCATTCTTAACGTAGAACGAATCAATAAGTGTAGCTGATGATCTAAATTGATTCAGCCGTTCTTGACTTATTATAACTGATGTAACTAAAAACATCGTGTTATGTCTATATTAAATATAAGAAGACGGAATGTAATTTAAAAATGGAAGATATTATCTGTATAATCCGTTCGCGACATTTCAGTTGAAAATATTAAAATAATACTTCTAACTAAATGACAATGTTCACTAGTAATAATAAAGTATATTGAATTTTAACGTAAAACAAATGTTAAAGAGAAAACGGAATGTTTTTTCGATATTATGATCGATTGTACCGATAAGAATTATTTCGACGATTTTTTACAAATTTGATAATCGAACATTTCGTGAATCCAAACTTTTTGTGAAAATGGTGGAATGAGAATGTGTTAGTTTAAGAATGACATAGATATTAGTAATTCAACTTCTTATGGCAAACAATTCTGTCCTCTTTCGATTGTCACTCAGCTACTATAGTGGCCTTTAAGAGTAATAGTTAAACATTTAATATTCTCCAATAAGACCCTTATATGAACTGAGTGACGACTACACTGCTACCCTAAAAAAATAAGATGTAAAACATGATATTGTATCCTTGGGTCCTGACCGTTTGTGTACGTTGAAAATATTATCCCCTTCAACAACTCGCACTCTGAATAGGTAGGCTTTTATGATAACGTCACGAACCACATTTACTTTAAATGGACAAACTAAATCTCCCATTTCTTGATGTTGAGGCACTAAGCATCTCCGGTGAGATCTGGAGGTGATCTTTAACACTCTAACATGCCAGGAGATCGCCCTTGGAAATCCCATTAACAAATTGAAAAATCACTGGGTGCAGCTGGAGGATCCTTTAGACTCATGGATCCTGAATGTTTATAAAATAAGTGTATAAAGAGATTTTGAATAGATATTAACAACTTGTTAAGATTACAAGATGACATCCCACACTTATTTGAATATTTGAGGTATTTTATCGTCAAGGGCCCCAGTTCTAAATGGACGATTGGTGGGACAGGTAATAAAATTATATCAAGGAACATCTCCTTAGATATCCCATACATAGCCTTATTAACTATGACCATCTGAACAGTGTCGGATTCATGGCGTCTCAAAAGAAAGGATCCTCCATTATAGTGCATATAGTTGAGAAAATTCAGAAGATAGTCGTTATTAAAATAATGATGCGTTAATAAGTTACCAGGAGGTCAACCCTGATTTGTCAATAACTACATGTCCCTAGAAATATCCAAACGACTAGAAACTATAACTCAGGCCCTCAACTCACTTCCAAGCCTAACTGACTGAATGGCTGAAAATCACATTAATATGTCGTTAGCTGCTTCTAACTAATATCTTCCATTATTAGTAGACTTAATGACATTGTATAATCTATCCAAACTTTTAATACTTAAGCACTATTATAGAATAACGTTCAACTTATAAAAACTAAACTTTTCAAGTTTTTTAATAAGAGTAAGTACGTACAAGTAAGAATGTATATCATAATAACTCTCATAATTAACTTTATATAAACTAGTTCAAAATCTTAAAATTACAGTTTTCGAAGCAAACTCTTTTGAATCTGAAAGTAGATCCCGACAGACAGTAATTTTAATTTCACTTTTACCGTAAACAAATGGTTAGAACCCAATGAGGCTGCTTCAAAAATGTCATAGTTTTACACTACTTATTTTTTTAAGGCAGCGGTGAAGTCGTCGCGAACACTTATAATTCATGTCACTACAATATTGACGAAGAAAAATAGGCAAGTACTCGTAGACCGATTATAAAATTAAATTCGGTCATGTAAAATGTTTAGTTGTACATTAAAGGAGTATACATATAAATGATAATTACTACACATACACGTATATGTACAAACAGCAACAAGTCCAGATTTACATTTGCACTTGGAAAACAACCGCTACTACGAACCCTAGAAGAACTGATATACAAAGTCTGAGGTGTTACTGTATACACAAAACAAATGTTACTTACACTATATTTCAATATTAATATTTTACCAAAACACAACACAGTTTTTAAGAACATTCACTTGCGAAAATCTTTATACACTTAATTTTACATTTTTAATTAATTACAGGCAGGCCGTAAGCCTTTTTGCTACCGTTGTAGTATAAAAAAATACACATTATTAAACTTATTATATCATTTTTATTATCTGTCCCTTTCGATAATAGAGAAACATAATTATCCAAAAAGTTCATTGTAGTCAAAAATATTAATTTGAATTTATTTCATATTTTGATTTAACAATAAAATACCATTTCAAATAAATTGTTAATCAAATACACGATGTGACGACAAAAAATTTAAATTTTATTAACTGAATTTACAGTGTTATTCTGTGTATTTTTACGGTCAGTTTAGGTCGGGTAAACAACAACATTATTATAACATTTACAATCGTCACCAAAATGATATATAATTTGTAACAATAACTATGTTGTAAGGTTACATTGTCGAGAGACTGAATTTATCTCTTACTGTTGCAATATTTCAGAACATTTGTAACCTTTTAATAAGTTACAGATAAACATTCATACAAACTAAAAGGTATAACTTAATAAAATTAATTACAATTAGATTAATTAATATTTGCCAACATAAAATTTACAACGAAATCTTTTCCTAATATATATTTAATCTTAGAATTTGATCAAATTTTAGGGGCTGATAAATTAGAATTGACGATATTAATATTTAACATTGCTATGGTATTATCTTTTTGTAATAGTTGAACACACCTTCAGAAATTGTAATAACTATCCTTTTTATTTTAAATACCTAATCTATCTGTGAAATATTCTCCAATAAGACGTGTTTTATACAGTCTTATTGGAGAATGTTTCGAGCATATAAATAAACGAGCATAAAAAACAAGACTTACATAAAATCGGTTTGAAAGCCAATATTCAACTATAACTGTAAAAGAGGCAAGATTTTTCAATGTTAATTTGCAAAATAAAAACCAAAACGTTTAACTATTGTAAAAAGTTATACCGTTTGTGACGCATTTAATCCTTACTCTGAATGTTCATATCATAATAGTGAAATATATGTTTCATTACTATTTCAAAAAATAAATATTTGTTCTTACTCTACTGTAAAACTTTGTTGGCACATATTTTTTTATATATTACGCATTGTAATTTTTTAGACATTTTTCATATCATTATTGTTATCAAATAATTATTAAACTAGGCATTGCTTATAATAAAAATATAAAAACATAAAATCGGATTGTGCTACGTTACTTTCTTTGTAACAATTTTTACTAATCAACAATTAAGAATGCAATATAATAAGTAATATTAACAGCAATAAAATTAAACGAAAATCGTACAATAATGAATGTCTCGAAAAATTATTAAAACCCATTAAATTCATACTTAAATATTAATAAATTCAAACTATTTACTTATCTTGATTTATAACATGTATAGCAGAAACTACAAAAAACTTGAAGGAACTCGGAATTTATAAGTAATACCTTATTCGTTCATATATGTACGAATATGTACTATATGTAAATTTTGTTTATTACTGCAGTAGTATTGAATATTCTATATTCTTTACTACTCCAGTAATAAACGAAATTTACAGTTTCTCAAACGGATAATGAAATGAACAGATTGCAAAATAAATAGAATAATGGTTCAATTTACAGATTGACTGAGCCATTATTTTATAACGAATCTAAATAAACGAAAGACCTTATTAGCAGTATTTTGATTTTATTTGACTCGCATTGTTAATGACAGTTAACTAATTTCAATGTCTTACGGTAACGATGAAATTCATTTGTATAACGCTAGAGACTAGTACAGCAATACCTCATTCAAAAATCTAGGCCATTATTCAATAACTTTTGCACTGAATTCGTTGCGGCACAAGAGAAATAAAGCGAAATAAAATATTTGAAACTACATTTGAAAAATTGTGTTTGTCTTGGCGTACATTTAACATAGTAATTCTATTGTAATTCTATTCACTTTCCTTACTTTCTAAATATAATGACCAACGTATCGCTACTGTCGTTGGGCCAATGTGTATAGCCGGCTTTACATTGCAATGAATATGAAGCGCATACATAACACTCGTGAGCCATCTCGACGTTTAAATGGCGATCTCAACAATTTTTCCTGGATAAACTATTATTTGATCCTTTCAAACAAATTTTGTTAAAATCAAACGAGGAATATACAAACCACGCTGTCTATATTTTAATATGATATCACTACAGTCACTAATGTCGTCGCTTTTGATCCTTTTTCTGTCTGTTACTAAAACTAAAGACACCCAAATGTAACCGAATGTTTTTTTTAAAACAATAGTTCAGTTGCTTTATAAATTCCTCAATTTAATTATATTTTTGCAATTTACCATAACATACTTTATACTAAATTAGGTCAGAGGGTTACATTTGCATGCTGACACAAGCACGTAGATTTCACATTGGCTGTCAGTTACCTCTATATCTGTATGCCTTTACTAAAGCTAGGGAGAATCGCTATAATTAAAAAAAAAAGTACTTATTTACGAATAAAACAGGAAATATTTAAAAATACTAACAAATTCACTTCAAATAAATATTACAACTAAAAACTAAGAAATTATTAAATATAACCTAGCAACAGCAACAAACAAAATAAAACCGCATACGCTATAAACTTAAGCACAGAGCGGCAAGCTAACTTTATAATTACATTCACGGTTCCGCTAAAATGTCAAAATCAACTGTCACGTCCATCGATGCCATAAAGTTGGTCATATTGCTGATAGTAATGGTCGTTATTTCAATAACAGATAATATAATGAATTATTTTCCCGTAACGAATAACACATTATTTAACAACGGCTTATACTGTTATCCTGCTGTTGCTGTTGACAAAAGAATCGCCTAGTCGCATGTTAGTCGTTTGTCGCCTAGTTGTTGTTGAAGCCGTTGTGTAGGCGTAGGCGCTCGCTCTGTTGCGGACTGCTTATTCTTATAATTTTAACCTTTCTCACAAGGCAATAAAGTTCCTATTTGTTTATTTCTTAGAGTAATTTTACTAATCCCAAATTCACAATTTTGTACCTTCGCTCGTATGACAATTAGACTCATTTCGATTTCCAGTGTGATTTGAAATAACAATAAGGTAAACTGTTGCGGGCTTGCTGGTGCCTAAGCTGTTGTCATTTTTTTAGTCACGCATTATTTACTGTTGTGCGATCGCGCGTATGCAAATTAAATTATTCGTTGCAATAAGTAAATAATGTAAACATTGAATTTAAATAATGAAAATATTGAATGTAAATAACAAATTATGTACAGATCAATGAACTTTTAAATACGCCAGAAAATTATATTGATTAGGTAAATAGTTTTAAATTATTTAAATTACTACCTAATATTCTGACAGTCCTAAGTCATATCATTGTTAAGAATAACTAAGCTAGCTATAATAACAATAACAATCGTACTCAACAACATTTATCAAAACAACAATCTAACAGGATAACAGTTATAGGAAAATAACACAACAGTGTTATTAATTATTACAAAACAGTCGTTATTGCCATCGCTGCCCCTAGGTATGTAGATATGAGCTGTGATAATGTACAATACTAGTATGTTGCTCTTGCGATCATAAAATAAGAACCCATTATATATGATAAGTACAGTGACCCACATGTATGGCATAGATGTTTCGAACCAACCAAAATTACCCTCGTGTGGGCCTTGGACAGAATATGACTCTGAAGTAGGCATCATCGTTTTCATTCTGGACAATATTTCACCAACTCTAACAGATGACAATTGTACGTTTTAACTTGTCAACTGTCATATTTAAAAACATCAATTCTAGATATTTTAATACTAATATAAATTATTTAAATTTGTTATATTTATGTTGCTGTAATAATTTTTATAGTGAATACTATGGGTGTGCTTCTAGTGAAATTTTGATATGGGGATAATTTTGGCACTTTTTATAATGATGTATGCACAATAAATACAGATTTTTAAAACTTTTGTATTCTTTTTTTAATTAATTTAATTAATTTTACTCATACTAATATTGTTGCATAGGCTATTTAACTGAGTTCTTTAACTCAACAGTTTTCAGTGAAGCCATTTCTACTTAAAGTTATAGAGTCATATAAAAAATATATAACAATTACATCCAAAATTATCAAAGATATTTTGTACTTAGAACTATCACACTCAAAAGCGAGCTTGAAACAAAACAAAAAACGATATAATAATAAAAAAAAAGCGTCAAAAATGATCTTAAATATTAAAGCCGAATATTGCAAGCATTACAACACTTCAAAATTAAAGCCACAACAAAGATTCGAATTAACAATAAAAGCCTAAATAGTCAAATGGTAACATAATTAATACAAAACAATTGAGCAAATGAAAAATAATAATAAAAAAATAAAACTGTTTAATATAATTGATGACAAAATTACATTGACTTGCCATTTGCATATCAATATTTTTGGTATATTCTTTCAAAAACAATTTTTTTCAGCACTCTATTCAACATTTTTCAGAGAATGTCTGACTTTATGAATGGGCAATTAAAGAAATATGAGATCCTATTTCTCACGCACTCATGACAACATTGCACTCAAAGCTAGAAAGCTAATATTGCGACCACTTTAAAGGTCATAAATAATATTAAAATTGCTTGCTTGCATAGCGATATATAAATAATAAGCTATATATTTACTTGTACTTAATCGATATTCTTTGTTATAATGAGTTGTCAGAAAAACAGTCTTTAAATGTCTTTTCTAAGTAAAAAATGTAAACTTATATTCTAACTTTACCACATTGAAAACAATTTATATTATCGTTTATATAATAACAATATTTTAAATACAGTTTAAATTAACAAAACTATAAATAGTTCAGAACTGATGTTTAGAACAACTATTAAAGGAACTATGCAGAACAAATGCATCAGGTATTAAATATTTATAACCGACGGACTTGAACCAGTCTATTGTATTTGGGTTCAATAGACCAGAAATTAAACTAATCCTAAGATAAATCAGCGTTTACGTTGCATTTCACGTAGTTATGTTAGAACTAGGGTATATTCACCTTAGGCGAAGGTGAAGTGAACGACACGATATCGTCGGACGAGTTTCATAGCTTTTTTAAGCATTCACACTGCCGTTTGTCGTCAACGATATTTGAATCGGCTATATTGGTAGACGATTAATAAGTGCCGAAAAGATTTCGACTTTAATTTCAGCAGATTTTAAAAATAATTTTACTGTCCGGAATAAAATTATACTTATAGACCGACAGTGTCTATCTGAACTAACTCATTTGTCTTAGTACGTGTCTACGTACTTTCTTTAATTAAATTAATTCAGTTATTCCATCTAGTTCTTTTCAATATCTAATACATAATTTAAAAAAAAACGTTTTTTTATTATTCATAGCAAATGTAATTATAAAACTCATATAAAATAATGTATTTTAATGCAATACGTTAAAATAGATACTATTAAAAGATATATATATAACTTTTTAAATTGTATTTCTAATAATATATTATTCATTCTATTAGATATTGAAATTTAAATACATAGATTAATTCAACTTCTACATAAAACATTAACCTGTTTATGCACAGATAGGTACTACATTAGTCGTAATTTTATAAAGTTATCCTGACGCAATATTGGTTATTTGGTATGATCTCTATTGGTTCAGATAAAAAAACATGATCAACACAAAATATTATTTTGTAATATTACATTTCGTTTTATAATATACATTATAGAGTAAATATAATACTTTTCAAATGCGCGTGTAAGCTTCCGGCACTACACAGCTTCACTTCGCGGCACATTGTTTTCGTCCAACGATTCGATCGTCTAATATAAATGCAGCTATTAATATTAAAAATGTATCAATAAATTACATGATATATAATAATTAAACCTGTTTCATAGATGTAAGTAATCCAGAAGTATTTATCCATATATCTATGTATATGCTTGCTCAAGGTTTACGAAATTGCGCAATTGAGAACAACATTGCATATTTTTATTTTTTTATATTATTTAAAGTCGCAATTGTAATACTGCTCATATTATTCCATAAATACATATCTCTTATTACGTTGGTAAAATAATTATTACACGTTTACGTACTGACTACGTTATTTATGTAAAATAGATTGTAGCAATTAATAAAGTTCTTTGATCTATTGCAATTTTGTTAACAACTATCGTACACAGCCATAGATTATAAGACTTATTATTATATTTTAAGTATTTATATCAGATATTAGGAGAAAGACATGAATTAGTAAATATTTCTTATACCTCGAAATCACGTAGACAAACTATAATTTAAGAATACAACCTACTGACTACATTCGCGGTCTAAAATGACACTAATTTCAAAATTGTACATTAAAGTCTAATCATATTGATACATTAACAAAGTAACTGCAACAAAAATCATGTTGATTTGGGCAGCAATGGTTTAATTTTATTAAGATTTACGTTGTCATGTTAAGGAAACAGCACTAAAAGGCAATCAATTAGCTATGATCACAAAAAAGATTGAGGTAAGATAAATTAATCGTGAAATACATATAAACATTTCAGACCACGAATGCAGATAATCATTAAAATTCAAGTTTAATTAAATACACATATATTGAACACACATATAGAGAAAAATGTTTAAGCTAATATGAGATCAAAATTACAGCAATATAATTGGGTAGACGACAATTTTTTAAATTCTATATATAATAAGAGTACTCTTTTAACTGAAAAATATTGTAGAACCAATAGTACACCTGCACCTATTACTTTTGAAGATATATCGACATGTTTGCGGCGCTGTCGCGGGTCGCTCAAAAACGCTCCATACTAAAAACACTGCAATCGTGACGTCATAACTAAGTAAACTTGCCTAATTTGTATGAGCGTATAAACAAATTTTAAAAAAGTTATTTGTACGTTTATAGGTATACTTTCAATATAAAAAAATGTTACATTTAATGTGAGAATGCTAGAAATGTGTTCGTTTCATTAGAATTACGTAAATAATAATTGCTCATTTTTTAGAAGTCTAAAAACAATACAAATTAATAATTAAACTGAAATTTCTATATTGACATACTTTCATTAGATATAAATTGCTCAAATCAGATAATTATAGTATAAAAACGGCCATAATCAGTTGTAGTCGTCTACCCTATTTTGAAATTAATTCTTACTTGGAGCTGGCCCTCCTTCTCCTGAAGCCAACAAAGCCGACAAAGTGGCGTGTGTAGCGCTCAAAGTGCCGGAAGTAGGACTCACAACATTAGAAGTAACGTGTACAATGTTGGAGCTATTCAATATACCGGACGGACCCGAACTGACGATGGTTACGTTGGGAGGAGGCGTTACGCCATTGGCGAAACCAGTGGACAACACCTTTTGAGTGTTATGCATCATAAATGATTTGGCAGCACCGGCACTACCAAGAGTAAGTACTTTCTTCAACATTACAGATGAGTTGCAAGCATTGTCAATCATATCTTTGGTAGTGGATATATTATCGAAATCTGTCGAGCTGGTCGACACTACCGTATTGATTTTCGGCGTAGTAGTATGCACCACTGGCCTCACAGCGGTGACATTAAAAGACACGCCCGATGTGACTGCATTGAAATTCGAGCGATTAATGATATTCCGAGAAACTATAGCGTTGTGAAGAATGTTGCCAGTTGGGAAAGATTTGGAAGACACATTGACATACTGTGCTGGCGTTCCAATGATGGTCGCATTGCCATTGCTGGTTCGGGTACCGAAACCAATTATTGTACTGGCTGTTCCTTGTGACATGACCGTGCTGAATGAACCAGTTTTTGTGTTTATTGGTATACTGAAAAAAAAATATTTGTCTATAAAATATATGAATGACAGCTTTAGTGTATAAAAACTAAATATTTACAAGAAAAATATCTATACAACAAAAGGTGGTCATATTACAAAAACTAGGTAATATATAAACTTAATCTATCAGATAGTACATAAAATAAATATACTAAATAATATGTCGAACAATAAGATGTTAAAGATTTAATTAATACTCGTACACATCCATTGCTCTCAATAACAATAATTTAAATTTCAAATAATTGTTAAATGTATTGACAGAAATGATTCTACAATGAAAGATAATAATAGGACTGATAAGTAATCATATTAAGTCTGTTTAAAAAAACAATTAACTTCATAGTATTGTTGTAAGGGTGGCTAACTACATCATTATATAATACAAAATGTACAGTCATTCATATCTATCAAAACAATGTAAGCACTTAATATGATTTGAAAGTCTAAGCATAAAATTTAAGAGATGATAGCTTACATTCTTTAATAAGAGAATTTCGAGATTTATCTCAGCGAAATCCTCTTACAGATCCTATTACAATGGAACTTAATGAAACAGTTGAAGTGCCACTGGTTTTTTTTTTCATGTAAGTAAATGTGTTTTTATATGTATGTTAATAATTTATATAAACAAAAGAACAAGTTAATACTATTTTTAAATCTGTCTCAAATGTAAATAAAATGTGTTTTATGTTTTTGTTTTGAAAATAACATTATTTTCAAGAACTCATAATTTTAAAGTACACAAACACTAAATTTGCCAAGACGCAATGTTACTATGTTAACGAATTAATGTAAATTTGAACAATTGAAATATAAATTGTTATTGAAATCTGTGAAGTCTACAACTTATAGAGTGTTCAACAGAAATAAGCATATTAAAATTCTTATAAAATTGAGACAAATTTTTGGCCAAGCAGTTAATCAATTAATTAATGTTAAGCAATTAATTATGTTTCATCTCATATTACAATTCTAATACTCTCTTACCCTCGAATCATCTGTGACGTTGTACCAGGTATGCTTTGTATAGTGACAGTCGCTTGTGGTAAATGATGTATTGTTCTCTGGCCTGTTGGTGGTACAGTCGAACTAGTATAATAATGTACAGTGCTACCAGTAATGCGAGGTGTTGTTGCAATATGAGCAATGGGTACACTGTGAATCATTCCACTTGTTGTTGATGCTACTGTGATACATTTTGTTGCCGGCTTTTTAGTAAACTGAAAATAAAAATAAATATTATTGACAACACAAAGTATTGTATAGTGATGTAGAAATTATTTTCTTTATCAAATAAAATTACATTTCAACAATAATAATAACACTTACATTGCTTGTATTCAATGTGGAACCTAAATCAAATTCATCTCCAACCAAAGTTAATGTATCTGGATTAGCACCAGTTAATTTCTCAATAGTTTTCCTTGCATCAGCTTCACTTTCTATGTTTCCCAAATTTCTACTTAGAAATTCAATATCTGCTTCCAATAATCCATCTACCAATGGATTGGTAGAATCATCATCTGTATCTTTACACAGTGAAAATGCATCTTCATTTTCTAATTTAATGTCCTCTACTTTTATTTCATCCACATTAATATCATCAATATTTTCCACTTTAATACTATTGACATCTAAATCTTCAACTTTTATACTTTCTACCTTTATTTCATCAAGATCCTCTACTTTTATACCATCTACTTTTATATCATCAATATCTTCTACTTTTATATCTGCAAAGTCCCCATCATCTTTCAAATTTGGCACTTCAGGAAAATCTCTAGTATCATCAGTGCTAGATATATACTGGCTTGCATTAAAATCACCACCTTCGTAATTTTGAGGAGGTTCTATTTTAATATCTTCCAACTTGATTTCTTCTTGAATATGAGTAGTAGATGAAAGAGGGCTGTCTACACTGTCACAACTCAATACACGTTTCATAACATATGCTTTGATTTTTCTTAACATAAACAATGGTACTTTAAATCCTGTCAATTCTCCTAACATTGGTAAGGAACTATGCCTGTATGCCTCACTATGTGCCAATTCTTCTATATCTTCCAGGACCTAAAACGGAAGCATTTCAAAATAAAAACATACATTCATAACAAGAAACAAGCTATTGGATATTGTGATTTAAAATGAAATATTTAAGATATCTTTGTACCATGATGTATGTTTTCCCACCAACTGCATTCACCAAATTATGACTAGCTATCCATTCTTTATCTGCACTGTCTGCAGGATATCTGAGTAGACCTGCATGTCGTGTATACAATCGACCGCGAGAATTACCCAAGCCTAAAACCTACAAATACATTTAAAAGTTATAAAGGATTAAATATTGTTATTTAAATGCAACTAAAATTTATAGTTTTTTTATACCTTGTGTGCATGCGATCCCATAATGAAAAGAGTGTCCTGATTAAGTCTAGCCGGATTCCATTTCTCAGGATCCCTCAAAGCTGGCGATGGTAAAGGTGAAGAAGATGCACTGTCCGAATTTTCCTCTTGCTTGATCTTCTTCCGTTTAAGTCCAAAATCTGATTCAATATCCGTATCTTTGCGCTTCTGTGAGGGACTCTGTAACTGTAAATGAATACAATGAAATTATTCTTATAGATAATTGATAAAAATAAAAATATTCATGTTTATTTATTACTAAAAAATTTAATATGATTCATATTACACACTACTATTTACAGTTACAACCTTGTATACTACAGCAAGCTAACCTGCTTTGAATCAGTACTATTATTTGATTCCGAATCACTATTCTCCTGTGGGGATGGTGTTGGCTTTGGTGGTGCAGTGTACAACAATCGCGTAGCATCGAGCATTGCACGACACACCGCGCGAACCTGTGAAGTAAGAAAATGTTAAGTGTTGTTTATACTGGAGTTAAGTACCTTAACCATATTAATTATAGGAAAATATTACTAGAGCACCAAGTATAACAAAAAAAATGTTTTATATTAAAGTTAGTTTTAATTCAGTAGAAAATTATGAGTGTGTGTGTGAAGTCAATGTTGTATTCTCAAATTATGTGATAAGACCCTTAAATTTTGATGATTTAAAATACTTACTTGATCTTCACTGACAGATTCATCACCCAGATTTAATCTTATGTTATTAACAGCAGGTACAAAAAATTTCTACAACAAAAAATCATTCATATCAATAATTTGTTCCTTTTACTTCTACATTGAAATTATAAAGAAGATAAAACAATTACTGTATGGCTACCATGATTGCTTTAAACAGGAATAAAACTGCAGTGCAAGTGGGATAGTGCTATAAGCTGCAAGAGTAATGATTGTGTTTTAATATTGTTTTAACCCTGCTCCAAGCAGTCATGGTCAAGCATCTGTTATCTTAGAAAACCTTATTGAAAAAATACATTTATTTATATATAATTATTCAACATCAACTATTATAATAGCTCAAATAATTATGATAATTATTATCATATTGTAACCTATGGTATTTTAGCAAGGCGTTAGGTAAATAGTAAATCTTAAAAAATCAATACTTCTCAAAATGAAACCCCTAAATCATTACAGTTACAGATTGCTTTTAAACATCCAGTAGAAATTCATTGCATTATAATGAATTTTTATAGTGTCTGTATTAGTACAAAATTAAACAAACAGAATTCACAAACTAAGCAAAGTAAAACTCCAAATAATATAATTGAAAGTAAAAAATAAAAACAATAATGTAATTGAAAGAATTCCTATTCCTAATATTTGCTGCATACCTTAATAATTTTCAATATATATATATATATTTTAAGTTTGGCTAAAATTTATTTAATTGAATCTATTCCTGATATGTGTTGCATGCCACCTTTATAATTTTCAAAACAAATATTTTTTTAAAGTCTGGCTATGTGCATATGGTGGCATCATCCAAATTAATAGATATAAATGTAACATTGCTGTTTAAATTTTTACAGAGTATGAATATAAAATGTAATAACCCAATTAAAATTTCTGATGAATGATAAACTTATTATATGAAAAGCACAATTTTGTTTATAATATTAATTTTTGATTTTACACAACATAAAAAATTATGAGAGATCCTAGAATCCTGTCCTCCTGTCCATAATGTGATGATAACAATAGCAATATAATTCCAGTTTTTAAACACAAATGACATTAGTAATTCATCATGCTGGGTTAACTTAAACACCAAAATACAATATGATAAAGCTAGATTATAATGAACTGTGAAAATATGATCATGGTTCATTGTATATTAGGAGATTAGCATGATAGTATATCATGCTGAGCTCTCAAAAATAATAAAGCTGGAGCTTTATCATATCACATTTTCGGTATTCATGACTATGAACCTGTATTGCTTTTAATTCGATAACACAATACATGATCATTTTCAGGCACAATAATTTTCATAACTTGTACAAAATATTGTATCATTTTTTTTATTTATGTTAATATATCTACTAGTAAATATATGTTGTAAAATTAGTAGTAGAAGTAGTATATAGCCACACTGACACTTCAAAACCCTATAACAATGCTAAAAAAAATTTATACCTGGGATTTTGATAAACAAATATGCAATGGCAGAATGCAGAATTTTTGTATCAGAATGAAAACTTCTCATTTCTACATTAATTATAATCATAATTTGTTGCAGTGGGTGTAAAAAAAAATTACAGATGTTGTTTAAGGAATTTCATATCAAATTATCAGTACTCAGTACTGATAGCCAAAGTAATACTAATGACATTCGCTTTCGTTTTATCACAAAATATATGAAAATGATTCTGTGATGTGGAATCATTTTGATTATCATTAAATATCAAACCAATTTCAATAATGCATTGAATGCAAATGATAATTATCTAGAGGCCATTTTAGATACAATTGTCTGAAAATATGGATTCTTATTATTTTCGCTTAAATTTATTTTTTTTTTGTGCCTACATACTCTGTATCTCCTAATAACATTGATACAATACATTTAATTACCTCTAGATATTTCTTGATAACCTGGTCAATTTCTCTCGTGACTGCCGATTGTATAGTCTGTCTAAGCATATCAAGGGACTTGTTGGCACTTGCACGAAATTCGGCTATAGGACGAGAATGGGGCTGGACAGGTCCAGGTAAGCTAAATCGTCGATGCATTGCAGCTAACGTATTAATAGCTATCTGCCTAGTAATAGGTTGTTTCTGTAAAATATAGATACATTGTGTTATAGAAAATGTCATCTAGAACAGTTAAGTATAATATGTATTATACTTAACTGTTGAATACTAAGACTACAAAATAAATATTACCTGCATGGTAGTAACCTTTATTTCGTTAGGTCGCACTGTAAGTGTTTTTACTGGCGCTTGAAAATTCCACGTACTGTTAACACTGGTTGAACTACTGTTTTCAGTACTTTGTAACGCTTCAACGTTATTCCACAGCTTTTGGATCACCATTTCGTTTACGTTACACTGATATACGGATCATATAATATCATTTGAATTTAATTAAGTATCACTCACACTTTACGAATCCTTGATCAATAGTCTAATTTTAACATTATTATTACTATACTCACTACCTACACTTAACATTCAGACATATCACAAACTTGATTTGAATGAATTTCAAATCAATAATGTTTTGATATCGTACCGACCAACCAAAATATTATAGAGTATGTAATGCAGTGTACGTTTTAATACTCTATGATAAATCTTGAAAAAACTAAACGCACCAGAGTATGTTGTATATCCCAAGAACAACAGTTATTGCAAATATACTGAACAGTTTTTCTAAGTTTAATCGAGAAAAATCCATAATAGAGCTTAAGCACGCTTTTTATTATGATTTTAATACTAAATTAATATTTAGAAAGTCTGTTTCATAACAACATGATTAAAGTAACGCTAGACAGATATACTCGTTATGCAACGTGACTTTAGGCGCAATGTTTTAATACAAAAATTTACTATTTTGTGTTAAAGATCATTCCTTAGCGATTTGTCTACTTTTATTAAAATATGAAATATCAATGAAATAGAAAATAGCATTTCATGATCATAGCTTATTTCGTAGATCTTATAATTCGTAATGGTGAAACTACTTTCGAATTTGCCAAAATCAACTAACATTACAGAAAAAGACCAAGAAATATTAAAAACTTGAATGAGTTTAATAATTGCCGAGATGAAAATTGTGTTTAATACTTTCTCATGTAAACCTTGTTGTAATCTTTATTTGTAGCAAAAATATTATTCATTGATAGTTAATAGAAAAACAAACACATCAATTAATATTCATTTTAATAATCATAGGCTAACTATTGAGTTGCCCTTACACATTTATTACTTTCAATCATACACTTACAAATCGTAACAAGTTTTTCAATCATAATGATTTAAAATTAAATTAGATGATACTGTTTAAATGGCCAAGTGGTTTTCGGGACCCAGATCTAAATTTTGGATATGTTATTCTCCTGGTCGAGTTGAGCAAAAAATCTAATGGTCGTAAAAAAAGTTAACGGCTCATTTTCCCGCTAGGGGGCTCTGAAGTCTGAATTTCGCACTCAAATATCTGCCCCGACTGGGTCTCGAACCCGGGAGACCTCAGAGATAAAAATACCTTAAAAGCAGTGTACTAACCATTCGGCTACGTAGGTCGTCAATTTCATGTTAAGGTCGTCGTTAATGTGCTTTTTATAAATGTTGTGATGATACACAGAAACTTCCAAGTTTGTATTCCTGGCTTGAATGTTACTTTAAGTATTATATTTTGTTTTTAATAGATAATTATAATCTACTTTCTTTTTAATTTTAAGTTCTATTTATTTATAATCAGTCATTTTAGAAACATGTAATTACGATATTTGTTCAATGTGTAGGTAATTAGCTCATTATTAAAATTTGTTTTAACAGATTGTACACATTGATTTGGCTAGGTTGTGAATAAGACTGTTGTTGAATTGAAACTATATTTATTCCTATAAATCAAGCATCTAACGACGAAGAACTAAAGATGTTATTAAACCATGTTCTATGAAGTTTTATATTATTTTCACCCATTAAAAATTATACCTATTTGTTACTGCTGTGGCACTTCCTTTGTAATACTACATATTATGACCTCGATGTACGACCCCCCCGGAACATCACATAGCAAACTAAATGGTGTAGAATTTTATTATCTGAAAGTAATTTACAAAACTTATTTTGATGAATAAACCTTTTTCTGTTTACTCGTATGTTATCGATTAATACCGATGTGAGATGCGTGCCGGTAAAGTTCTAGAAAAATATAAAGTATTCTAAAGTCTGAATAAAAAGTCTGCACTGACTAAATTGATACTTATTATAGGTGTGGTTTGATTGCGATCAATCAAAACCAACGTTCTGGGTATTTATCAAACATTTGAAATTATATCGTGCTCACTACAAGCCAGCATTGAGCTTATAAATACTACATACAACAATAATACTTATTTGAATTTTGTATTATTTACTCGAACTTTTCAGATAATACTTGTTATTTGAAATGGAATAAATTTTGGTAAATTTTGTAGGTTCCCAACCTGACAATGACATTTAGAACCCACCATCTGTGACTTTGACGGTACTCTTGAATGAATACTCATCTGTGCTCTTGATAACCGATGATGACGTGTTGCATTTTGTCATAACATAAAATTAAAAACTAGTATTGACTAAGTATTATTTTATCCTGATAAAAAGTTATGTAAGTGTTTGGTTTTTTCCATTGCTTTTTTCATACAAATATTATTTAATAACATTTCTTTTTAAACCTTCAAAACTAAGGGTTTTTTGGTTAACCACAAGGTTGTTACTCTATTAGTATCTACTTGTTAATTGTCTCATCGTTAGGCTTCGGCTGGTAGGGTACAATTTAATACTTTTCAATTAGTTGTGTCCACGTCGTTCTGGTAGAAGGACGGGTTTGTGTTTGAATATACATTCCAGTTATCTGTACTGCTCGTCTTGGTAAGTCGAATTATTTAGAAAATAGAATCACATTGTCGTAATATGCCCTAATATCTAAAATACTCATAGATAGAATTTTATTTAGTTCTCAGCGTTTCGATAATTTTCTTGAACTTGAACTTTGCACCTACAGTTACTTTGCGTATTTTACATTGGAGTCTATTACATCCATAAAATAATTCAGAGGCATCACATAGTCTATTAATTTAGAATGAATGTGACAACTTCAAGTGCAAATAGAGACATTAAATTATAAAGTTTAAATCATAATATTTTTATATGCTGAAACTTTGGTTTTGGTACAAGCCTTCTAAAGAATTCTTAGGTTTGCAATTGCATCAAACTATTTTGTTTATTTTTAACATTTTATATCTTCATCCAACATTTCTATGGTAAAGCTAAGCAATGAAAAGTTATTTTTTAGGTGTGTCAAAAGGTGTAAGTGAGGTTGAGCAATATAATTTGGGCCAGATTAGTTGATTAAGGCTTAAATATATCAATTTATGCTTGGCTTGTGTCCCTCGGTGGAGATATAAAATATATGATCTGCAAGGATGAATTTTAAACTATACTTCAACTATATACAAATTAGTTGGTTATGTATTTATAGAATTAGTTTTTTTTTATCAAATGATACTTATAGAGGGTTCTTAATAAATGAGGTTATTGAAATGCAATATAACTGTTGGGCTACCAAGAATGTAGTTTACCAATAATGACAGAAATTTGCAAATAAAAAAATACTTCTAAATTTTCCTTACAAATTCTCCATATGGCAAAAAAAAAGGAAATTGACTTTCTTATTTTAAGATGCTAAATCAAATTACAAACTTATAGTGTCATTGTTTGAAATCAAATGTAAATATTAATAATTACAAAAGTAAAATAGTTATATCCCTAAATTTTGACTTTTATAGAAAACAAACTTATGCCTCAATTAATAAATTAGTTGGTTTAGGCATATGTTCCTAATTTTAAACTCATATAGTTACTACTGTCACTACTCCTCAGATTAAATGGTTGTTACAATTTAATTGACTACAATAATTGTAATCATTATGGTTCTACATAAATTTAAAGGAGATTATGATATGTTTTTATTTATTTCAATTTTGTCCACACCTCTTTTCCATGGGGGTAGACTCTGTTCCACGGGTTCTCTTTGGGTAATCTTTATTGCATCTTCATGCTACATCATATTTTTACTAACAAACAGGAAAAAATGTAGAAGACCATGGAAAATAAAAAGAATAAACACATATGAAAATAGATTTACTAATCAATATAAATAAATATTAATATTAAAAATAATATATATTTATAAGTAAATTTGTAATATGACAGCAAGACTGAGACTAGCATTATTTACACAGTCAAATACAATTTTGAGTTCTATGTATATGCAATGGAAGACCATTTCATAGATAAACTGTAAAAGAATTGGAAAACGAAACCAAAATGATAAAGAGAAGTTTGAAGAGCCTGGTTATTACACAATGGAAGGTCATGATAGTAAGAATTCCCCAGAAATTGCAACCATCTACATTTCATTTGTTACGATATGGATCTATATATAACTCAAATTTAAATTATTTAAATCAATATGTTAATAAGAATTTCTAACACTCACACCAATTAGTCTAGCCCAAAGTCAGCATTATAAGGCTTGTGTTGTGGATTTAGGGTAATAGACACAGATCGACATATGTAAATATTACTAAAATTGATATTAACCGTTAGAGTGCTAAGCATCGATTTTGCGCTGCTGCGATTTATATCGAAAAGTGCAATGTACTTTTTTCTGTATGACCCAAAAAGATTTATTAAAATTGATTAATATTTGTCTAAATGAGTGTTTTATTTGACACCATAATTTTTTCCTTTAGAGTGATCAAAATATGCATAGCATTTTCCAATGGATTTTTACAAAAATTGCTTAGCACTCAATTGGTTAACAACTGTGAGTAAGACACAAATGCTCGTATTCATCACACAAACATCTGCTTCTGGTACTTGAACCGTGGTCTTTACATGCAGAAAAAAAGTTACACATTTTATTTTCATACAAACATGACTTCTTTCTTAACATGACATTTTAATGTGCAATCCTGCAATGATCTACAAGGACTAAATAATGAATTATAAGACCACCTAACAAGCATAGATATGTTTCCATTGCCCTGTTGCCTAGTAAGAATTAACACTAGTTGATTTTCCCTAAGACCATACCATACAATAACTTTTTCTGGATGCATAAGATTAGTTTGCCCTAAATTTGATAATATTGAATTTATGCATTTTTTAATAAATGTGTCAATAATTTAGTTGACATACCTACCTATTTCCAACTCTTACAGAGCCCATTTAGTCAATTCATTTTATTGTCTATAGCAGGGGTGGCCAACCGGTCGATCGCGATCGACCGGTCGATCGCGACCATTAGTCCAGTCGATCTTGACTAGGCAAAAAATATTAATACGTAGAACAGACTGCACAATATAATCACAATCACTAACTGCTGCACGTATCATCTATACAATTCAAATGGACCACATTATACTTCAAAACGAAATTATTACTCTGCGCTGTGACATATTTCTAAAAGTAAGGTCATCCTCAGGTCTTGAATAATTTCTGGGCATTGGTTTCCTATGAGAAATATCCAAATTCGATGAAATGTGTTGAACAGCTACATTCGTGTTTTGCTTCAACATATTTATGTGAGTCGGCATTTTCCTACTTAAAACTTATTTTAAGTGGGAAACTAATTAAAAATAATTATTTTTTATATTATGTATTCTCTTTTAACAAAATATAAACTACTACATTATTTCTGTAATAAAATATGCAGTTCGATTTAAGTTTTCAATTATGTAATTGGTAGATCGGATAGGGTTTCGCCAGATAACAGTAGATCTCGGGTCTGATCAAGTCGGCCACCCCTGGTCTATAGTCACTTACCTTGCTCCCCGGTCAGTTGAATTTTGTACAGCTCTAGTAGATACATGTCATAATCCAAAATTCTTGCAAAATTGTCGTCTACGAAAAGTAGAGTTCTTTTAACCGATGCGAAATCGACTGCCTCGTATTTTGCTGCACACTCTAGGATAGCGCTATGTTTCCGATAGATCTTGCGTTTCGGCAATGTATGAGTGTTCATGGATTATGTAATGAATTAGTGTACAAGACTAAAATGTATCCACTGCATTGAGAATAGTCTTGTTAGGTTGCTGATGGTGATTCTAAAATGGGCGAAGCAGACAAAATAAATGACAGTTAATTATACAGAAGTCACTCCATAAAATGACTTCAAATTCGTTCATCAATTATAAAAAAATCCTGATGCCCATAGAATGTCCTTATAACAAAAGCGATTGAGCCTTGTTGTTTAATTATTTTCATTTTAGATTAGAATAAAAATAAGTACAATGTTTAAGACACAAAACTAGTTATTTTGTTCATTAGTAGTGGGAGTCAACTTAGTTTATTTTCCTTGGGCAAGGAAAATAAACTAAGTTGGGTAGGGCAAGAAACTGTCGTAAAACAGTATGGAAGGTCCATACATTTATAATTTAGAAGATGCAGTTAAAAGGCAATCGTACTTTTAATTTTTGTAAATATTGTTGTAAAAATGAATGTACAATACATACATGCATATATTCACGCCTATTTCCCCATAAGGATAGTCAGAGCTCACAGTTTTGCACTTCTTACGATCCAAACATACTTTCCGTGATTCCTCAACTTTCATTAATACTGTTATGTATGAGCATGCGACAAAAAGTACCCGTACCCGGACCCGGCCTTTCTTCAGGATATCTATGTTCAAGTGTGTTCACCTAGGTCGCCTACTGACTTGTCCATTCATATTTGCCTTAACGCACAATTGTAGTTTTATTTTCAACTTGGCTTTGAACAACATGTCTTTACAACATTTAATTATCTTAAATAAATAGATTTGCATTTAAATAAGATAATTAACAAAAATCGACGTAAATCAAGATCTTCGTCTTTCAGACACTCAATACAGTTGATAATAATTACCTCCGACCCGTGCTAAGCAGAGATCATTGGTAGCAATGAGTGCTTAGTACGTAATAAATATATTTTTTTCTTTTAGTGATCATCTTAATTACCTAGGGTACGGATACGAAATATGACTGACAAATAAAAGTTTGAACTTTATACACTATACATACATAATACACTTAAATACAATTTTATGAGTAACTGTTCATTATCAAGTTTGCATGCGTTTTAACATTGAAATTTACAAGTCTTGTCATTCCCCTGCTATAAAATAATATTATAAAGCACTTTATAACCAGCCACTAGAAATATTTATTACCTTGCGTCAATGTTAACAAAAGGTAATTAATAAAATTATAATTAGAATTATGTGAATTTTCACAATTATCAAGAATAATAAAATAATAATGCTAGAAATAGCATAAAATCGTAGTCGCATTTCATCGTAAAATTGTACTAAGTTCAAATGTCAACAAGTCAATGCCTGTTTTTACTAAGATAAAATATAGTATCTAAATAATATTTTTACTAAATGTTTGTTTTTAATTTCGTGGAAAGAATATTTAAATATAATGCCACTATCTTTTACTTCTAATAATTCAAAACACGTTATTTTTACAAAATTTATTCAAGTATAATTGAATCACAGTTCACGGTTAAGCAAGTCTGCTTATCTATCATTAAATTGCTCTATCATCACAGCTCATATATGTAGGGGACGTACATATATGAGCTGTGATGATAGAGCAATTTAATGAACTGAATGGGGATTCAGTATGCACATATCTACATGAAATGTATACATGGTACATGAATGAAACAAATGTATAATAATAGAACACATCCCGAGTGTGCAGCTTGTATTTTTAAATTCTGTCTATATTTTGAAAATAGAAGTAGTTAACATACTAACGACGATATAAGTTACTATTTACAATCAGTAACAGGTCAATCTTTACATCTGAGCTACGAAAATCGCCGTTATTTATTATGAGCGATATAAAAGCTGCCTGTTCTGAGGGATGGTCACTCTCACTACATGGTGTAGGGTCATTATGACCAAAACTTTAGGCTGAGTTTGGTCTCGATCGGTTCGAAGTCCCACAACAATTCGTGACACTTGGTTGCGGTGCTAGCAATGAGAGTCATAGCTCCATCTATCCTGCAGTAAAAAAATTGAAGTAGTAAATACAACAACAACTACACATTGATTTTTTGTATTCATAGGACAAGGCTGCACTTATGTCATGAATTCAAAATCTTACTGTCCAAACACTTATTGTATATTTATTGTTAATACTTTCATGATTGGTACCCTGACATTACATCTCATGTTACAAGTTGTAACAAACATTGTGATTCTTGTGGGGGCTCTCTGTGTATCTGCGAAACATTATTATACCTTTGGAGGGTAATTTCCTTGTTTATCAATATATGGCAATAAAAAATACAACAAAATGTGACACTGACATTTTTTTAGCAATGCTGTATCGCGTTTGTGTCTGTTCATTCGTATAGCTTTGCTGCTTAGCTTTGCTGCACCTCGACCACTAGCTCGTATTATGTTTCTAATCAGTTTATGTAAAAAAGGTACATAATGAAACTGCAACGATATAGTCGTCATATAAACGGCATCCTTACTGTGATTCGTAGAGAGTAGTAGACGTTAGTTTATATCAATATTATTTAGTCTTTATTTTATTTGATTACAGAAACTCCACCACAATGTCGAAGATAAAGGCCGGACCCGTCGTTGACATTTTGGGTGATGAAATGACGCGAATAATTTGGGATCTCATCAAGGATAAACTTATATTGCCATTCCTCGATATTGAACTTCACACATATGACTTAGGTATGGAGAATCGTGATAAGACCGATGATCAAGTCACAATTGATTGCGCAAACGCGATTAAGAAATATAATGTCGGGATTAAGTGTGCGACTATTACCCCTGACGAGAAACGAGTTGAAGAGTTTAATCTTAAGAAGATGTGGAAAAGTCCTAATGGTACCATTCGTAATATACTCGGTGGTACTGTGTTCAGAGAAGCTATTATTTGTAAGAACATTCCTCGTCTGGTTACTGGTTGGGAAAAGCCGATCATAATCGGTCGTCATGCTCATGCAGATCAGTATAAAGCTACAGACTTCGTTGTACCAGGTGAAGGCAACCTTGAACTAATTTGGACTCCTCCTTCTGGAGCGCCAATCAAGCATGTTGTAAATGTTTTCAAAGGTCCTGGTGTTGCAATTGGAATGTTTAACACCGATGCATCCATTGTAGATTTCGCTCATTCATCATTCAAATTTGCCTTAGATAGGAAATACCCACTGTATCTGAGCACAAAGAACACCATTCTCAAGAAGTATGATGGCCGTTTTAAGGATATTTTCCAAGAGATCTACGATAAGGAATACAAATCTCAGTTCGAGGCTAGTGGCATATGGTATGAGCATAGGCTCATTGATGACATGGTTGCTTACGCTATGAAGTCGGAAGGTGGATTTGTTTGGGCCTGTAAAAACTATGACGGAGATGTGCAATCAGATTCTGTTGCACAGGGCTATGGATCTTTAGGTTTGATGACATCTGTTCTTATTTGCCCTGACGGAAAAACGGTTGAGGCGGAAGCTGCTCACGGTACGGTAACCAGACATTATCGTTTCTATCAACAAGGAAAGGAGACATCGACTAACCCGATCGCTTCCATTTTCGCTTGGACTCGAGGCTTACTGCACCGCGCTAAACTTGACAACAACTCACAGCTGAAGAACTTCGCAGAAACACTTGAAAGTGTTTGCGTAAACACCATCGAGTCGGGAGTAATGACCAAGGATCTGGCTATTTGCATTAAAGGCATGAACAACGTAAAACGTTCAGATTATTTCGAAACATTCGAGTTTATGGACAAATTGGCTGAAAATTTAAAGAAGAGCTTAGGCAAGTGACTAGCTGAGGATTCAGTCAAAAGTAATCTTTAAAGTTTCTTGTCGAAATGCATTTCATTGTCACAAGGGTATGGTTGAAAAATTTTGTATTTAAGGCATTTATTTATATTTTCAGATGCATATAATTACAATAAAACATTTGTTTACAGTATTTAAATAATATTTTTTTTATATATCCGTTTTCAGAAATCATACCCATGTTAAAAGCAAATCTTTCGCAAATTTGTCGCACACAACTCGTGTGATTAAACACTCAAGTGTTTACCTAAGTATGTAACGACTTTGCAAGGTTATCATCATGCCATCTATCTGTATAATTATTACATTATCCAATTAAAGATATATAACATTTGTTTCCACAAATTTAGAAAAAGAAGTCGTAAGTAGATTTACGGCGTTTTGCGAAAGTTATCCTGAATTATGTCTGCTTTACAGAAACATCTACTATCTTTATTTGCCTAAGATTGTGTTTCGTATCATACTATTTGTATTGCATCTATGTACTTATGAAAAGTTATTATCGAGTTCTTGGATATCAGTAAATTTTATATCACAACAGCTCGACCGGTTTTGATGACATTTGATATGGGCACAGGTATTATAACAATACTACATATGGGGATACTTTGAGACTAGAGAAAGGCGTAGGATAATTTGTACCACTAATAAATATCTAACGCTGTGCGAAACTTCGATAAAAATAGCTAATCCGATTTCGCAGTGTGAGCATAGTACCTCTCGATCAACCATGTTTGACAGACTAATTCGCGATATAATTGACATTATTCGACATTTTAGCGACGTAGATAGCGCGTAACTTTGTTTCTCAAACGATAAAGTGATGACATAATTTGTCTGTTGATCGGTCCATTTCGATAAACTTAGCATGGAATTTGATTTTGGTAGAAGTCATAGACAAATCTATATCCAATCTATATATTTTAATCGACTTTATATCGTGTTTTTATTTTATTATCGATAAGATTGATGAATAATTATGCTTGTAAATACACAAAACACTGGACGGAACGCACATTTTTCGAGAAAATATGTAACTTAAAATACCAAAGGTTTTTGTTGCGTTTTCCCGAACGCCCGTTATTTGGTTATATTATTTAATTATATAATAATATTGCTTACCGGTCCGTAGTTCTGGCTTGGCTTGAAAGTGTGTTTTGTGTGTACTAATGTGCCCTACCGTATGTGGTTATAAATATATATCATATACTACAATACTGTAGTGTATAAATAGAGAGAACGCGTGGCCGACCACTTTTCCAATCTAATCCCGTCGAAACCGTAATATGCCATATTAATCCGCCGTAAATAAACTCAATAAAAATGCCGTGAAAAAATCCGAAGTGACAGTCAAGTACCGAAACCGTAATGTCAAAATCTTTTTTTTTATTACTTTTTTAAATTTCCTTTTCCGCGGTCCGAAACTCATAAGTCCTAAACAATCCCCCACCCCGAGATGAGCAACCCTCATCTCGCTAGTCTACCGGTAGACGGGACAGGGTTGCCACCGCACGGCGCATCACAGAGTCGCCGATCGAGACCTCTGCGAACCGAGGTACACCGTCAGAGCCTGGATAAAGCTTCAAAATGCGTCCTCTACGCCAACGTAGAGGAGAAAGATTTGAATCCTTAATCAGGACAAGATCCCCTACCCGTGCAGGAGCCGTTTTATCTGTCCATTTCAGCCGCTGCTGCAACATGTGCAAATACTCCGAATAAAACCGTTTATTAAAATTTTGTGACATCTGTTGCAGCATTTGAAAGCGAGAAAGTCGACTCAGTGGTACATTCTCAAAGGGATACTCAGGGAGAGCTGCAAGGGGCTGGCCGATGAGGAAATGACCCGGTGTCAAAACCTCCATATCGTTGGGATCCGAAGAGAGTGGGCATAAAGGCCGTGAATTTAAAGTTGCTTCCACTCTGTAAAAGACCGTAGTAAGTTCCTCGAACGTAAGAACCGTTTCCCCAATAACACGTCTCAAATGTGTCTTAGCCACCTTCACGACAGCCTCAAAGATGCCTCCCCAATGAGGACATCCAGGAGGATCAAACTTCCACGTAATGCCCTGAGTAGCCATTGCTTGTCCCAAGTCCGTACTATGTTTCGTTAAAAAATCATGGACCTCCTTAAGATACCTGTCAGCACCCTGATAATTTGTGCCGCAGTCCGACCGTACCAAACTCGGTAACCCTCCGTGAAACAAAACGTCCGAACGCCGCGATAAACGCTTCCGTACTAAGCGAAGATACTATTTCTAAATGTACTGCCTTCGTTGACAGACAAACAAATACACATAAATAAACTTTGTAAGTCTTAGAGGTCCGCAAGTGAGAAGCCCTGACAATAAAAGGACCAGCGAAATCCGTACCGACACCGTGAAAAGGTCTGGTGACACTACGATCGCGTCCGCAACACGAAGTAATCCCTCGCCATCAATAATAAGTTAAGTTTCTGTACGGCACCTTTAACCGACCCGTCGTCCGTAACGATTTAAGCTCGTCAGAAAACCGTTCCGATTGTACCCGTCGTACCCAAAACATGGAGCAGCCACGCCGTTTCGGCCTGCCGTCAGAAACCAAAGATGTATTTCTTACAACCGTTTGCGAGTATTAATAGAGAAAGCTATTCGTTATAAACCGACGCATCCATCCCGTAACGGCCAGTAATTTATTAAGAGAGCTAAACCGCAGTAAAAGAGGGTTTGTGACGATTTCTTTCTCCACAGCCATGACACGCACACAGGGCAGCGGATCCGATCCGATTAAAACCGTAGGGGGCATGACGACTCCGGTGCCGTCAACCAAGCAGGTCCCACCAAAGGTTATGACTCACCAACGAGGAGGCATAACAGCCGCGAGAGGCCACGTCGGCGGGGTTCAACTCGCCGGGTACGTGCCGCCAATTCAGATTCACTGACGAGTTTTGAATTTGCGAAACCCGATTCGCAACAAATGTTTCCAGCCTATGTACCGAGGTCTGGAGCCACGCCAAAACAATTTGGCTGTCAGTCCACGCATAAACGTTGCCTATGTTAATGTGCTTCCGAGTGTATCACAAACATGATTCAATAACCGAGTAAGTAACGCAGCTCCCGAGAGCTCCAATTTGGGTATGGTTTGGCGGTTGCGTATAGGAGCCACCTTGCTCTTCACCGTGATTAGATGTAACGCTACTGAACCATCTGGCTGTATCGTCCGAAGATATACGACTGCCGCGAAACCCGATTCCGAGGCGTCACAGAAACCGTGAAGTGACGCATGATACTTCCCCGGTGGAAGTATTTTACGAGGTATAACAACCCTTCCGATAGTGGGTAACTGATCAATAAATGCGAGCCAGTCCGTTAAGAGTTCAGTAGGTAGGGTCTCATCCCACTTAAGCTCAGCCAACCATAACCGTTGTAGAAAACATTTAGCCCAAAATATTATAGGAGCGATCCACCCGTTAGGATCATAGATACGAGCAACCGTAGACAGGACTAGCCGCTTAGTCCATATCTTTTCCGTTATTGTTAAACCCGAAAGGAAAAGATGTCAGGAACCGGTAAATACTGAACACCTAAAACCGATGTTGAACGAGGAGAGTCCGGATTCTCAAATAACAATGGATCTTGAACGTGATCCGCTGGTAGTCCTTCTAAGAGACGTGGACTGTTCGAAATCCATTTCCGTAGTTCATAGCCAGCCGTTGCCAATAACGCTATGAGCTCGTTACGTAAAATTAAAGCCTCCTGTTCCGAAGATCCACCCGTGATAACGTCATCGACAAAAATTTCCGACTCTAAGACGTCCGCCGCACGAGGGAATCGAACGCGTTCCCGTTGAGCGAGTTCCAACAAGCACCGCATAGCCATCCAGGGGCTAGATTTCAAACCGTACGTGTTTGTGTTCAGTTCGTAGACGCGTAATGGGTGAGACGGGTCCTCGCGCCAAAGAATCAGCTGATACCGTCTATCAGCCTCATCAATCACCGTTTGCCGGAACATCATGCGTATATCCGTCGCGAAGACCACCTGGTGTCTACGAAAGGCCGAAATAAGATCCGAAATATCTTTATGTAGTTTAGCACCCGAGTGCAGGATTTGGTTCAATGAAACACCGTTAGAGGAAGGGGCCGACCCGTCAAACACGACCCGTATCTTACCGCTATCCGATTTAAAAACCGCGTGATGTGGTATGAAATAGTGTTCTTCCGATGAGTAGTCCCTCCGTGCCAGGGACATGTGACCTAATTGTACATATTCCCGCATGAACTCAATGTATTTGTCGCGAAACTCTGTATCTCGCTTCATGCGACGTTCCATAGAAAGCAGGCGTTTCTCAGCAGTGAGGTAGGACTGCCCCAGCGGTTTGCGAATGCTCACAAAGGGCAACCGAGTAACGAAACGACCGTTCGGTAACCGATAAACATTTTCGATAAAATGGCGCTCGCATTCTTCGTCGAGCGGGTCCTTCCGTGAAACCGTGGGTACCTCTTCTGTCTCCCAAAAACGCTGTACTAAATCCGAAAGAGAAACGCCCGTAAAAACCGTATCAGAAACCGTATCATATGCTGGGCCCATAATCATATATCCGTAGTGCGATGGTATAGCAACCAAGCCATTATTATTTAAATTTATAGTGCGTCCGGTGCACAATAATTGACCAAGCACATCAGTACCAAGCAACAAATCAATTTTTCCAATATTTAAAAATTTTCTGTCAGCCAAAGACAGGTGAGAAGCCGAGTTCAAAATTTCCGAAGGTAATTCCACCTGTGGATGTTCTCCTAAAATATCATGCAACACTAGTGCTGTAACTGTAATAACAGGTTGAGAGACCGATTCTCCAACAATGTTAAAGGTACATTGACCATAAACATGTGACACGAGCACATCACCTATGCCACGAACCGAAATATTATTATTAAATATGTATAGGCCTAACCGTCTCGCCAAATTAACTGTTATCATGCAACCTTGCGAACCCGTGTCCGCTAGAGCCCGTGCTCTAACATAAAAACCGTTAATATCACAAATCCTTACCGCAACGGTAGGCAATAAAATAGTATTTAAAAAGGTTGCATTTGGCGAGGCGGCGGCGACTACCTATTCTTGAACGTCACTATGAAATGAAGCATTCACCCGATTAAAAACCTGGGCTGCCGACAGCGCCAGAGGGTTATATGTAGGGGGTCTCGAGCGCCCCAATGGTGCCCGAGTCAGGTGCCAACTGGCATCCGGTGTCCGGTAACCAACCGGATGACCGAAAGATGGCGGCGTGTTCCTCAATCGCGGCCGTTCCGCGAGTGGTGGTGAGAAACCCCTCGCTCTCGCTGCATACGAGCCGCAGACGCATACTGTTCCGCAGTGACGTCACGAGATTCGTCCGCTTGAATATGCCCTATGCCCGCTGCATAGGGTGCTTGTACCATAGGCCCGGTGCCTCCCCCACCCGTATGTGGAGATGCCTGTGAAGTAGGCCTAAAGCCACCCCCACCCGTATATGGAGGTGTCGCGCGCACGTCCACCCGTCGAGGCGACGCTCGTCCAGAATGAGGAGGTGAAGTCCGTACTTGTCCGCTTTGACCCCCTCCTGAAGGAGAACCAATCCGTCCCGCTGCAGGCCTAACTCCACCATTCCTATTCAGGCATAACATCCCGTGATGTTTGCCGTTACAATGAATACATGGCCGTGCCACTGCACAACTATTAACAAGATGATCCCCTAAACAAAAATAACATAACTTGTGATTTTGCACAAAACGCCTCCGCTGTTGAGGGGAACAATTTATAAAATGTTGGCATTTAGATATAAAATGGCCTATGATGCCACAAAAGGTGCAACCAACCCGCTTGGATTGCAACCTATTATTAATAGTATGGTCCGATGTAGCCATACCTACCCTAGTCCCCCGAGTGGGTGGCCTAATCCTACCCTGACTGAATACAGGTCTTCCCTGACTGGACACAGGCCTCCCAGATGGCCCTGAGGTAGCCGTTGCAGGAGGTGAGCCTACATTGTCAACAATCCGTGCTTCTTCCTCCAAGAAGGTCAAAAGGTCAATAAATTTAGGCAACGGGCTTGCCTCATCTCCGCTTCCATATTTTTGTTCAAATCTTAATTTTAAATCAGAGGGTAACTTATTCAATACAATATGGAGCAACAAGAATGACCACTCCGTTACTGGTAAATTTAATTTCTCCAAACAATTATAGGCCACCTTTAATGGATTTAAAAAATCATCCCTTATAAACATGATATTCCTTAAATAAGGCAAATTTAATATCTTTGCCACATGGGCATCCGCAATTAACCTAATATTTTGATATCTGCCCATCAATAGCGCCCTTGCAGTCTCATAATTGTTATCTGTTATGGTTAAATGTGAAATAACCTGGTGAGCGTCTCCCGATAGACAACTCAACAGATAACTTAATTTTTGTGAGAGTGATATATCCATCCGACAATGTACCAAAGAATCAAAAATGTTAATAAATGACATCCAAGTTTCATACCCACCAGAATACTTGGGCAAATTTAAATCCGGCAATCTAGTATAAATTGAGGCATTACTACTTGACTGACCCTTAACCGTGGGACTACTGGCCAGATCCAGTGTCCTTACCGCCTGAATAATGCTGTCATAATATTCTAAGCATTGCTTGTAGTCTGCCTGAGCTTGAATCAACCTTGCCTGCAAAGTTTCATTGTCTGGATTCATGTCAGCCCTATCATAACACATTTGTAAAGCTTGATCCAGATCCGCCATGTATCTGTTCGCATTTGAAGCCCGCTCTTTCAAGGCCTCAACCCTGTCTGGTCTACTCACCAGAGAAAATGCGCTTACCAACCATTGTAAAATGCGACGAATTTCGTTGTAACCGTCCGACATTTTAATAATAAAGTAAATACAAAACAAACAGAAAAAAAACAATACCTAATATAACCCCAAATTAAATTTAATGTAAACCCGTTTGACACCGATGTCAAATATATTTGTTACGCATATAAGTACAAATCAAAGAATTTACAAAATAACAGGTCCGTAACCGAAAAGTAAACCACGCTCTGCTACCAAAAAATGTTGCGTTTTCCCGAACGCCCGTTATTGGTTATATTATTTAATTATATAATAATATTGCTTACCGGTCCGTAGTTCTGGCTTGGCTTGAAAGTGTGTTTTGTGTGTACTAATGTGCCCTACCGTATGTGGTTATAAATATATTATCATATACTACAATACTTGTAGTGTATAAATAGGAGAACGCGTGGCCGACCACTTTTCCAATCTAATCCCGTCGAAACCGTAATATGCCAATATTAATCCGCCGTAAATAAACTCAATAAAAATGCCGTGAAAAAATCCGAAGTGACAGTCAAGTACCGAAACCGTAATGTCAAAATCTTTTTTTTTATTACTTTTTTAAATTTCCTTTCCGCGGTCCGAAACTCATAAGTCCTAAACAGTTTTAAATAAATAGTTTAAGTGAACTAAGTCTTATAACATAACTAATATAATATTTTGATAGGCAGACATATGTACCTACACACATTTTGTATAAATTTGATAAATACTCCCGCAAATAATCTATTAATTATTGTATCTTTTTTAACATTAATGCTAGTTAATATCATGATTGAGAAGAATTATTAAACTATACCTTTCCATATTATTCTTCTGAAAAGAAGATATTATCTTAAAACAAAGAATTTGAGGAAAGATATCCTGAACTTAATATTTTGCTATTATTCGTAAGTGCAAACAAATATTGAACATTTAATTTAGACCCGTGTACTTTCATTTGTCAAAGTATACTAATAATGAATGAATAAATAAAGAAAATACGATAAATGTTTATCGTCTCCATATAGTTATAAAGTAGATTTTTATGCAGTTTTCCATATAGCGCGATAAATAAATTATTTTACCGATCCGTATATCGACTGACAAGTTCTATTCTTACACTGCTGATTCAGTATAGGAATAGTTTGAAACCCGGGGTAGGACATAACATATTTTTGCCATGGGAATATATCTTTAATATGGAAAAATTGGATGTAAAACGGGCGTAGCTCCAGGTGGTAAGCTAGTGATACAGATACCGCAAAACACGCCGTGCCTATCACCTTTGTACAGATGTTTTTATAACGCAAAAACATAATACGAGCAGGTTTATAAAACCGCCCTGATACTTCCTTATATTTTAGTGGTGCAAATAACGCTAATAAGCCGACTTGAAACTCACTATTATAATCGTCATCAACAATCTCAGCTTTTAACACACTTAGTTTTTAATTAGTATTTACATAATCTCTTCCATACCGAGTGTTGGATAAGTGAGAGTTGAAGGCCGCACGGTCCAAAGGCCTGTATAGGCAAACAAGAAAACGTTGCTTACGTAGACAGCTGTTTGTTATCCGGTTATGTCGTTAAGATAATATTAATAGTTGCACCATTACCACGATTAGTAGCTAGGTTAGCAGGTAAGTCATTATATGCTACAACTACCTAGTTGATACAACAAATATACGGCTGCAAATTAAACTAATTTTAATTGTTCAATTTAACATGCTGTTGACCGTACGTAATGACGATTATTTCGCACCCTTATGGTTTAAATCCAGTCTAATCGAGCATTAAAGAGTATTATTTTATATTGAATAATACCTATAAGTATTATTTTCTGTAATCAATTCTGTATAGTAAATATGTATATGCTCTTCCACAGTTATGTACTGGTTAGTATGTTAATGAATACTGGTTACGATTTCTCGATAACCTAATTATTTTATTAACCACTAACTTCCTGTGTTATGTTTTGTACCTACTAGCTGAGTTTAAATTTTTATCAAATGAATGAGATTGCTGAAATCAAGTAGCGTTAACAGTAGGCATGATTGATAAAAATTAAAATAACCTCTTGAGCACTTCTGTGTTTTGGACGACAAGTTAATCATTGGGCCCTGAGCCTGCAATCTCAGCGCAATATAGTATCAAAAGTTTGATCATTGTTAGGTCAGTACAGACATAATAAAATCTACAATAGTTCAGTTTTGTCATAAAATTGTTATAAAATAATATGTAAATTTTGTTATAATTTGTTTTATTTATTTAATATTGTTATAAAATAATATGTAAATTTGGTACAACAAAATTATAGAAATGTTCATTATCCGTGATTAGATTTTTTTTTAATATCGGTTAAATTGTGTACGTATTATTATTTTTACAATTCAAATATTCTGATAAACTGTAATATGCTGATAAACTGTAATACCTGGAAGTCTAAGTTTGTTTTAATAATTTTTACTTTTTTATAGAGGTGGGTACCAATAGTACAATATACAAACAAGAGGAAGATATCGTATTGTGCAATTCGAATTCGGCCAATTAGTGTAATTTCGTTTAATCTTATAGTAATAGTCAGAGAAGGAAAAGATCGACCCTCGTTGTATGATCTGTTTCCTTTGTATGTTCCATTCAACAATAATTTCGTAATGTACATGCAAAATGGTGTCATCTATAGCAACATAATATAATATAATTGGTGGCTAAAGCATATAAGGCGTGTCGTTCTCATTATTGGCCCACGTTCTACTCTAACGTAAAAGAACAGTAGCGTTATGGTGGTATCGACCACGATATATAGTAAGTTCTAATAAGAATATGGACCCTGATCGAGTAAACGAACCAAAAAGTATGTATAGGTTGTCCGATAAGTTCTTGCCGTTTTTTTAAATTAAAAAATTAGCGACCGAAATGAAATTTTTTGGTATAATGTTTTGTGTTATTCGAAAGAGAATTTTTCGCTCTACAAGAAAGTCTATTTGTTTTTTTTTGTTTCGATTAGTTTTTGTTAATTTTTAGAGCATTTAAATGGAGTGTCAAGTCGACAAAAACGAGCATTTTCGACACCATCTACTTTTTGCGTTTAACCGAGGTGCCAAAGCCACGGAAGCTGCTAGAGAGATTTGTGCCGTATACGGAGAGGGTGCCATAGCTGAAAGAACTGCTCGATATTGGTTTGCGAAGTTCAAAAGTGGCAAGGACGCATCTCGTTCCGGGCGACCAAGTGAGTTTGATGAAGAGCGTTTGGATCAACTTCTGCACGAAGACGCGCGTCAAACAACCAGAGAATTGGCAGAGCGTATAGGATCCAATAAATCAACAGTAGCAGAACATCTCCACTCAATGGGAAAGGTTCAAAAACTCGGAGCTTGGGTGCCGAACGTATTGAGCGAAAACAATAAAAATCAACGATCCACCATTGCTGCCAGTTTGCTTGCTGGTCATCTGGTCTGGTCTCAACTCATGGACATAAGCAAAGATTTCTTTATCGCATCGTCACTGGTGACGAAAAATGGTGTCTCTACGTCAACATGAAGTTGTTATTTTATGTTTAAAAATAAAGTTATAAAAAATTTTAAAAAAACTGCAAGAACTTATCGGACAACCTGATACTTACTACATTTTAAAAGGAACGTGAGTCTTAAGGCACTTGTAAACTGATTATGTAACAGCTGCTCTCAATTATTTTTTGAGGCTCACAGATAGTGCAGCTACGTTGCTGCTTTGTGGATATATTTGTCATATTAAATCTTAATAAAGCAGCAAAAGAGTAAATAACATTTATTTGCGCCGTTATTCGTGTACTAGTACAAATAACCGACCTCTATCTGACTTCTGTTGAGTCAAAATTAGTTAAATGGACTGTTTTTGTTACTCGTATTAAGATTTATAAAATTTTTATTATGTTTCCGACATGATATTGTACTGACACACCGTTATGTACTAATATATAATCATACCATATAATGATGGAAAAAACGTATCTTTGTTGAGATTGGCTCATTTGTATCCGGATCAGTACAAAGATTCGAATCGGTAAAGTGCTTCATTTGTATCAGTGACTCTGAACCGATTAAATCGGTTCAGAGTCACTGATACAAATATTCTGATATCTTATATATGATACAAATATACTGATATTGATTCATTTGTATTAGTGACTCTGAGTCAATCGTGTAAGCGTCGCGTATCAAATGAAACCGAGATGCAATTGAGCTACGTGATCCGAAGCGTTCCGACTCTGAACTATTTACTTATCTCAATCGTACGAGCGCCACGTGCCGATTTAAACCGAGATGCAATTGAGCGAATGATTCATTTGAAGCGCTGCTAGAGATTTGAATCACTAAATCACTTGGAAGATAAGATATAAGATATAAGAGTAAAGATTGACACATCTCTAATACCATACTATTTATATGCACAATATTTCTTATAACGAACTCTAAATATTTTAATGAACTTAAGCCATCATTATTAAATTCATAATAATTCCTATTGTCGTTTCAATGTAATATAAAATTAACTAAACATTGTCTTAAGTCATACCGTTTTAATAATTTATCAAAGCCACTCCCTAACACTCGCCTAAGTGAGTACCTACATAAGTCAAAAGGCAAGCGAACATTACATGGACTTGGAAAACTTGCTCACATATTGTAACCTTATGAATATGAATTGGGTAACAGCAGGTCAGCTGTGTTAACTTCGGGTTCATTAGTTTTATTCATGGCGATCCAAATTAAATAAAGGCCAATGCACATAATATTTCATTTATCAACATATTTGTCTTTGGTTTGTATTTTACTTTTGTTAGTGTTAGGTACTGTCAGCATTAATAAATTAATGAATGTATGCTAGCAGTAAAAATCAATTAATTTGCTTTGCTATTTCAGTTGAAAGTTTATAAAAAGCTATTAAAATAGCAAATAATACACTTAGTCACACGGTCCACCTAATGGACGTATGCAACAACAGTAGTGTTCAAATCCTCATTCGGAAGATACAAGCGCTGTTAGTACTTTCCCTCCCAAGCCGTAGGGTCCTTATGAAAGTTCAGGCTGAGTTTAGTCAGTAGGTCAGTCCAGTCCAGTTCAGTAAAATAAGCGATTTAGTCAATGACAAGACGAGACTCTTCTGAGATTAAGGTGTTCAATGTCACATGTAAAAAAATATTCATCGCTTGTTGATACAATATGCCCAGTGCTACGTCCGTCTCTGTGTAGCTACCGTGAGTTAGATTCGTTTGCAAATAATATAAACAGCGCAAATTTTTGTAATGAGGTTAAAATGTTACTGATTTTGACGCACATCGAAGTAAACTCACTGTATGACGTACTAAAAATTAACAAAGATAAAATAGAGGTGGTCCAAACATTAAAATCACAACCAGTCTCAACCCAAGCAAAAGGTAGGCTGTACAATTTTAACTATAATAAATAAAATATAATTTGGTGGTTTTGATATCTAACTTATACTCTATTTAATGTAGTGCTTCGCATGTAATGTCATGAAATAATATGTTTAATACAAGTATTGCTGTTTTACAAGTATTCGGGAAGTACAACAATACAAGCATAGTGTGGATGTCTCAATCCATGCAAAATAGACCAAATTGTGCATAAAAGTAGTAACTCCTGTTCCATTCAAGCCGTAGGACCCTTATGGCCAAGGCTCAGGCTGAGTTTAGTCGGTAGGTCACGTGGCTGGACCGCTCTGGCCGCGTGGAGTCCGACATAACCTCCGTGACACTTGCCGTTGCGGGGGTATCCTTGGGCACGTTTCGTGCTCCTTGTGAGGATTCTCAGCCTTTTTCTCCTGAAGGAAAAAAATGTCACTCCAGCAATAATATGTTTAAAATAATTAAGTTTCGTGTTGTTTAAGAAAGGTCTATATCAACTTTAGTGCAAATTGTGGTCGCTACCTGCAAACACACCTTCTCGATAACAGAAATATTAGGCCCTTTAGGACTGTCGTCACTGATCACTTAATAGTTACTTCGTAACAGATAAATAGTAAATAATAATAATAAATAAATATTTCTTACACTTACACCAATTAGCCTAGCCCAAAGTAAGCTCTATAGGGGTCATCCATAAATTACGTCACACGGTCAGGGGGTGGGAGGGGGTTGAAGAAGTGTGACATTGTGTGACAAGGGGGTAGGAGGGGGTCTTAAATTTCGTGACGTCACATTTCAAAATCCATTATAAGCTAACTGTTAAAACACAAACTTTAAATTATTACTATTAGTATGAAAAGTGCTGTAGGTAAATATTATTTTTTATTGTAAAGTCTGTATACTCTCATAAATAAATAAATGAATAGTGTCTTCTTCTATCTATTAATAGGGGTACTCCCTACGACTATTTTTCTAATGTAATTTTTCAAAATATGTGACGTCGCCGTAGGGGGAGGAGTCTCACAAATGTCTCTAAAAAATCACGAAATTCGTGTGTGACGTAATTTATGGATGATCCCATACGGCTTGCGTTTCGGGATCTAGGATAACGGATAGACATACATATAAATTTTTGATAGTAATGTATATATTTTAACACCCATGACTAAGGTACAAATTGCTCGCGTTCATCACACAAACATCTGCCCCCACCGGGATTCGAACCCGGGACCTCAGAGACGGCGACTAGTTGAAACCGGTGTACTCGACTATAGAGGTCGTCAATAGTGCCGTATATAACCTATACCTACCACGATAAATAGTCTGCTCCGTCTCGTTAGGCAATAGTTACGCGTCTATATTATAAAAGTCACATTGCCTATTCTCAGCCCATAGCAACAGAGACACCAACAGCCACGCCTGGCTATTTAGATATAAATATGATTACAGAACATTTAAATTTATATAAAATAAAAATAGTGCGATAAGGTGAACTTATCTTTTGCAGTCAACCAGTGTATGCAGACACTATATTTATGAGAGCACTTATATTTTACTATTGTTTTAGCCGAAACACTGGTTAAAACTGATAAACAGTAATTTTATGTATTATACATGACATGTTCGTTCAAAAGGCCATAATAAATATATACATATTATCACGACTATTCTCCCAGAAAGGTTAGGTAGATTTATACTTCCCCAATTTTGTTGTCCCAGCGTCAGGTGCGTCGCTGGCGTTCCTTGGGTGGTCGTTTTTCATAGGACTTATATATGCAGTGCCGTAAATAGGGCGGTGCCAGCGGCGTCCAGGCACAGGGCGCAGACCCTGGAGGGGCGCAGAAATGACCAGACTGTACTATCTAAATCTGTATCGCATTTTTAAGCGATAACTTAGTAAGCTCAAATTAATAAAGACGTACCTGCGATCGACGATGGGCCAAGAAAGATAGTCTGGCCTAGCGATTTTGTCGATTGAACGCGACATAGCAAGGCTTCTGTCGTATGAAAATGTAATCAAGGACTTCGCGAATCTTTAAGTGATCTTAAAGTAAGGACAGCCTTGGGTCTTTATACTATAAAGTATTTTGTGTTATTTGAGCAAATATTTTTATACAAATTATTAACAATATTTTTTTTTATTTTTAACGAATTATCTTGAAGAAATCTACTAAGTATCTACTTACCTATAACTTGGTAAGCAATAAATAGATATATTTTTATTACACGCTTTTTATTGACTTACTCTGTCCGTTTGTTTGTTTGTTTGTTTGTCATGATCAAATCTTGTAATCGATTTTTCGACCACTTCTACTGCTCCAATCGAGCTCAAATTTTTTTTACATGTGTATTCTAGATGACAATACAATATTCAATCATTTTCGAATCATAAAAATACATAATTATGTTGTAATAAATTAAAAACTTTTTAATATGAGAATTGGTTCAATGAAGCAAACAGATAGAATTTGATATAATGCATATGTTTAATTCTAATACTACATTTTCTGAACAATTATGTACATTTCTTTATGTTTGTTATAATAATCACGAGACTAAAAAGTAGTAAATAAAAAAAAAAAAAAAAAAAACACATTTTTAAAAAACACGCTTCTTACGCAAAGACTAAAAAACGTTTGAAAAAACTTTTGTTTGTTATAAAGACTAAAAAACATTTGATCTAAAAAGTAGTAAATAAAAAAAATTAAAAAAAACTTTTTAAAAAACACGCTTTTATTAAAAAGACTAAAAACCGATCTAAAAACTTGAAAATAAAAATAAAGTCACGCTTTTAGAAAATTTGGGTACATATCAAGAAAAATTTCTGATGACAAAAAAATGTAACTCAAAAATTTGTCTATAAAATTTAGCAAATTAGTCCAAGAACTCAATGACTATAAAAGCGTGGGGTGTAAATAAACATTACTCATTTAATGTCTTAACATTTTGACACCCCACGCTTTTATAGTCATTGAGTTCTTGGACTAATTTGCTAAATTTTATAGACAAATTTTTGAGTTACATTTCTTTTTGTCATCAGAAATTCTTGATATGTACCCAAATTTTCTAAAAGCGTGACTTTATTTTTATTTTCAAGTTTTTAGATCGGTTTTTAGTCTTTTTAATAAAAGCAAGTTTTTTTAAAAAGTTTTTTAATTTACTACTTTTTAGATCAAATGTTTTTTAGTCTTTATAACAAACAAAAGTTTTTTTAAACGTTTTTTAGTCTTTGCGTAAAAAGCGTGTTTTTTAAAAAGTTTTTTTTGTTTTATTGTCAGAGTCTGGTTAGGACATTTTCAAGGACGCAGTTTTGAAAGCTCGCACCTGGCGCATAAAAGTCTAGTTACGGCACTGTATATATGTACTTATATTTGTCGTTCTTACGGGGAAGGAAAACATTCGCGAAGAAATTCTATAGTGTATGTTGTCACCCAATCCACAATAAGCCAGCGTGGTTGCCTTATGCCTAATCGTACTAAGTTAGAGTAGGCTCGAGCCCTTCGGTGGGACGAATATAATCTGTGATGATAAGGAGCGGGCGTACTGCTTCTGTTTTGCCATCATATACATAAAAATAATTCAGAAATACACTGCATATACATACCTAAATTTATATAAGGAAGATGTTTAAATATTTTTGAATAGGTAGCAATATAATATACTAACAGTTCCACTACACACCTTCGTCGGCTGATATGTGGAAAAGGTTTTTATTATCTGCATCTAAATCCATCAGCTGCACATAAAATGACCAAGGTGGTATGTTTTTTGTCCGAGCGGTGGCAGATTAACAATAGATGAGTCGCCGTTCCCTTCTCCCTTATATGTCGTAAGAGCCGACAAAGGGAAATTACTATAATTACATCTGCGAATATCGCAGACAGTGCGATTATACTGGAATGAAAAATTGCCGAAGTGTGAGGTGTTAAATACTATTGTCTACTTTTTAAGGAATACAGGTGTGGTTACATATATGTTTTTATATTTTATTCTTTGGATACGTACCTGTCAATAGTAAGTAGCTGTGCTGAGATCTATATGAGCTCTAATAGCAAACCAGTTTTTTTTTTATAGTAACTTACCCTCGTATCCTACTAATCGTATACTCTTAAACTTTCGATGCATCGTCAAATTTAATTAACATAAGTATAATATAATTTTAGTTGCTTTGGCTGCCCTGTTTGTTTCCACAGAAAGTACACGGTCGGTGTCGATTGAATACGCGTCGTTTTTCATCGAATTATTTATGTACATTTATCTTAGTCGTCTACAGTGATGCAAAATATATCGATAAAACCTGATATTTTATATTTATATTATAGATTGATTGCTGGTTTCCTAAGGCCGTTTTACCTAACTATAGCCCGTGTTAGAGGACGACACTCAAACTCAAATCTCTGCTTTTCTTTCTGAATACAGTTAGAAGGGCATGGTGTTATTAATCCCACATAGTCTCGTTCTGGAATATTGGTCTTGGAGCAGGATGAAACTCTTTGTTGTGGAGTTAAGTATATAAACTGTAAAAATTCTCAAAATAGAAGATATTGACTCCGTCTATTGGTATCAATAACATATTTGATCATTACTATTTGTAGTCAATTTCTAGAAAACTCTTTCTAACTGTAACAGATACAAATAAATATAATTTTCATTTCATAACGTAATAAACAGGTAACATTTCTTTTTCATAAAAAGAAACTGAGCACAATAGTAATCATGATAAGTAAACTGATAACATTTATCAGAATATCTCAATATCATTTATATAAAGGAGCAAACAATCGCCTTTTCATTTAATAAGAGCAATGGGTTCTTGTAGCACCTTTGATTGGAGCTTGGAGGCTATATTGATATGTGAAGACTATATTACTTTTAGCCGATTATAATAATTAACTAAACTATCATTATCTTATCAGTATATTTTAAAAACCTTTTTACCTAATAGGAACAATTAAGCCTTTTTTTCTAAATTAAAAGCTGTGACAGTGGTGTGAAATGAGCCGAAATTGTGACAATAATAAAAACCTAACAGTGACTTGTGACATCGAGAGTTATTATCATTCCCGTTAATTATACCATTTTTTGTTTTGTTACGCTGAGCAAAAATGCATTAAATTGCATACCCCAGATGCGGAGAGCCGACGGTTATGTGGGGCTCTCCTCCCCTGAAGGGGTACTACCTACCCACTAACAACCTCAGCGATGGCCCTCCTCAGGCGTTGTAGGCTCTCAGGATCGAGTGTCGCATTTGAGGAACCCCGGCCTTTGCTCCCCTGGGTGCGCTAAAGGGTCATATACCAGCCACCGCTATTTTGCCATAACGGACCAGCGAGAGTTTAGTTGCAAGAGCAGATGTGTAATGTCATAACACCGGCGCCATCTTATTTGCTGCCGCAAATACACTTCTATACAACCTTAACTGCTCATGCGAATGTTGTCCTGTTTGCACCAATATTGTTTCATGTTTTTGGTAGAAGTCATTCAGTTAGCAGCGAGACACCATATATTATATCAATTATAAAAACCCAACAATGTAATTTTGCATATGGTACCAAAATTGGAGACATACTCCGGCTTTAGCCGGATGCGATACAGAACGGTGTAATGTCTCCGAAACTGTTCACAGTTACAGTACGCTGTAGGATGCGAGAAGACGACGTACCATCGTTTTATTGATCACATAGTAGTCAGGACTGAAATCATGCAAAACTTGAGAATAAAATGAAAATTTCGTCGAACTCGTCTTATGAATGTTGGCTTTATATTGGAATTTGTTGATGAGTATAATATAACTTAAAACAAATTGTTGAACTGGATATATAGAAATTCCATAAAGAGATCAATCGACAGGTCCAATTCGTAGTGTTCAGGAAGTTACGCGACATATTCTCACTGCATCTAATGCAGTGCCTCAAAAAGATTGCCCTTGATTCGTGCGTGTTGCTAAAAATAACATATTGTACATTCGGTTCAATTACAATGGGCCTTATAAGAAGAAAATTCACCCAAAAAGCATTAGACAGCGTTATGCTAAGAAGGGTTATTGACAAAATACAATGAATTACAACTGACGGCAGTTAGTGGAAAAGTCCTCGTAGCAATAGTCGAGGACTTTTCCACTAACTGCCTGCCGGGGAGCACAGTGTTGAGGTCTCTAGAGATATAAACTGGTGATACGCGATTCAATATACATAATTTGTTCGCGTTCAATATAATTTGTGCGTGTATATCAAGACATTATAAAACAAACCCCATGGCCCAGATTCGTGGCCTTTGCCTGCATGTTTGCAATAAACTGATAATCGGTTTATCATCACAAATCATATCCATCACCACTAAGGAGCATGCGCAATGCTTTCATTTCAAGAACTAGTTATGGGTATTTTATTCGATGTTTGCTATTGGTTCGAGTAAGTTGTTAAAAACATAAGGAGAATGCTAATGAGGAAATACTAATAGGAATAATAACAGTGATCAGTTAGTTTGGTTACTTACTTACTCTTCGTTTCTTCTATAGAGAACACTGTTTTTATTTACTAATTTTATTTTACTAATTTTTTACACTAATTTTATTTATTAACATCTACTCAGAAACTTATTTGTTTTTTGCATTTACAAACATAATACATCAATATATAACATTTTAATTGTTAAGTAAATATAAATAAAAACTAATAGCATATATGTATAAACGTAGATTATCCGAAAATTCGAAGAAGTTGAAAGTTGTCGTTAGTCAATAATAATGCATGTAGGAAATGGTGGCACAATAATGCTTGTAGACATAAAAAGCTGAAATGTGGCGTTGAAGATTGGTCTAGGGAAGTGAGAGTGACCATACAAAACCTATGAATGGCAACCGTCGTCGTCTGAATAGATTACCTAAAGGTCAATGAAAGTTCATCAAAGCACATTAGATAATATCAGTACTGTCATTGTAAAAAATATTTTATCAAAATAACAAAATATTTTCTGATATTTATGTTATTTATAAATTCTGTATAAAATATTATAATGAGAAAATATCTGTATTATTTCTTTATTAATAAATGTTATGCGAATACTCTGATTTTTTTAACTTTTTTATCCCAACTAATATTATAAATGCGAAAGTGTGTTTGTTTGTTTATTTGTTTGTTTGTTTGTTTGTTTGTTACCTCTTCACGCTTAAACTACTGGACCGATTTCAAAAATTCTTTCACCTTTGGAAAGCTACATTCTCCCCGAGTAACATAGGCTACTTTTTATCCCGGAAAAATCGACAGATCCCACGGGATGCGCAATAAAGGCTTCGCTCAAAAACTACTGCACAGATTTTTATGCGGTTTTCATCAATAGATAGAGTGATTCTTGAGGAGTTTTGCGGCATTTTTTATCTCGGAAAAACGGATAGTCCCACGGGAAGCGCGATAAAATCTTCGCACCATAAACCGACTTCCGCGTATATGTAGCCGTGGGCAAAAGCTATGACCCTTAACCCTCTATACACCCAATCCCGAAATCCACGCGGGCGAAGCCGCGGGCAGAAAGCTAGTTGGTTCATATTTCTATGTTGGTCCCACTGTTGTGAATTAAACATTTTAGCTCGCAAGAAATGATATGGTAAATTCAAGGAATCTCGCAAATTTTACAGCTAGGAGAATTTTTATATTTATTAAAAGCTATTCCGGTATGTTACAGTTTGGCTCGAGTACACTTTTACACTTTTACAAGCATCAAATAGCATAAAGTAGTAGAATAAATTTACATAAATATATGTAAATAAAATATGGTAGGGAGAAGATCATGCATTGTAAAATATGTTTATTTACAACATTATAATAGAACGATTACCTTCTAATATCAGCTCGCCTAGATGAACTTATAAAAATTATCTTAGCACAATATATTTCCATTTATATCTACTAAATATAAACATGCGGTAGAAGGAGATAAGAGGAGGTAGCCAAGTCCTCCGGTATCATACCTCCGGTAAATAATATTTTCATTTGAAATCACGAGTCCGTACAATATCACAAACCAAACTTATATTAAATTATATATTCATTTTGTAAGCTGAGAGATGGAAATTATACGCTATGTATAAAAATATATATCTTTATTGTAGATTTTGATTTTAAATAGTCTACTCTTCTCGATTAGCTTGAAGCCATTGTGTGCATTAATAGAATAATACTTTTGTTTCGCTTATTTTGTTTTACACTGAAATATACACAAATCGCTTTAGTAATTACTTTATTATATATACTTTGTACCGAAATATACTATACAACGTTACTCGACTCGACTGTAACCAAATGATTGTAATACCGAACACTGGTTATTTGCTATATGTTTATACAACAACTACCGTCTTATTAAAATTAATACATAGATTACGACATTATATATAGTATACATAAAACACATATGCATATGTTTGAAAGTTAAAACTTGCAAATATATAAAGCGTGTTTACACATAGAGATCGAACTGTGAAAGGAAGCTTACGGCAGTACATTTCATACGGCAGTACAGTTCTAACTGAACGTGTATTTTTCTGTAAGATGAATCTTTATTGATTAGATGATAAATTCTAAATATTGTTTATGGTGACTAGATGTTTTCGCTAATATGAATGAAAATGGATTATCTGGCTGCGCTGGGAAAGTAAAAACAATACGACGACTGCTAAAAAAACTACAAATATACAATCTCTTTGAAGAGAACCCCTGTCATGTTCTTTGAATGCCGAATTATATATGAGAAGTTATCGGAATAGATTTCTAGATATATAGAATTAATAGATTATTTTTGTTTATAGTCTGCAAACAATCTTTAAATAACTGCTGATGTTATATTTTGATTTTATGATTTAATTGTTATATTTTGATATAGTAATAGCTGGAATCCTAAAAATCTGCGAATTGAAAAATGATAAATTAGAGAGGTCAAGGCACCTTCAATGGAGTGGTCCAAATCATTTTGTAGACTACGTGACTAGCCGTCGACCGTATGGCGGCGGACACAAAGTAAAAAAAACCGTTTTTATAATTTTAAAAAACTTGCAGATATGAGTAAATATATATTTTTTTAAAATTGTATCGGACATTGGTCTTAGTTTCATAAAATT